>CP092886.1:20758559-20845492 GCA_030710605.1 Cordylochernes scorpioides
GATATTTTGGGGGTTTATTGTGACGCGCCAATTTTTGCACCAGATACTGGCAAAAATGTGGGCGTCTTGAAGCTTTAGATGAGCTATACAAATGTATAATACACTTAAACTATTATTGACGCCTATGTTTCTTTTTAAAATAAAACTAGTTTTTGCTGCTCTAACTACAATGATAAAATAATCAGGAGGAGCTCTGAACATCAGAAATAGACAGCATCAAACGACACTAACAAGATTTAGAACAGGCCATCTCAAGCCATTGAAGATAGAAAATAATAATAAAATCTACCCCACTTGCCCAAAATGTAGCTTGGCACCTGCAGCTCCAGAACACATTTTGGATTGCATTAGATGCACTAAACAAGACCTTTGGAGAGGCAGCTGCTTATCATAAAACAGCTCGAGGAGCATGAATTCATGGAATTCGTGTAATCTTTACACAAGGGGATAAGAAACAACAACAACAATGATAAAATAAAGGGAAGGCCTGGATCATCAATGGTAAACCCTCCCATTATTTTATTATTGCAGTTAGAGCAGTAAAAACGTGTTTTATTTTAAAAAGTAACAAACGCGTCAAAAATAGTTTAAATTTCTTATAACAGATGGCGCGCCAATCATCATATTTTAAATGTGCATGCTAGGTGGCGGTATCGTTGACAATTAAGTGCAGTGATGTCAATACATGGGAAATAGAATTTGTTTAAATAAAATAGTTTTATGTATAATTTAAAATGAAAATACATCATGGACAAAACATAAGTAGATTTTTTTTTTTATGTCGCCCGTCGACTGTTTTTTTTTTAAAGAGACAGAGGAAATTTTGTTCACACTTGGTTATCTCGTTTAACTTCAATAAAGGTGACTGTAATATCTTTTAGAGTTATTGTCTGAATCCCGATATACATGATAAAAATTACAACTTCCTTAAGTTTTGTCCTTGAGTGTACATATATTATACTAGCGGATGTACCCGGCTTCGCCCAGGTTTTTCTCGAGGGAATGTTTGTAGTCTAGTAATAAGAAAATATACTACACCTAAAAACTATCAGAGAACAGAGAAACCACGGAAGGTGAACAGAAAAATGCTTACAATGGATGTTATGTTTACGATATCAAGTTAAATAAAAACAAAGATAAAATTTGCATGTTGGTCACTATAAATTTGTATATTTGTTAGGCGAAATTAGAAACATGATAAAACAATTGGGTATTTAAAAACAAATGTAGAAATAAAAGTTGAAGTATAATAAACAATGTTAAAGATTAGTTTTAATTATTAATCAAGATTGTGTGTGAATATGTGAGAAAGATGTAATATCGTTGTTGTTTTCTTGGCCGACTGTTTTACATATGGTGTTATCTTAAAATTGCTTGTTTTGAATATTTTTTAGATTGAGATTATTAGCTAGTATGTAAAAAAAAATTAACTCTGTTGAAATTTAATTTTGTATTTATATATAAAAAAATTAACTCTGTTGATTTTTTTTGTATTTAATCGATAACAGCGAAGTTACGCATGTTAATGTTAGGAAATATATTTTGATGTTAAGCAAAACCTGCTCCATCTCGTTTTACATAAATGTTGAAAATTTGGTTGAAATTGATGCATTGTAACGAAAGTTTTTAGTGATGTCCACTTATGAAATTTCCATTTTATTAATATAGATAGGAACACAGATATATGAGTGTTTCTACGAGTCGCATAAATAAAATCGATAAGAATTTCTAAGTGTAGTTCTCGAAAATTTGTCACTTTTGAGTTCTTCAATTTCCAAGGAGAGCTTTAGGCAAATATATATTAAAGCATCTTTTATCGAATAAAATTGTAGATGCTTCATCGGCACTAATTTTTCTTTTTTGAATTAAATCAACTAACACAAACATTACTTCAATATAAGGAAAATTTGATTGAGAGGCCTGGCTCATCAGTAAGTGAACCCTCTGAGCTGTTTCGCCAAGTTAAATTGATTCGCCACTGAGCCCTATCAACGTTGTAGTAAGGTTCATAGAAGTAAAGGGAGAGAGTGTGTGTGTGTGTGTTTTAAATATAAAAGGAAAACATTAGCGAGTCGGAATAGTTTAATAATTTTAAAGTAAATATTAAGTTATATTGGAGAGAGGATAAAGCAAAGTCGTTACTGCTGATTGGGGCATTATAAGATTACAAGATTCTAGAAATAGTATATTTATATATGTAATAAGTTGAGGTTTGGTTGTTGACTCTCGCTATACTGTGTTGACCGAGAGGAACAGTCAGGATGGGGAGTTTTCCAGTACCTCTCTGCACCTTGGAAGACCTTTTACAATTCTCACAAAGTACAGGCAGTCTTGGTCGAGGCAGAGTGGAAAGCTTGGAAATGTCCACACAAAAAAAAACGAAGACACAGTTGCACTAAGAAAGTTCCGTGAACAGATAGAGTTGAGCTAGGAGCGAAAGATGGGGAGGTAGAAGTTTTCTTACTATTCTACATGATGGATGAGATGGCTCTGAGGGACGACCGACGTGGGCTCACACAGATGCTGCACTCACTGTGAAGTGACTGTAAAGGGAATGTATTTATAGGTTAAGACGGGGGGCCTTATGCGACAGGGGCCGTTTCTGAGAAAGGGGGCCTTGCATGTCACCAGGTGTGAGAGGGGGCTTTGCATTCCACCAGATGTGGAGTGTGGGTGGTCTTGGTCCATTTTTAGACCTTGTTGTGGGAATTCTAAATCTATCTCGATTTTGACGTTATGACTTCTATCTCTTGCTTAGCTCAACTCTTAATCTATTACAGATTATTATTTATTTATCCTCAGTTTGTACAAATTACATTACATATGATGATGTAAAGACACATGTCAATAATACGTATAATCATTTACAGATGTGTTTCTATTATACAACATTAAAATCTTATTATAAGTTATATACAATATGGGGTTGTTGGTTTAAATTACCATATATATATTTTTTTTTCATTTATTATTTTGAGTGTCTTTTGTGTATAAAACTCCATGGCACTATTTATGCGTATTTATGCAATTTCATCTTTTTTTGGATATACAGTCATGTTCTATTAAATTTAGTCATGTACATATTTATAGATAGACACATGTTCAACTTTGTATATCAACGTGTAATGTTTTACACATAGACATGATCAATATGATGTATACCTATTTCTCCTATCTTTGCGTCAATAATATGTGAATAGACAGGTGTTATTAAGTATATCATCATGTACTGTTCTGCACACAGACATTAACTGTATAATGGATATAGGCGCAAACAAGTATTTTGCTGTCATTTCTCAAATTAACCTGTGCGATTGGATTTCAAGTTTATTCCATTTTTCTTGTGTATTTGTTATTTTATATATTAATAGCAATAATCACCCATTTGGATGTACATTCATGGACAAGACTTAAGGAAATGGAAAGTCTTTTATATCGCCGGTTGTCTGTTTTTTTTTTTTTTTTTTTTAAGAGACAGAATCAATTTTGCCCACACTTGGTTATCTCGTGTGTATTCAATAAAGGTCACTGTGTACCAAATATCTTTCAGATTTATTGTAAGAATCCCGATATACATGCTAAAAGGTACAACTTTCTTAAGTTTTGTCCATGAGTGTAATTTCTATATAGATTTTCGTTATGTTAGTTTTCTTTATTACACTGTTTGTTGAACCTGAAATATCGAAATGTTTTTAACGTTTACATACAAATGTTATATCATTATACAAATCTGGGGAAGATTCTATATAGCGAACTTGTTTAAAGAAATGTATATTCCGATCATTTAAAACAGATCTATCTATGAAACGGCTCCATATGGTGCGCACTATAGGACAAGCTTATTTTTTATCTTTAAAAGAAAGGTGTCAAAATATGAGTCATCTAATGAACGTCTCTGCAATTGTTTGTAATCTAGCAGATTCCGGTCAGTGACACAACACCAGCTATGGAAAATTCAGAACATCCACCTGGAATCCATGGTTTCGGACTATGACAATCCTCGTCAGCTCAGGGCGGGTTTTGATTCCATAAGCTCCACAAGGCAGACGACACAAGGGATGCCAAAGAGGTGTTCAGCTGACAATAGAGCTAGAACAATTTTATGGTCAAAATGAATATGGAAATTTTGTCGGGCCGATATTATGATCTATAAAAGTGATGCTACTTCTTTCGTCAAAACTATATATATGGCGTCATCTTTTTGTATATATTGCACAATATATACACTCATGGACAAAACTTAAGGAATTTGTACCTTTTAACATGTATATCGATATTCAGACATTAACTTGAAAGATATTTGATAGACAGTGACCTTTATAGAAGACACACAAGATAACCAAGTGTGAACAAAATTTTCTCTGTCTCTTTAAAAAAAAAAACAGACAACCGGCGACATCAAAGACTTTCCACTTCTTTAAGTTTTGTCTATGAGTGTATAAGTATATATATTCTCCCGGGAATTTTTTTTATATTCATATTTTAGCCTTAGAATTGGCTACTCTGCCAGCTGAAAACCTCTTAGGGAAATTGTGAAAATTTCATGAATCTCTTGTGGATCCGATGAAAACAAATCCAGCTTTGGACGAAGGCTGTAGCGCGAAACCATAATCTTCAGAAAGGCGTTCCGAATTTGCTAGAGCTGGTTCTGTGATTTTGTCACCGACCCGAATCTGTTAGATTGCAGAGACGGTCAATAGATGGCGCGCAATATTTTGTATCTATTTTAGTAGGAGAGGTAACCTTTACTTTTTAGATCAATATCCCCCCGAAAAACAATTTCAAGCCTACCTTTATGAGACAACTCGACAGCACGCAATAGGGCAATCATTCTTTTATTAAACAACACCACAGCACGTAATAGGGCAGGTTTTCCTCTATGTGAGATAACTCCAAAATACGCAATAGAACAGTAAACATATATTAGGGAAAATATAATCAGCACTTGCATATTTTCTTATCGAGGAGTGTTTCGCGATCATCAAATCTCAGCCCTGTGTGGAACCCTATCCCGGTAAAATATTCAAAGATTGAAAGAAAAACCTTTTTTTCAACGCTTCGAAACAATGATGAATTCAAAAAAACTTAAAGCCTTAAATAATGAGCAAATGATAAAACAAATTGTGTGAGAGCGAAATAAATAATGTATCAGTCGGAAAGTGTTCAAAATCTTCCTGACTTAGGATCGCCTTAGGAATTTGACCATTAGATGAAAGAGGATAGTTTTTTTTAAAGAATTTGACATTAGTTAGAGAGAGTATCGCCTTAAGAATTTGACCATTAGTTGGAGAGAGGAACGCCTAAAGGATATGACCATTAGTTGGATAGAGAATCGCCTTAAGAATTTGACCATTAGTTGGAGAGAGAATCGCCTTAAGAATTTGACCATTAGTTGGAGAAAGAATCGTCTTAAGAATTTGACCATTAGTTGGAGAAAGAATCGTCTTAAGAATTTCACCATTAATTGGAGAGAGGATCGCCTTAAGAATTTGACCATTAGTTGGAGAGAGAATCGTCTTAAGAATTTGACCATTAGTTGGAGAGAGAATCGTCTTAAGAATTTGACCATTAGTTGGAGAGAGGAACGCCTTAAGTATATTTCGATTATTTTTGGAATTTCTATTTTCACAAATATATAGTTATTTAGTAACCGGAGGCGGTAGGAATGCTATAAGAAAATATTTTAGTAGTCTGTCTAGTCATATTGTGCATAATATACACCAGTGTTATTTATTTTATACCCTTATTTGTGAATTATAATTGATTTTGTAATATATGATCGGGGGTGTTTCTACGTTATTAAAATTTATAATTCTGTTAATTTATGCTTCATCATAATTTATGTTAGATTTATTTACTTGTATATATTTACTCTGAAAATTTGTAAAATAATAAACTTTGGCTATGATTTTGAAATATAGAGAATTCCCATTGCTATTTCTTTAAAAAATATTTTAAAACCCATTCCTTAAATCACAAACTTATGGTTAATAAATCAGATTTTTAAATAAAAATCCTAAAAAATAGTTATAAAATTAATGTGCGAAATAATATGGAAGAGAGTTTCTTGCCTAAAATGTAGTCACAACCGTGTAATATGTAATATAAGCGCATCTTTTGTTCAATAAACAATTTCTTAAGATGTCCATGTTCTTTGTCTATCTATGCCTTCTTGACATCATTTTAAGAATAATTACTAAAATAGTTTGTTCACAAATGTATGCGGTAAATATAAAAATGTATAAAGCTCCATCAATTTATGATAACGTGGTGTAAGAAATGTATTTGCCTCTCTGTCAGCTGTTAGAGATGATGGAAATTTTTAAAATATCAAATTTACATTACATCTATACAGCTAATACAATTTATTAAAAATCCAATGTGTTTCACATGTGTTTATTTTATTCACCTTTCATATTGTGTGCTCAGGAATCGGAGCTTCCTTTGCTTGCCAGATCATCAAGAGTTGGGACTTGCTAGATCCTGAGCGCTGCATGGATAGAAAAATTCGCCTCGAACTTCTTTACAAGGAAAAATATGTCATGAGCTTTCTTATTTTGCCATTTTTGCCACTTCCCGGACTTGCTTCAACATATTTAGGCATCAAGATCTTCAGTGCTTACAGTTCAGTTTGTTTCCTTGTGGTTGTAGTGCTGGAATTTTTGGTCGTAGTGACCTTTCTGCCCATATTCCGAGATCGTAAAATCTGCCTTGTCTCCAGCCGCTTATACATACGTCAAACTATTCCTAAATCATTTTTGACGTTCATTGGCTCTAAAGTTAAGTTCCTTTTGCTATTTACTTTTGCTGCTGGTGCCATTTGGGGCTGTCTTTGGGTCAGCCTCTCCGTGCGTCTCCAAGACTTCATACCCGATGATTCTTCTTTCAAAGAATATTACAGGGTCAGAGGGGAATATTTCTCGGATTTGGAACATCGTATCCATATCTGGACTGAAGGTAGCAACCTTGAGTACTGGAAGCCAGATGTCAGGAACAGGACAGAATATATGATTCGTTCCTTTGAATCTCTTACCTATTCTCACGGCTCAAAATTGACCGAGTCTTGGCTTCGAGTATTGTTTCACCTTCAACGACATAATAAGACCAAGGGCCTTTTCCAAGGTCTTGACATGGACAACAAAACGGATTTTATGCGGGGAGTGAATATTATGCTAAAGTTTCCTTTGACAAGAAGCTACAGAAAAGATATTGTTTTCTCTGAAAATGGGACACAAATTGTTGCAAGTCGCTTTGCCATTCAATGTGTTAATGTAGTTGGGCGGGAGAAGGAAATGATGAATTCCTATAGAAGATTGGCAGACATGTTCGATGTGAAAATCTTCAGTCCAGCTTTCATTTACTACGACCAGGATGCAAAATGGCTCATAGCTTGGGCGTTAGGGGTCACTGCACTTGGCGTTCTCGTTAGTCCCCGCACGGCCTTCAATATCGGCATCGTGGCAGTTTCCTTGCTGGGCTACTTGACTTTCTGGCACGTGCCACTCCACGCCTTCTCCCTCACTTGCGTCTTTGCCTCCATCATCCTCGCAGTGCTGCCCATCCAGGCCTCTGTCCTCCTGCTCCCAGCAGCGGGCTTCTTTTTGTTCTCCGGATCCCCCATTTGGGTGGGTTTTAGTAAGATCGTGATCCTGTCTGCTCTCTCCAACTGCTTCTACCGATGGTGTATCAGCAACCACTAGAGCCAGCAACTATACTGAGAATTGGAAGTTCCTTTGGATTTAAACATTTTTGTAGATGATAGCATTATTCCTTTGGATGATCTCATTCATTTCGCAATTCTTTATATTACCCTAGACACAAGAGAAACACTTCTCTATGTTAGCTAGACATGTTCAAATACCTTTTGAGTTACTATGAAAATAATTCATTTATATTCTTACCAATGTTTGACTTGGTCCATCGTTCTTTCATTCTTGTTTATATTCATTGAGTTTTTCACTTCTTGTATTTAACTTGTTCCTTTGTCACTCGGTATCATTTTACTTTATTATTTTCTAGTCTTGATGTATTAAGCAACTTCACAAAGCATCACTCAACCTAATTGATGTGTGCGTTGCCTATGAATATACTCTATCCACAATTAGAGTCACTTGGATCAATATTTCGTCATTGCATTATTTCTTGAATCCAGAAATTAGTAGAATTCCTAGGAATTCGCACGCAATAACATTATTGCTTTCAAGGGACGTATTAAATGCCATTAAATATTTTTGTAGCAAATATCTTATCACTTTAAAGAATAATGTATCGTGTATTATATATTCAATAATCTATTGTATTATTTGTGCCATTATACTTAATTTAGTGTATAGAGGTGGTATATCATTTTCGCCATATTATAGCCACTTGTAGAAAACGAAGGGCAAGTATTGATGTTATGTCGAAGATAATCATTTGGTGTATATCAATAGAAAAGTAATATGTGAAAAGGTGAAGCACTTTAGCTTTCCGCTTATTATTCTTCTACAAGTATTCATACACATGTACTTCACAAATGTTTATTTATGCATATATTGAGTTGTATATATAGAACTATAAGATGTGAGGATTGTATATAATGAGAACTCGAGATGTAACCCATCCTCAATAAAATATCTTATAAGCCGATGTCTCCGTGTCCAATTATAAGAACCAAACATTCACATACTACATTTGGGGAAAACATTTCAAAACTATCCGCCAGTTTACTCCAACGGACACTGCTACAACCATTTCAATGAATCCTCTTATGCAGTTTAAGCTTATCAGTTATGTGTAATTAATGTTGTTTAGTGAGCTTATCTCTCGCGCCTTCTGATTGTACGAATGTGGCCATTTTTAATGGTTAAAGAGTTTTTATATATATTAAAAATAAAGAAGGCATATCCTGACCACATGTGATTTTTAAGATGACAGCGCCATCTAGTGGAACAGAAATCTACTAAACATTGATTCAGCCTGTTACCTGATATTTGACCAACCCATTTTCTTGATAAATCAAGAAAAGCCATCCACGGCGCTCTGCCATCTTAAAAGCATATGTGCTCCTGGTCAGGATATGCCTTCTTTATTTTTAATATCAACACATGATCTTATTTTTTATTATTTTTTCACATATACATATATATGTCACAATATATATTTAGAAATATCAAATAAATATAGGAGAAAGTATGAGGAAAGGGATATTTCCTGGTCAGAACAACCCTGTAGATGACCATCTATCCAGCCTTCTAAAAACAAACATTTCCCTGAGCTGCCCGCTCACCCCTCTCCCCTGGGACTAATTTATCCTACTGTGAAGGGTTTAAAAGCACATGGATTTAATGATCAAATGACAGTTGGTGAACTCGACACCAGTTGTTCCCAGGGTGGTCCTCGGATCTTCTCTTTCCTCTCCGACCTACTCCTCACGGGTGTTTTCTCCTGAATCCTGCCTCCCGTGTGTCCTTACCACTTGTCACACAACTACCACGACTGTTTCACAGATCACCACATATATACGGACAAAAAGTAAGGAAGTGTAAATCGTTAATGTCACCCATCGTCTGTTTTTTTTTTTTGAAAGAGACAGAGGCAATTTTGTCCGCACTTTTGTTAACTTGTGTGTCTTCAATAAAGGTCACTATGTATCAAATTTCTTTCAGAGTTATTATCTGAATCGACGTACATGCTTGAAGGTACAACTTCCTCATTTTTTTTCTATGGGTGGATATATTAAAAATAACTCTAAAGCGTTTCGTCTTTGTCATATATATTTTTTCTATATGTTCAATTTTGGAGTGAAGATTCTGTTTTAATGCGTGGCTATCTAGAAGAGATAATAACCTCGGAAATATATTTTATACACACACACACACAAAGCCTTTATTAAGACATTAGTCTTATACAGATTCTCCGTACAAGGTGCAATATCAGGAAAAGAGCAGCACAGGAAACCAGTAGTTCCGCAACTATATACAATTATTAGTAATAATTTCAAAAATATTCGGGCATAGTGTAACATGCTAGATACATCCATATAACCTTTCTCTATAAAGCCTTTATGAACTCATTTTAAGAATGTGCTTAGTAAAGGCTGATATTTATTTATTTATTCAACTTGCTCTTCCAATAAGTCATTCTATTTGCCTGTATATCTAAATACATTTGGGATCCATTGTTTACTATATTCCAGACTACGTGGAATTTGGAAATAACTTGTTCAGTTAAATAGGCAGTGACTAACCTCGTTATTATTCAGTATTTTTATAGGCTTCATACGTAAACATGGACTACATCTTTAGAGATACTCCTCTTGTTTGTTTCGTCCAATTTTTTAACTTTATATACTTATCTTGTCCGTAAAAGCTCTAGTCTAGGCACTAAATAAAGGGGGGAAGGGATGACTGTGGTTTCCTGCCTTGCTATATTATAAGCAAGTGACAAAAGGTCAATTTGATTCCAATTCTTTTTCTCCACGTCAACGTACATCAGTCATTCCTCAAAGTCATATTTAGTTTTTCTATCAAGCCGATTGTCTGGGTGGTATGTCGTGGAAAGTACTGACATTCAACCTATTTTAGCTAGTTTTGAGAGCCTGGCTTAAAATTAACGCTCTCGGACCGAAATCATTTCTCTAGGCGCTCCATACTTGTGGTAAATGTCATTGAATATAAAATTCGCGATTTCATAAGCTCCTCAGGTTGGTATTGCTTATTTAGTGAGAAAATGTAAGCGATCACCCAAAGGTTAAAATATTTTGTAAACGGGAACCTAGTCAACAAGTATATGGCTATTTTCTTAAGGAAACAGACAGGAATCATAGGCTTAAAGCTGCATTTGGGGTATGCTCTTGCGCAGTTGGCATTCTATTTAATTTACAATAAAATTACGATTTATTTTCTGAAGATACCTAGTCAATAAAAGCTTCCAATAAGTTCTAGAAATCTCAAGATATCCGGCAGAAGGGGCGTTATGATCTAAGGATTTCTAAATTTAAAGTTGTGCGCTCTACGCGCGCGCGTCCTTACATCTTTTAAAAAAATGATTCTTCTAGTTTTTTTTTTAAACCCGATTTATTTTATTCATACTATAAAAAAGCATGATATATCGGACATTTTAATGAATGCTTGAAAACCTTTAAAAGTAACCTATGCGAACCGGTGGGTGAACCTAATGCTTTGCGATCTTAAAATAGCTTTCACTATGAAGTTATACTTCCCTATAATGCATGGAAAACTGCTTGCCCATGCTATGTGTTCCTCGCTATTAATATACATTATAGTTTCATAATCTTTCAGATTAAAAAAAATCAGCTTTTAAGAAATATTCCTAAACGCCTTATTGTAAAAGATAACGGAACATGATTTATAGTTATAGGACATTTTTTTTTCCTTTAGCCGATAAAATTTGAGACCCAAGGGGTACAAGCCATTTAACGAGGATTCGATGCGCTTTAACATTCGCTAGAAATTTTTAAGATGAACTTTCAGATTTCAAAATATTTGAAAGCAGTATAACAATTTTTCTTGGGACATAATTAGTTTTGCTTAACTCAATTTCCTTGAAAATGTACGGCATAATGACTCTAGAAATAAGTTAAAAGGAATATTGACCAAAAAAATTGAAATTCACGAAAATCAGGTGAACGTTTGAAGCAGCTAACAACCCTTTAGGTACCAATCTAATTTGCATAATATTAAGGGCATTTTGCATATAGCATACAAGTTAACTTATCCTCGTATGATCACCATATCAGACTAGTCCATTATTGCTCTGATACGACACAGAAGCAGTAATATAGGCTTAGAGCATGTGTCATGGTCTTTTAGAGAGACTTTTCTAACACCTCTTCCGTAAACACTACAAAAGGCAAAAGAAGTATAGATTAAAGTACAAGTGGGTCTCTAGCCATTTTTTTTTTTAATTTCAAACTTTTAAAAAATATTACCCTATATAAAAAAAAGGTATAAATCAATCAGCATCTTCCATATAAAATTTGAATTTAAAAACTTCATCCAGGCTTCATTCAAATATAGAGAAATTTCCGCAAATCGTTCAAACACGAGAATATGTATTTGTAACAAAATGGCCCGTTATTCCATTATATTAAATTCTATACTAAGCATTTATCTATTTACCAAAAACTTTTCTATATAGTTGAAATGAGACTTTCAGAAGATGCAAATTTTATTATATCAATTAAAATATTTTACAAAATGGATATCCATCAATCATTATGAAGCTATGATAAATGGTGGTATTTACAGCATATAGACTAACAGATCAAAGTTACTCTAATCAAAGTGAGAAATTAAGATTCCGTCAAGGTTTATGGTTCAGGATTCTGTTGTAGCTGAGCCATTTGCGTGATAATATTATCGATTTTTTCTTTTCTTATCGTATAAGTCGCATAAACACCTTTCATATAGCTAGCTTCCATGGAAATCTCAGAAACGATTACACTTTCGACTAGACATTTGATTTCGAGATGTTCCTTCTCGTAAGAATCCTTGATCTGATGCCAGGTCAGAGACTCCTGCTCTGTCATCTGTTCGAGGTTAAGAAGTCCCTTTATGTTTTCGTATCTTTTGTTAACATCCTCTAGATCAAAGTAAGCCATCTGCAACAACTGAAAATATTCAGGGCCGGACATGGTTTCATCTTCTGCTTCCATGTCGATATTTTGGGGAAATAGGAGGAAAACTTCCAAATAATGCTCGAAGCCGAATAAAATGAGTATTCCTCAAAGAACCAGCTCTGTATCAACTGCAGGAAGAGGCTTGAAATAAGGCATTATTGCCAGCTATTTATATATCTCTCTAATTTTCAATGACGATTCTATGCAAATATAGCTTATCAAAGAATTTTTAATATCAATAATATGTAAAAACAATTTAGAATTTATTTTATTTGAAAGATGCTTGCTTATATTTCACTTATGTAAAATTGCTCTTCCAATTGAAAATAATATATTCATCGAATGGGTATCAGTTAAAAACGAACATTTTCTAAACAGAACCTTTATGTTAGAATCTAAACACTCAATTTTACTTGAGAGAAATATTACAAATTTTTCTGTATTCTTTATGGGTATCGGGTATGTGCCTTTTTTTCTAATAAGGAAATTCACGCTCTGCAAAATTTAGATTCGATAAATAAATATTTTCTGGTCTTCATACACACACATTGGAGAATATAGAGGAATTTTAATATATATTTTTTCTATAGGATAAAGACTAAAAAACTGTAGTAACATATACTGTTTCGAATGTATTACAATATATAAATCTATATCTTCGCATATAGCGGATGGTATGTATATATATATAATCGGTAGAAAATAATTTTTATCAGTGTAAAGGGAGGATATAAGTTTGAAAGAATAAATAAAATATTGACATAAATTGAAAAATAACTTCCGATAGCTTTAATCAATTTCTATATTGATAAAGAAATAATAGCTTTATATGAACTATGGATCACATACACACAAAACGCCTTTGCGGATAAAAGGTTGATAAGGTAGCACTGTTCGACTTAAATCTACCTTGAAGACAGTTGGAGACGACCAGAATCCTGTTTCTGCTTCAAAAGAAAAATTCCCGAGCCGGAGACCCAGCGATCCAGGAGACCGCCAGACCGACTCCAATATTATTAGGAGGGGAGGGTTTAGTGTATTTGCATGTTTTAACTATTTGTAAAAATGCAATACCCACTTTGCATACTAAATTTTGTCTGAGATATTGTATAAACCAAACAATCGCAGTATGGATAGCAGAAGTTTGTTTCATATGATGTGCAAAAGAAACCTTCGTGCTTAAAATTTTTCTTTTCTTACATAGGTTTACTAATCACCTAAAATACCAATACTAAATGCAGAGAGAAGGATAACCAAAATTGGCAACTCATTTTCTATCACCCTGGCCGATAACATGATGACACATATTGACGAATATGACTATTAGGAATGTTCAAGCTATTTATAGCGCGATTGTTTATTTTAAAATAAATAAACTTTCTACTGCCCTTTCTATAATGAATAAAATAATGGAAGTATCATTTTAGTTGTTGTTGTCGTGTCCAAAGAAGAGTCTCAGATGTCTCCATGCATCTCCATCACAGTAGCAGCAATATCCACTATCTTGGGTGTGTAAAGCTGCTGCTCTGGGTCTAAGTCAATTTTATCATTTTAGTAAGAAGGCGATAGAAAATTGATTTAATTTGGAAGAAACATGGCTGAAATAAATAGTTTATATTTTCAATAACAGATGGCGCGCCAATGCTGACAAAAGTTACTTTAACAAGTTTACAAACAAAAGTAAAAAGTAGTAGGGCCTAAAGTAAAAGTAACTTGACACACAGAAATGCTTACAATCAAAATAAAAAAGGGGGGAGGCGAACGTAAATAAAAAAACACACGATAGGTTATATAAAAACGACTTATCTTTTATTGCCGCGTTGATAAGGAGCGGACCGGGGTGTTACATAGGTATGCGAGGAGATTACCAGATACGACCACAGAGAACGCTCTAAGTGTCACAAAAACTGCCTGGAAAAGTTCTCTCATTACCTTTAAATCACCTGAATGTACAATCATGGCCTCATTCATCCATCAGAAGGCGTGGGATATCAGTTTGCTAATCAAATACAAATAAACAACATTCTTTACAAATAACTGATAATCTTAAACTGCTTATGTTTGTCAAATAATTTGACAATGTATCATGTTTAACTATGGCACAAATACGCTCCAGGAACCTTGGTTAACTAAATAAATATAGCAGATAACCTCTAAACAATGGCTTGGAAATGATATAGAGATCCTTTATATTAATCGAAACCCGATTAAGCAAGCAAAAGATAATAATATCTTGGATGTTATATAATCTGCCCTTATTAGTGATAAGTGGCGGAAAAACGTTTCTAGATGTATTTTTTAAAATTTTAAGCATTTGCTTTCGCAGTCCTATTAACTAGCGTTTTTATAAAAACAAAGATCACTTATCTCCCGTCAAAATAGACGCTAAAACTAAGCGACCGTCTTCGCAATCTAGTACACTCGGGTCGGTGGCAAAGCAAAAACATCAGCTTAGACAAACTCTGAACGCCCACCTGGAGACAATGGTTTCAGGCTATTGGTCCTCGTCAGTCCAGAGAAAACTTTGATTCCGTGCGATCGGTGTTACTCTGAACGCCCACCTGGAGACAATGGTTTCAGGCTATTGGTCCTCGTCAGTCCAGAGAAAACTTTGATTCCGTGCGATCGGTGTTACTCTGAACGCCCACCTGGAGACAATGGTTTCAGGCTATTGGTCCTCGTCAGTCCAGAGAAAACTTTGATTCCGTGCGATCGGTGTTACTCTGAACGCCCACCTGGAGACAATGGTGTCAGGCTATTGGTTCTCGTCAGTCCAGAGAAAACTTTGATTCCGTGCGATCGGTGTTACTCTGAACGCCCACCTGGAGACAATGGTTTCAGGCTATTGGTCCTCGTCAGTCCAGAGAAAACTTTGATTTCGTGCGATCGGTGTTACTCTGAACGCCCACCTGGAGACAATGGTGTCAGGCTATTGGTCCTCGTCAGTCCAGAGAAAACTTTGATTTCGTGCGATCGGTGTTAAATGGAATCTTCAGAATTTGCCAAAGAGGTGTTTAGCTGGTGAAGTGTTGTGGCTTTGTCACCGACCCGAGTTTGCGGAGACGGTCAATAGATCATGCTTAGTTGTAGTGTATATTTTGGCGAGAGAGCTGACCTTTATTTTTTTAGATCAATATCCTCCCGGCTAAATTTCTATCAAACGCTCTTAGGTTCCCTAAACACTCCTAACATTCATTTCTTATAACCAGCAAATGAAATCTATTAAGATATCATCTATCGAATAAATAGCTCTTTAGAAAAAAAGGACACTTCGGACAATAAAGTGGATTTTATTTCTTCGATGTGTAGGCAAAAATATTATTTTTTCCTCGCGCGGCGACAGGAACAAAATTAAAATAGAATAATTAATAAGTAAAAATAAATTTAAAAAAAAGCTTTTTTTTAAATGCACTAAAAAAGAAAAAAAAAATTTTATCTTCTGTGATTGAGCAATTAGATGTATCTGAGTGAAAATACAAGCGGCGGGGGACATCATCATGAATTTCGAACCTAATGTGATTTAATATGTAGCAACTGATTAGCAATTTTTATAAGTGTTTGCTATATTTTTACCTCTTCTCTAAATATGATCGTTCCCCGCCGCTTTTATTTTCACTCAGATAAATATAATTGCTCAATGACAGAAGATACAATATTTTATTTTTTCCATTTTAGTGCATTTAAATAAAAGTTTTTTTAAAAATTTATTTTTACTTATTAATTATTTAGTTAGTTTTTGGTCATAAATTTACAACACTTAGAATCAAAAGTTCACTGGGGATAATGGCACACAATATAAGATCATTGTTTTAGAAATTCAATAATAAAACCACATATTTGAGAAAGAGACTATTTCAAACCTCAAATAAATTGGCAGCCATCAAAACATAGGGCCGTTAGAATTGACAAGGAGAATCGGGTAAACAATCGCCCGATTCAGCACTAAGATGGAGAGATTCGAGCTCATGCTGGAGAGATGAGGAAGTGTTGAAGGGTGTCGCAAAGTCAAGGCTGAAGGGGGAAGATCCTCCCACGGATTATCTAGAAATGGCCATTGCATTATGAAGGGTCACTGGGAAGGTAGGAAATGAGTAGGGAAATAATTTGGTAGAAGATATTGATAAAATGATCAATGATAAAATATATTGAAAGATATCCATTAGTGATAGAGCGGTATAGAGCTATCAATATATACGCTTTGTTGATAAACGACATAATTTTAAAATGTCTTTTTAGCTTTTTTTTAGATAAAGTTAGTGATTTAATACATTTAGAAGAATTGATTAAGGGTGAAAAGTTTTTAAAATCTATATGTAATTTCACTATTTAATCCTGGAAACAGACATACACATGCAAATGTTTTTTATGATTGATTACTTTCGTCTTTTTCGTGTTATAATCTTCACTTATGTTTAGCATAGTCTTAATTAGTGGCTTAATGAAAGCATCTCCCGTGGACAGTCTTAACACATATGTTATGTGTAAAAGATATAATTATTATTTTTTAAAATGCATTTTTATAAATAAATTTATTCTATCCTCCTTTTTTTTTTCAACGGTGGTGTAAAAGTCCGCTTTCTACCCTCACTACCTCTCTGTCCTCAGAGAGTGAGAATTCTGGGAAATTCGAAAAGAAAGCGGACTTTTACACCACCGTTGAAAAAAAAAGGTGTCTTTTTCAAAAATAAATATACTCCCGAAAAATCACAATGTAATTTCGTTTTAAATCGCCATTACCATATTGCCAGCTAAAACACATTTCCGACAAGTCCGAAAGCTTGAAAATAAAAAGTTACACAAGAAACTTAACCCTGGAAGCTTCATTTATTTTATAATAAAACACAATTTGTTACAGTCGCCTGTTTTATAACTCTTCCGTAGGATGTACTGAAATCAAAGCCTCTATGTAATGATTAGAGCCATATCGAAACTATGGCATCCAGCTTGACATTTGTCTGAATTTGTCAACGATGTGCAGTGGCTTTTTTGTCAATTTGAATAAGATGGCGCCAGAGAATATCTAAAAAAAAAAAAAGATTGTTTTAAGGCGTTTAAAAAAATGTTTTAGTTGCACATGAACATCATCCTGAAAATTTTCAATATACACATGTATTATGATGTATTAGCGCGCCATCTGTTATCAAAATTGGAAACTATTATAGACGCGTATGGTTCTTTTTAAAAATAAATAATTTCTACTGCCCTTACTGCAATGGTAGATTAAACTGGCGAAACCACTGGGAGGGTTCACCACTGATGAGCCAGGCCCTTCCATTAATTTTTACATTGCAGTAAGGGCAGTAGAAATTGTTTATTTTTAAAAAGAATCATACGCGCCAATAATATTTTCCAATTTTGATACATATGTATATTTTATAGCTATGTAAAATATATTTTTGAAAATATCTAATATAGATTTATGGGGGGAAATAGTGAATATTTCCGAAGGAGGTACAAGAAAGGATTGAGCAAGGTGAGAGAAGGTTGCAGGGGCGGTGGTGGTATTTATAGACCCCTGGGCCTGCACCACGTCTGAGCCTTCCACCAGATGTGGCTGGCACGTGCGGATGGTGACAGCTATAAACGTTTATTTTTAAAAGGGACATTTTAAAATAGACCGACTAACGCTTCGGACTTTCCTACAGGTTTCCTCGCGGCCTCAGCAGTTCACTGCTAGAAGAGAAAGACATCAAGAATTTTAAGACCTATCGTGTGATAATCATGAAATTATGACCGGTAAAAGCAACCGAAAGATTGCTCATTTAATAATATCTATCTCTACATATAATCAGAGCGGTCTTGTAGTCGTTAGGATTTCATTCTCGTTCGTACGAGCCACACACACATTTTCATAAAAACATTTTCATGAAAAACTCGGGCATTGCCACGATCATTTGTATAGTATACTAGCCGAATGACCCGGGCAACGCCCGTGTTTTACCCGATTGAATGTTTTTATTCAAATACTATTTGTTACAATTATAAATTGGCGCCTTAAATAAATGCATATATTGGTTAATAACTATAGCCTATGTGCTTTATCTGTCTATGTACTGTTGGCTTCCGTAGGCGTCTCATACTGGGAAAAAGAAAGAGAGGATTCCATTTAGTTATTAGCTAATATATGCATTTATTTAAGGAGCGATCCGCGCCAACACAATAGTTACAAAAACAAAAAAGCGAGTGGGGAAGGCATGATGGGAGGGGGGGGGGGGGGGGCAAAGGTGGCGTGATCGTAATCGTAGCCAACCAATAGGAGGGCGCTATTCCAAAAAAAAAAGCAAACGGTGACAGAGTTGATTGATTAGGAGATTAGGAGATGAGGAATGACGCTCGTAACTGTATATAGAATGCGTAGGTCACTCAGATATTTTTGCAAGATGAGAAATCCGCTTGCAGGTTTCTACCATCGGCAGTAACAGCGACAGTCATTCCTCTAGTTTTAAATTTCAAGAGTTCACCTCTTACAACAAAAATCTCTCATAGCTAAACAAAAAACTTACAAATACATTAAAGCCTGTAATAGCACTTACCTGCCCTCAACAATCACTTTTATTAATCCCTTTCAAGTTACATTTTCCATATTTTCGATGCAAAATAGATATAAATTTTACTCCATTTTTGTTAATCTTTTGCATCATCCACGTTTTACATGTGCTTACCCTATTTTAAAAAAAGCACTATAATTAAGCCTACTTTTGGTCTTCTTATGTGTGTATCCTGGGTTATTATAACAGCGACCGACCATTAAAATATTTAGATGTCACTACCATCTGTGGTCACGTAGCCAGATGTGTCCAATTGAAATGCTTGAGGCTGCGATACCACGAATTGCGGGTGGGCACATTAAAATATACACGGTGTCCTGAAAGGTATATACAATTTCAAAGGGTGATAACACGACTTATGTAATTTATTAACATGGAATAACTTAATAATGCTCCATTTCAAAATAATTTATGTGTGCCTTTCAGATTACAGGAATTTAAAATAATGCCGTTTGTACAAGAAAAGGTACAATATATGAATTGAGGTTTTACCTTAATAATGATTATATATTATCATCATTACTATTTTCTTTTCATACTGTGACGCGGAGACAAACAGAGACAAACGTTGTTATAATTCGGTATAATGAGAATCTAAAGAGATAAGATATAAATAACGCTCCACACTTTATATTCTCATGCACAAACCTTAAGGAAGTTGTACCTTTTAGCATGTACCTCGATACTCAGATAATAACTTTAAAAGATATTTGATATACAGTGATCTTTATTGAAGACACACGAGATAAACAAGTGTGAACAAAATTGCCTCTGTTTCCTTCGAAAAACAGACAATCGGAAACATCAAAGACTTTGCATTTCCTTAAGCTTTGTCCATGAGTATATGTAGGATAGAATACATACAAAGTAATAAATAGCGTACCACCACCATTTATATATATGGAAAAATATATAGAAAAGACATGTAGATATCGCTCCAAAATTTATATATGGGGTGAATCTACAAAGAAAATGAAAACAAAATAATAAGTAATTGTTTATTTTCGAAATATATATATGAATTTTTTTTTTGCAAACATGCTTCTGTCCAATAACAATAGACAAGAGTTTTTTTAAATGAATATTTGTATTTGGATCAGAGAATTAAGATTGCGAATATTATCGCTCATATAGACAATTGACAATTTAAACAATTTTATTGATTCTTTTAATCAAATTTTACAAAGGTGCAAAAATAAAAGAGTAAAAGGGCATATAAAGTGTAGGAGAATATATATATAGTTGCGTACAAATATCTTCAGCAAGGAAGGCTTCCCCACCTTGAGAGAGTCCTCCTCCAGACAAGGAGGGATCTTCTTGTACACTCCTCAGTTCCGCGCCGAGGAAGTACCTATAGATGCGCGTCTTGGCAGACGCCAGGATAGCCAGGGCGTCATATAGATTTGAACAATCTTTTTAAGAGCTCTGAGTTAGAACAATGAGAGGTTTTGAAATAACACGCATCTATAGATGGCTATAGATCATATGATAATTTTGGATTTTCTACAGATCATAATAATGATGGATAGGACGTTGCGATTGACTATGCTCTAATGCACCACATGTTTATACATGTAGAAAACAGCTAAACTTACAAGCTAGTAGAGTAGGTATATATTGAGTTAGTTGCATTGAATGGGGGTATAATACCTGTGAAGCAATTAAAGTGATATATTTTCCAGAAAAAAAGTACCCAATTTGTAATTCGATGGCTTTTTATTGCAAACATATATTTCAATGTCGAATAATAAGCTCCCAGGGAATCATAAACTGTTTTGAAAATCTTATTTCTTCTAGGGAAAGCGGCTGAAAGTTGGATAATCGTATAATTCCGTGGCAAATTTGTCTGGAGCCCGATTGGAAGTTTAACATCAACCACCTCTAATTTCATCGTCTTCTTCCAAAATGCTCACTTAAGGCTTAAATCTGAAGTCCTTTTTGTGAATAACTTGGAAATGATTTGTGCAGTTTCATCCTAGAGGAATGCTCTCTTTCCTTAATCCAGACAGGCTTTAAGATTTCCCGAGAATATCCAAAGAAAATAAACACGCCCAACCAGATAATTTAAAGTTCGCTTGTAGACAAGTTTGAGCTAACAGTTGAAAGTTTCCTCTGCTGAGTGCGCTGCTTGTTTTCTCAACCCCTTTTACCAAGACGTCTTATTGTTTTATACAGGAGAGCTCAAGAAATGGCAAAAAAAAAAAAAAAACACTTCGCTATTCGAATTCATCTTGTTCAACATTGAAGAGCTTCATGAAAAATGTTGTGTAGATGCTAGACGAATAAATTTATATAAAATCAGACAGTTTAAAATATAAATAAATCCCCTAAGAAGATAGATGATCTGCAAATCGAATTATTGATACAGAAAAGTTTTAGAACCCAATATATGCGCTTTTTAATCATTACTTATAAATATATGAATATTCGTTTATTTTGGACCCGGATAAGAATTATTTATTAAGTATTCCACCGATATTTCGACAATAATTTATGAGAAAATAGTTCATTCACTTCGAGCTGTATATTTAAAGAAAGTCTGATTCTCATGCAGTCCAGTGGATAGATGGTTTCTAGAAAATATCTCATAGAAGATGGGTGACCATCTTCATTGAAATATCGAGAGATTTAAATATATAAGAGGGATTCCATATAGACTAAAATCCAATATAATATAATCTTCATTAATGTATTTCTTTTCTGGTTACCTACATCTTTCGCAATATATATATATATATATATATTAAAAATAAAAAGGGGCATATTCTGATCGCTCATATGGGCATTTTTAGAAGGTAGAGCCATATATGTATTTTTTATAAATTTTTATATCTTCTATTTTTATATATGTGTATATTTTATTTTAAAAATATATATGGTAATAATAATAATTTAAAAAAAAAATGTGTGTTATACATTTGAAAATGTAAACAAATATGCACTTATTTATTATTTTAGTGATTTGATATCTAAATATATGTGTTTTTTTTTTTTTTTTTTTGCATTATAAACACGCGGGTTATATATATAAATAAATTATATACCGATAAAATAATAATAAATATAAAACTATGTAGATATATATTATAAAGAAGGTGTACCTGTGAATAATTAAATAACGCCCACTGAATGGCAAAAGATGGAACAGAGAATAATTTCAAAGCCGATCACTAGATGGCGGTAGGCTCCAGTGTTTGGGTTCCTCCCGTCTTTCCAAATATGTGTTATTCTGGGGAGCGGTAAAAAGCAGAACCTTTCAGTTCAACTTGCTGCCAAATAGTCAAGGCTAATTGGCGCTTTGGGAATTTTGAAACCTCGATCTAAAATATCTCGCCTATTGATATGTCGAGGACGGTAAGCCTTGAGTTCCACTTAGCCGGAACTTAGGCTCCCAGGAGTGATACCACAAGCTTCCGCTCTCTAATAGACTTCTACAGCTCTATAGCACTACACTATGTAGTGAATCCGTGCAAGGACGTTTTGTTCCTGCGCCGTTGGTTTACGTAACAGACCATAAAGGACGGTAGTCAACAGGGAGTTTCCACTCGAAGAATTTTTTTGGCGTCTGTTTATATATAGGCTTATATAAAATTGGCGGACAAAATACGCGAGTGTGAGCCGTTGCTTTTACACGTAGAAATAAGAGACGCTATTGTCGCTATATTTAAAGACACTCTGGATACGTAGCGATCCCAAGTGGCGATCGAAACGTTCGCACTCGAAATCTTCCTTAATTTAACTGATAATTCTACTGTACCTCTCTCAAGCATCTGTGATTCCAGGATCCCTCTTTCGGAATTTTCAGTAAACTTTCTATATGATGACTCATCAACCATAGTAAACGGTAGCTCTTCAAACGACCAAAATAGAATCTATCTGTGAGCGCAAGTAGCCAGTCTTAAATTTACTGGTCAACTTTCTTACTCTGATCATCTCTATCTCTCTCCTCGTAAACCTACTAACTAATACAAAGGGGATCATTAAAATAATAAACATCCCATAATTAAGACATTTAATTGAACATTAGATAAAGCCCTATGATTTTAAAACCTAAACTCTTTGTCTTAAATAATGTTTACTTCCCCCAGGACCTGCCATTGATTCACGTATAGAATGATTCTCCAACGACAATAACGACGCAAGCAAGGATTCAGGTTGAAATAAAACCAAGTAATTTTAAATCAAAACCATGGTTCGATAATGAATTGTATCTGGCAAAACAATCAAGGGAAGATAATCTGATATATTTCACAGAAAAAAATGCACCATCAGACAAGAGATAATGAACACGTTTAGAAAGAGGATATATCTGGCTCTAATCAAGAACCTAATCTTTGTATAAGATTAGAATTCCTATCACTAGATCCCTTAAAACTACAAGTATAGAACTAAAATAACAGAAAACTTCTAAATACCTCATAGCATGCTTCCATATCTCATATAGGTCTTATTTTTTCGTATCTCCACTCATTCATATTAGGGTATCAAGCTTGTGAAGCTTGAGACTTTCGATGGAGTCTGCCGGGGATGAGTAAAGCTCATCAATGGATGAGTCAATACAGTCAATAATGTGTTTTGGGGTTTCTCATATAGATGAAACGTGTGAACTTATATATGTTTGAATTAAGGCAAACACATAGCACGCGAATAAGAAATAATCTAATAATACCTATTTCACACACATATCAACATAAAAGCGACAGGATATAAATTCAATCTGAAAGATGTATATGTGCCATTTCCACACAGTATAACTTCCAAACTGAAAAGCCATTCTTGAATCCTCCAAAGATAGAAATGGTATTTTTTAACCGCAGGATATTTATCTACCGAAACAGTTCCAAAACATAAGACGGAAATTATCACTCAGTTTCCTTTAATATTCATGAGTTTAGTTTACAACATGCATTTTTCTCGCGATAAAAAAATAGATATATATTTTTAAATAATTTACTATAACCTATTTGACCACATTATATGAAATTATAATTATAAAAACGTATTATTATTAATTATATGTTCTAAGAACCTAGGTCAATTTTATATATACATGTAGTAAAGACAAAATTGGCATTTCCTGACTGCTCACATGAGCATTTTTAGACGGTAGAGCGCCATCTAGTGGAACAAAAATCAACTAAACGTTGATTTAACTTGTTCCAAAGATATTTGGCCAACCCAATTTCTTGATAAATCAAGAAAGTCAGCCACGTACGAGTTTCGGGCTGTTGGCCCTTGTCAGCGTGGTGCAGACTGTACCCCTACGACCAAAGGTTTGGTCCCAGAGGCTTCCTGAGATAACAAGAAATGGGTATTTAAGGCCAAATTTGCGTAAAGACGCTTTTCATGTTAAAAATCAAGAAAAAGAAAAAAGAAAAAAAGGTCAGGTGTTGATATTAAAAACAAAATTGACATTTCCTGACCGCTCAAATGGGCATTTTTTCTTGATTATCAACATGAAAAGCGTCTTTACGCAAATTTGGCCTTAAATACCCATTTCTTGTTATCTCAGGAAGCCTCTGGGACCAAACTTTTGGTCGTAGAGGTACAGTCTGCACCACGCTGACGAGGGCCAACAGCCCGAAACTCGTACGTGGTTGACTTTCTTGATTTATCAAGAAATTGAGTTGGCCAAATATCTTTGGAACAAGTTAAATCAACGCTTAGTTGATTTTTTTTTCCACTAGATGGCGCTCTGCCATCTAAAAATGCTCATGTGAGCGGTCAGGAAATGGCAATTTTGTTTTTAATATCAACACCTGACCATTTTTCTATTTTTTCTTGATTTTTAACATATAAATATATTAAAAAACGAAATAAAAAATAATAGATAAAAAGATCAGGTGTTGAAATCAATATTAAAAATGGCATATCCTGACCAGGAGCACATGTGCTTTACAGAAGGCAGAGCGCCATCTGGTGGAACAGAAATATAAATATATATATTCTCAAAATTATTTTTAAAAAATTTAAAAGACAATTTGTAAATATGTTAATCAGGGTTGACTTGGTACTTGGCGTGGGGCGCTCCGTACGGATTTAAGGATAGATTAGGCCTAAGAAAGAGTTTAGGGTTTGAAAGCCTGGTGTTTTTAGCATAGAAATGAATAATATTGAAATTCGCCTTCTTATTTTTGCTTTTATAAAGCAATCTATTGTAACTATTCACATGTGTCTATACTATATGACTAGATCGCGAACGCTGATAAATTTTGTTGATAACCAAGCTGGAATAAGGAAGGGTTATTCCTGCCTTGATCAAATTTTCATCTTTATATTTATCTTACCAAACTTACTTTAAAAACCCTCTGTATATCTTTTATTGATTTTGGAGAGACTTGATACTGTCCCACACCTTTGAACCTAGCCGTTTTTGGTTTAAGTAGTTGCGCGCATGATCCATCAATCTCGTACAAAACCTTTATAAACAAATATCAGGATTAATCAGGTGGAACGGCACGCTTACATCGAGATACAATTAAGAGTTTTACAAGATGAACCAATGTGATCCCACTTATTTATTCTATTTTTAAACGACCTTGCTTCATTTTTTGATTATCTAGGGAATTATTAATCGAAATGTGGAACTATATAACTTTTTCTGTATTCAGACAATATAACGCTGTTGTCAAAATTAAATATATCAACTTTTCAAAGATAATTAACTTATATAATGAATCTGGATATAAATCCAGAATAGTGAGTTCTGAACCTGATTGACCCGGACTGACAGGTGTTTCGGGGAACGATATCCTTTACGATATATCAACTATATACATTCATAGACAAAACTCTAGGAAGTGGAAAGTCTTTGATATAGCCTGATGCCTGTTTTTATTTATTTTTTTTTTTTTGAAGGAGAGAGAGAAAGAGGCAATTTTGTTCACATTTGGTTATCATGTGTATCTACTTATATAATTGCCTTATTCTGTCTGTCTGTCTGTAAGTCTGAAGCTCACGGATAGAATGCGCGCCCATTGGCTGCCAGGGAACACGAGTCCTCCCTGCCCCCCTCTAGACAACCCTGTTATCAGCAGTGTGTTACATCCACCTGTCTATAGCGGCCATTCTAGACAACCCTGTTATCAGCAGTGTGTTACATCCACCTGTCTATACAGGTCACCCTGTCTATAGCGGCCACTCTAGACACCCCTGTTATCAGCTGTGTGATACATCCACCTGTCTATACAGACCACCCTGTATATAGCGGCCATTCTAGATAACCCTGTTATCATCAGTGTGTTACATTCACCTGTCTATACAGACCACCCTGTCTATAGCGGTCACCTTAGGCAACCCTGTTATCAGCAGTGTGATACATCCACCTGTCTATACAGACCACCCTGTCTATAGCGGCCACCCTAGACAACCCTGTTATCAGCTGTGTGATACATCCACCTGTCTATACAGACCACCCTGTATATAGCGGCCATTCTAGATAACCCTGCTATCAGCTGTGTGATACATACACCTGCCTATACAGACCACCCTGTATATAGCGGCCATTCTAGACAACCCTGTTATCAGCTGTGCGATACATTCACCTGTCTTTACAGACCACCCTGTCTATAGCGGCCACTCTAGACAACCCTGTTATCAGCTGTGTGATACATCCACCTGTCTATACAGACCACCCTGTCTATAGCGGCCACTCTAGACAACCCTGTTATCAGCTGTGTGATACATCCACCTGTCTATACAGACCACCCTGTCTATAGCGGTCACTCTAGGCAACCCTGTTATCATCAGTGTGTTACAATCACCTGTCTATACAGACCACCCTGTCTATAGCGGGCACTTCAGGCAACCCTGTTATCAGCAGTGTGATACATACACCTGTCTATACAGACCACCCTGTCTATAGCGGCCACCCTAGACAACCCTGTTATCGGCTGTGTGATACATACACCTGTCTATAGCGGCCACTCTAGACAACCCTGTTATCAGCAGTGTGTTACATCCACCTGTCTATACAGACCACCCTGTCTATAGCGACCACTCTAGACAACCCTGTTATCAGCTGTGTGATACATCCACCTGTCTATACAGACCATCCTGTTATCATCAGTGTGTTACATACACCTGTCTATACAGACCACCCTGTCTATAGCGGTCACTTTAGGCAACCCTGTTATCAGCAGTGTGATACATACACCTGTCTATACAGACCACCCTGTCTATAGCGGCCACCCTAGACAACCCTGTTATCGGCTGTGTGATACATACACCTGTCTATAGCGGCCACTCTAGACAACCCTGTTATCGGCTGTGTGATACATACACCTGTCTATACAGACCACCCTGTCTATAGCGGCCACTCTAGACAACCCTGTTTTCGGCTGTGTGATACATACACCTGTCTATACAGACCACCCTGTCTATAGCGGCCACCCTAGACAACCCTGTTATCGGCTGTGTGATACATACACCTGTCTATACAGACCACCCTGTCTATAGCGACCACCCAAGACAACGTGTTTAAAATATATTCGCACTCGGGTAAACCCCGGGCGTTGCCCGGGCCATTCGTCTATAAAAGACACTGTATACCAATTATCTTTAAGAATTATTGTCTGAATCCTCATATACATGCTAAAAAGTACAACTTCCTTAAGTTTTAACCATGAATGTAACTTAGTATTTAAGCTCTTACATTAAATACAATACGCCATACTACACAACTGTCAAAATAAAACTTTGGTTCATTGAATTCGATATGATTAATTTTATTGAGGTGAAACTATCATGATTCCGGGGATAGGTTTCTCTTAAAACATTTCAAAAGAAAGTTTCTTTTGAAATGTTTTAAGAGAAACCTATTCCTGGAAGTCTGATAGTTTCGCATTAATATTGGTACATGGGGGTATTTTATTGAAATGATAAAGTTTGATCAGATCAAACAGGAACTCGATCTAATCTACATCGACACTCTTGTACTCAAGAGCGATGTCTTTTTTTTTTTTGCTTATCCCTAGTACACGTAGTACAGGCCATGGTAATCATCTTCTTCTTTCTATCTCCACTCAATCATATCAGGGTATCAAGCTTTGACAACCATCATGACTGGGTGGGGTAGAATGCGTCTGACTTTGTCATTAAGACTGGGAGCACTACTCAGTGGCAGGCCGACTTAGCTCCAAAAAGAAATGGCCGCCTCTGACATGAGGAACAGACGCCATGTGCAGCCGCTCCAAACATGGAGTACAAACGCTGCTCATCCTGTATCCCTGGATTAGGAGCCCTTACAGGGTACTATCAGCCAGGCCAGCTGAACCCAGGATTTTTAGTGAGCTTGTTACTGCTCCCCCTCCTCCTTTTTCATCCGGGCTTGGGACTGGCAAAGGCGGAGTTATGATAATCATGGTGGGTAGAAGTAGGCGACTGCTTTTACTGTAAGTGCACCACATGTCTACACATGTGAAAATCAGTTCGACTTTGCACTTACAAATGTGCCAGAGCCCCGTTTGGTTACTTTCTCTGGCTGTTGGGATTGGACTTTGCAAAAATCGGGGGCCACTGGAGCATTATTTTTTAAATCAGAAAAAAGTGCCAAATGCGGGAATCGAACCCGGGTCTTAGCAGTCGAAAACCAACGGTTTGGGCCATCCTTCCACCGACCCCCTAGAGAAATGTCTAAACTCTTATACGCGACGCCAATTTGAACCAGTTGAAGACTAGATATCCGCCAAATCTCAGACACTTCCAAAATACGATATAATAAATTTTCTGCCTTCTGAAAAGCACATGTGTTCCTTTTTTATTTTTAATATCAAAACCTGACCTTTTTAATTTTTTTCTATTGTTTTTTCATGTGTAAAGCGTGTTTACCCAAGTTTGGCCTTAAATCCCCATTTCTTGGTTTTTCAGGAAGACACTGGGACCAAAAATATTTTTGGTCGCAGTGGTACAGCCTACTCCACGATGACGAGCGTCAACAGCGCGAAACGCGTTCGTGGATGGCTTTTCTTGATTTATCAAGAAATTGGGTTTGCCAAACACCAGGGAACAGGTTAAATCAATGAATAGTTGATTTCTGTTCCACCAGATGGCGCTCCGCCTTCTGAAAGGCACATGTGCTCCTGGTCAGGATATGCCTTTTTTATTTTTAATAAATTTTCTGTCGCAATATATTTAGAAATGTCACAAAAACATACTCTAGAATACTCTACATACAAACTGGAATAATAATAGGGATAGTGACTTCTTGGCTCATTTAGATCTTTAAAACAACAGTATCAGAAAGGAGAGTGGAAAATATTTTATTATCAGACCAACCTGAGGCGGAGAGTAACAAGCTCCAAGTACTCCGCTAAACAACTCTCAAATCATGACAATGGAGATTTGATTTTTTATATTCCCTGAGATAGAAGTCGTGGTAATTTGTAGTAAATTATAAAAAGGCTAACCAAAATGTTAGGAACCAATCAAGTCATTTTTAAAAAGAAAGGCTATGACCATGAAAACAATTATTCTTCTCTTTTTTGCTTATCCCTAGTACACGTGGTACAGGCCATGATAATCATAGTGGGTAGAAGTAGGCGACTACTTTTACTGTAAGTGCACCACATGTCTACACACGTGAAGAGAAGTTCGACTTTGCACTTACAAATGTGCCAGAGCCCCGTTTGGTTACTTGCCCTCGCTGTTGGGGTTGGACTTTTCAAGAATCGGGGGCCACTGGAGCATTATTTTTTAAATCAGAAAAAAAGTTCTCAATGCGGGAATCAAATGTAGCGTGTACTAAAGGAAATTGACCATGGAGAGATTTGATTTTTTATTTTCTCTGAGATAGAAGTCGAGGCAATTTGTAGTAAACTATAAAAAGGCTAACCAATGTGTTAGGAACCAATCAAGTCATTTTTAAAAAGAAAGGCTATGACCATGAAAACAATTCTTGAAGAAAGAGACTGCCTGGCCGTCATTCATAGTTCTTGATATATAAGAGACACTTCGGCCTGAGAAGTTTTTTTCGATACTTTGACAAAACTCTTTTGTCCTTGCAAGGAAAAAATAAAACATTTAGGAAAGGCGTTATAAATATTGTCACATAGAAAATTGGGAAAGACAAACTTCAGGATGACACGGCAATTTATTTAAGGCACAAGAACAAAGTTTAAAATTTATAAACTACAAGAGAAGCAATATCAAAATTTATAATCTGGTATAATATAAACATTTCGCTACATAGCTCCTTCCCTATGGGAGCTGTGACTCACAGCTTGCAATCTTGTTGCTAATGACATGGATCTGACGTGTTTTTGTTGAGAATTCTCTCAGAGCCTTGGAAATTCGTCCCTAGTACTTTAACGTATGTATGTATAGTTTATAGGAATATGATTTTTTCGTTTGTGAAAATTCACACGGGATTCAGACTATAAATCTAAAGATATTTGATAGACCGTAACCTTTATTGAAAACACGAAATAGCTAAGTGTGAACAAAATTGCCACTGTCTTCTTAAAAAAAAAAAAAACAGACGACCGGGGACATCAAAGACTTCCACCTTCTTAAGTTTTTCCATGAGTATAATCCTGATGCATGTTTATGCGACTTCTACTCACCTCTACTCATGTTACAGTTTTTTTACTCCAAAGTATTTCCTAGGAGGTTGTTGAGAAGGATCTGTCTGAAACACGCCCTAAATGTCCCGCGGGACAATTGGGTGAGACGGAAACACATACCGTAATGAATCATATTTGTTCTATAAATTTACCACAGTCTCATCTATTTAGATGGATTCTTCTGTCATTAAATCCATGAAATATATTTGATAAAAATATGTAAATTCCGATATTTCATTGAAGCACAAGTCCTTTGGCTCAAAGCCAGCCAATGTCGAAACAAAAGCCAAATACCTAGCGCCAGGCTTTCTAGCAGCCAACTAAAATACGTTCGCAATCTGAATTTATGGAAAATCGTTGCTCGCCCGTGAATAGGACATTGTTCCATTGTTTCCTAATCCAGTTGACATGTTTATGACGCCATTTTGGACGATCTTTCTTGTGCCTCGCACCCAACGGTACTCGGATAATTAGATTCTGGCCTACTGGCTTCACGCACGCAGACACTGCAGCTGTGACACTACCTGTCTGTCTGCTGAATGGATCTTACGTAACACCTTTAATATGCCATGTCGATTTCGGTTGATCCAAATAGATAATCAGCCAATTTTGCCTCAAATAATCGCGTTCTCTTTATCTGCATAAATGTGTTTGTGCAAGATTTCAACACTGAAAATACTGTTGAGCGATTGGTCAAGAACTAAAAGGAAGAATACAATTAAAAATTTAGGTTTATCTCAACTCATTGGAATTTCAAAGCGAAGAACTGTCAAAATCTATATATATAAAATTGAATGTCGGTCTGTCTGTACTCTATAGATTCAAAAACCATACATCCAATCGCCGTGAAATTTTGGGATATTATTAGGTATATCACCGGGAAGGTTTTTGAAAAATAATTTCATGAATATCTTGAATATCCTTAGAGTTATTTGCAGATTTGTAGATTTAACTCGCAAGTAGCGCCTCCATTGTGACGATGATAACAAGTTTTCTTATCACTAAGTTTGTTATCTTAAATATTATTTATCAAAAGTAAGATTATCTCAGGATGACACGGCAATTTATTTGAGACAAGAATAATGATACAATTCCAAGGCGAAGATACTATTCCTTTAACTTCCAATTACCGAGGGAACCAATTAATATTGATTTTATTCAACTTATCGAGTATTTTTCAAGGGACCGGGGAAAAATGTTCACTAGATAAAACGATGATTTTGTAATGTAGAAAATTAGGAAAGACAAAATTCAGGATGACACGGCACACAGGGACCGGGAAAAAATGTTCACTTTATCGAGAGATTCAAATTTACGAGTTTCAAATTATCAAAATATATCCTTTTTTTATAAGTTTATAGAGAATTGTTATAACAAATGTTCGTTAGACAAACCTTTACTCGGGTAAAACCTCGGGCGAAGCCGGGTACGTCCGCTAGTATCTATATATATAAAAATGAATGTATGTGTGTGTGTGTGTGTCTGTCTGTCCTTTATGCCTGACCAAACCACTCATTGGAACGCCATGAAACTTTGGGAAATTATTTAGTATAGTACTGGGTAGGTTTCTAGCAAATAAATTTTTTGAAATAACTTTTCGCCTAAAAATAATCAAGATAAATATTCTAATTTATCTGTTATAATTCAACAATCTGCTCTAAATATTATCATGATGATACGATGATTTTGTAATGTAGAAAATTAGGAAAGACAAAATTCAGGATGACACGGCAATTTATTTGAGACAAGAATAATGATACAATTCCAAGGCAAGATACTATTCCTTTAACTTCCAATTACCGAGGGAACCAATTAATATTGATTTTATTCAACTTATCGAGTATTTTTCAAGGGACCGGGAAAAATGTTCACTTTATCGAGAGATTCGTTAGACAAACCTTTACTCGGGTAAAACCCGGGCGAAGCCGGGTACATCCATACAAGAATAATGATACAATTCCAAGGCAAGATACTATTCTTTTAACTTCCAATTACCGAGGGAACCAATTAATATTGATTTTAATCAACTTATCGAGTATTTTTCAAGGGACCGGGAAAAAATGTTCACTTTATCGAGAGATTCGTTAGACAAACCTTTACTCGGGTAAAACCCGGGCGAAGCCGGAGTGCCGGAAGCCAACTCATTGGAATTTCAAAGCGAAGAACTGTCAAAATTCTAGATAAATATTAATTTATCTGTTTTAACTTATTAATATGTTTAAAATGCAATCATTTATCTATATTTTATTTATATATTTGATCAATATTTTACACACACATGAAAAGTTATCAATTATATACCAGAGAATTTTAAAAATAACCATTTTTGTTTCGAAATATTTCGGAGATTGGTTGTTTAGGACTTCAGAGGAGGAACAAATGATAAATTTCAAATTCCTATCTGAACCTCCTTGGGAATTTTAGCAAAAAAAAAATACAGAACTGATCTAAAATGTTTAAATTATTACCATATTTATATTTTGTAATATATTTTTACAAGATTCTCTTCACAAATTCAAGCGATATTGTTTTAAAATAAGCTCTGATCCACAAATACCCGTGGATCACATCCTGTAACATCGACGCTGCTTAACGTACTTTCATCGACTATTGTTCTAAAAATAAACAACCTCAATATGATGCCTACTCCGAACACCTCCTGAACAAACGCCCCTCGATCTCTACATAAGCCTAAAGTACAAACTCTTCCATAAGCTTGGCCGTACCACCTCCCCTGCTTCCACCAGCCGCCCAAGTTCTTCTGATAGTTTCCTCCCAGACTGTTAAAACGCCCTCGTCTACCAAAAGCAAGTCTGCTCAGGTATACTTCACCCCTATTAGGGATGTCCTGCTCCCAGTCCTCTGCTTCTACTCACACCTCCTCCTCCAAGGGGTTTCCTCTCCTCCCCTCAGCCGATTTAGGGCCCTCTCGAGCTCCTCCTCGGCCCCTCAACGCTAACCCAGCCCCACTCAAGTCCAAACTCCTCAACACCACCCACCTCCCCTCCCTAACTACCCATGCTCTTATCGAGAACTCCAACCCTGAAGCAGATCCCATCGTCATCCTCACGGTGATCCGCGCTATCTCTGACAATGTCTGGGCTTCAAGGGGAATCTTACCCTCCACGCCACCAGCCTGAAGTCATCCATGACCTGTACACCTCTCTCTCTCTCCTCCAAATTGAACTCAAACCTCAAATTGCGCTCTCCCAACACACCCCAGCCCCTCATCAGCATCTTCCAAGTGGCCAATGGCACTCTTTGCTACACTCTAGTGGACGTCATCCTCTCCATCCCTTCCGTTGCTGCCCTCCCTGGCCCCAGAACTGTTCGCCTGGTTCCTCCCGCAATAGTTCCTTCACCCCCTTCATAGAGATGTACCACGAAACCAGGGGCTGTTTTAAGTGTTGCGCCTTCGGACACAATGCCTCCATATACACAAGTACCGCCATCGAATGCCTCCACTGTGCCTCCAGCGATCAAGACGGCCTCAACTGCCCCTTCTTCTTCAACCATCACACACAGAAGTACGCTCACTGTTACTCCAAGGGCTTACCTTCAAACTATGAGGCCCGATCCTCCCTCTGCCCCACAATCTGCCTTCGGCTGATGAAATACTGACTTCGTCCGTTCTGGCCACTTCTTCTCTTCGACCCTCGCTCTTAAACTGAACTTGCCTGCCTTCGGACCTTATCTTGCCACTTACACCATCATTGCTTGGATAAATTTTTCTTTGACTCTGGATCTGTACTTGTGCTTTATTCGAACCCTCTCCAACCCATATCTTACTCAACTGCTACCCACCCTTTCGACCTGTCAAACTTAGTTTACACCTGTTACCTGCACTCGTGCTTTGCGCCTTTTCAACCTTTCTTGGACTCTACAACGCAGCGTTCTACTTGTTGCTCTGCTACAGTGGGTTGCCTGAAAATTTTCTCAACGAGCTTCTAGTAGGAGAGATAATTGTCACAGCTCTGATCCCCATCAAGTAATTATAAATATTTGAATCAGATGTTTCATAGAATTATTATTTAAAATATGATCCATTTTTTAAAAAAGTTCCAAGTAATCGAATTGTCGTCGCAGGTTACAAGTTGAAAAATGCTGAAATAGTTAAATTTACATAAAACTCTTTATTCAACTTAAATAATAATTAGGGCGTGTGTAGGTGAATATGTCATCATTTATACTGTGTGTATGTGTTGCAGTAACACATGAAAACTCCGAGGATAAGTTTCTTTATTTCATAAATGATATCTCGAGCTTTCGGGTATCGTAAACCCTTTGAAATGAGTCTTATACACTCCTGTCGAAGGGTTTACGATACCCGAAAGCTCGAGATATCTTTTATGAAATAAAGAAACTTATCCTCGGAGTTTTCATGTGTTACTGCAACTTATACATCAGAGGATTCTATCTTACGACTGTGTGTATGTGTGAGAATAGATAAAATAATTATATTAAATATATTTAAAAGAAGGGCTTATTTTGGATTTCAATAAGATTTTTTATTAATTCAATATTTCGATGGGCCAATCGTCCATCTTTTACGAAGTTTTTTGTCACAAGCACACAGCAGCACGACCTGCTGTATGCTTCATAACAAAAACCCTCGTAAAAGATGGACGATTGGTCCATCGAAATATTGGATTAATAAAAAATCTTATTGAAATCCAAAATAAGCCCTATTTTTAAATATAAATATTATGGATTGCTATATTCAGAATTAAACATATTTTAACTTTTGTCGTGTGTGTGTTATAATAAGTTTTCATATACTCGTATTTATGTGTGTGTACATTAGGTTGAGTTGTTATTGGTATGCCTATGCTAATACATACAATAAAAGCCGTCTCAAATCTTTATCCAACAATATTATTTATCATTTTGTGTGTGTGTGAGATAAGTAAAAACATTTTCGGAGATGTCTACGAAAGCCTACGATAACATTTACCAGTTAGAAAATTTAAACATTTAGTAATTAGAAAATTTAAGAAAGAGATTTGTCTGTAAGGCTAAATGAGAAAAAGAGTCTGTGAATAGATACCAAATATCTCATTCATAATTACTATATACACTGCCTCACAATGAAACGATCACGCTAAAAAATATGCGGTAAATAAATATAAATTCTCGGGAATATTTTAACATTATCTTAGAAGTGATTATATCATAAAAACGAACAATAATAATTGAATGTTGGATAATATTGAAATCAATATGGAGTTGAATCTATTTGGTATATGAATTAGAGTCGTAGAAATATATAAAGAGCGTATTGTTGATATCAAACCACAGCACTCGAATCGACTGGTGCAAGAGGGCCAAACAGATTGTCGGAAACGATTGCACTAGACTCATTACAGTGCCGAACAATAGGACAGGTGCGCATGGCAATGATGGATCGCGCTTCAAGAGCAAGAATCAAGTTCTGTCACACAACATCCGGTATCAGCACGTAGCATTCGTACTTCTCAAGCTCTTAATACTATTGAAAGCAGCAGATAAAATGGAAAAAGAGGCTTTGAGCCTGAGTCCTTAATTTTCCCTACTGTCATACATGGAATAACCATACTGCCATACATGTTTTTTTTTAAGCATAATTCTCTTAGAAATTGGAAGTTTTTTCCTTCGTTCACTTGACGAGTATACCTTTAACTAAAATTAAGTCACAATTACTGTTGTATTTAATTAAAAAGGCATATATTGGATCAAAATATAATTTATTTTACCAATATTTCAGTTGGCTGAACGCCAACCTTTATCAAGGTGTTATAACATTTTAAAGTGTGTCAACAACAAACTCAGCACCACATAACGTTATGTGGCGCTGAGTTTGTTGTTGACACACTTTAAAATGTTATAACACCTTGATAAATGTTGGCGTTCAGCCAACTGAAATATTGGTAAAATAAATTATATTTTGATCCAATATATGCCTTTTTAATTAAAGATTTATTTATGGATTGCTCTATTTTCAAAAAATTACTGTTGTATATATATATTTTAAAGCTTAATTAATTAATTGTTCCCAAGAGTATATGTGTGTAAGATCACAAGTAAATAGGCGCAAACCGTAAGAATATAAGTTGATCTTTGTTTATTATGTTATAAGTTTCTCTTTTATTCTGTTCTCTCTATTGTAAATCAAAATAAAGATAATGTTTTACTAATCTTCTTTGAATTAGTATCTTTAAAAAGTCTAAGCAAAGTCAACAATTATGAATCCATTAAATGAAAATGAACAGTTAACAATGTAACGATTCAAGACTAGGTAACTCAAGTCTTCAAGGTTTATAGGAAACATATTTGAAAGATGTAAAAGTGTAAAATCCTCTAATGCCACTCTTCAAGATTTCCTTTATTATATCTAAGCCATATGACAGAATCTCTCTATGACCCAAAATCTAAGAAATATTTATTAAGTGTCCGAGACATCACCAAAGTTTGGAGGTGGCCTGCTATCAGTTCATATTGTATGAATAAGAAGCAACAAAGACTATATTTAACTGATCTGGAAATTTTGCTGGGAGGAAATTTATCTATAAAATAAAGGTCTCATCTTCTGGCAACATTTTTATCTACAAAGGCCGATCAAACGGTAATTCACAATTCTTTTTGTACCTGAAAACCATCCTCCCGCAACTAAATGTTATATATACAATACACTATGACATATGATGCAGCAATATAATAACATAGTCGGTGGACGAGCGGGTAACACCCTCGATTCCCGACAGTCATGAATCGGGTTGAATTCCGCGTTAACATTTTGTTTAATATGTGAATAACTTTCACATATTATTCACTGTTTCAATTATCATAAACTAGGTTTCTCTTGTTGAGCGGTACCTAATAAAGTGATTTTGAACCGGACAATGACCTATAAGAAATATTTATATCATTTATCATCAAAGAATAAAATGATTTCTGATTAAACATAAACACATTTCTATTTTCATATCTGCAAGCAGAAATAAGATTTATTTTATAATTTTCAAATATGAAGCCTTAAGTGAACTCAAGGATCCGACATCGGTCGGTGATGGGGTTCCTGTTTAAGTTCGGAGACATTTCAGTGACTATAAATCACTTGAAGCTAAGTCTGTGTATGGAAACGAAACCATAAAAAGAAGCACAAAGAAAGGAGCACTAAAGAAAGTGTTCTTAAACTTATTAATGATCTTGGATATCGAAAATTTTGCTCAAAATGGGAACCAAAACCTCATACACGAGAAATAATGCAAATTCGAAAGAGATTTGTTTAGACCTCATGGAGACTTTTTCTTGAGAAACTTCTCAGGTGTTTGAAAAGATGTTTAACACCAATCAAATGCAATGGATCTATAAAGCATCGCCAGGAAAGAAAACTAAGGCTTGCCTTTCCAAAGACAAAATCATGATCTCTGTTCTTTGGGACCACGAGCAAAAAATAGGAATTGAAACAAAAAAGCTAATTTAAAAACACCCAAATCAAATTTTATTAGGACAATGCAAGAAACTCACACGGCGCACCAAACTTTGGCGAATATTTCAGAGTATTTCAGACTTCAACGTATTTGAAATATTAAATAGCTTTTTACCTAATAAAAAATTTAAAAGTGAGGCAACTTTACTCCAAGCGGTTAGAGGGTGGTTCAGAGGGTTGGATATGGCTTTTTACCAAAGTTCTTTTGCAACTTGACAACAACGTTGGATCAAATGTGTGCAGAAGGAAGGTGGATATACTTTGATCCTTGAATTATAGACTGCAAATATATCGATATTCAAATATAGTCGGACGCGCGCCGGTGCTTTCAAAGAACAACATTATTATTTTTTAACCTAAATTAAAAAAAAATAAGTTGTAGATGTTTTAACACAACACATTAAACATAAAATATTGTTTAGAAATTTCGCCCAGCTGACGTTAAGGACAAACATTGGTGTCATAAGCGGTTTTTTTATGATAGATTTCAACAAGGAAAATTCGGATGAAAATCGAAATTTCTGAAAATCTCCTAGTTAATTCCGTGGAAATTTAAATGGTTTAACAGAATTAGGGTGTGAATACCGGCTGCGATGTTTTAAAATTGCCAATTGTAAGTTTCCTTCTTTATATCTGTCGAGACTAGACGTCAGAAAATGGCGTCAGAAGAATTTAAAAAAGCAAACCAATCAGAAAAAGTAAAAATAAGAAGATAAACCGAGAAGGCAAGAAGACGAACATAGGGGTCAACAAGTGAAATATACTTAATACTACACACGACAGCAAAAAACATCATTAAAGTCTTATAGGTGTGACAAAGGTTACTATAACGGGTTAACACACAAAGTTGCAATAAACTAGGGCCTACCGTGAGAGTAACTAACACACAGAAAAGCGTACAACGTGTACAACAGCAACAATAAAAAGGAGCAAAAAAAAAATCCCGATTTGCTATATAAAAACAAAACAGTACTTATCCTTTATTGTAGCGTAGGTAGGGATCGGACCGGGGTCACACAGGTATGCGAGATCACCAGACACGGATAAAGCACGCAGAGAACACTTTAAGCGTATCCACAAAAATTTATATACAAACATGGCCACATTCGTCCAATGAGAAGGCGGGAGAGATTGGTTCACTAACAAACGAAAACAAATTCTTCCCACTAAAACCTGAGATAAGATAAAAGTGCAAATATTTGTCAATATAATTTGACAAAAGGAATCCTTCCAAAGAAGAAAAAAAAAAGAGAAACTAATCAATCTCCCAAACATTCCCATTGTCCTGTAAGGAAAACCTCCCGCTGTCGGGAGGGAAAAAGCTCACGGGAGCCATGTTATAAAGATACAAAAAAAAAAAAACTAAAGAGAAGAGAAGTAGGTATCCGAGTGGCTCCATAAAAGTGCCTTCCATCTTGTTCCTCCCAAAAGAAACTTAAAAAAAAAAAAATTGCGCAAACTACGTGAATTACCATAAGTGATTACCTAACACACACATATATAATATGCTTTAGTAGACAGAGTTTAATGGGGGGACCAATAAGCTCTCAACCGGGACCGGCTGGGTATGTTAGGTAGAGTCTTTGCGAACTGACAGACGCTCACTTGATGAGAAACCGAACGATCCAATTCCATTCAGTTTTCACATTTCCAAGAGCTAAATGCTCTTCTTAACGTCTTTTTCTAAACGTTTTCATCCTATCGCCATGTACAACTTTCACATCGTGCATGGTGACCCCTCTTACTCTGAAGTTAACATCGGAGACCCTAGCTTCCACACGGAAAGGCCCATATAAGTTGGAGTAACGTTAATTCTTAGGAACAGATAGCATTACCAGGTCTCCTTTGTCGAAACTTCTGGTACGAGTATAAGGTGGTCTAGGATTAATAAGCCTTTTAATTGAATTACCTGAAATAAACTGTCTGACAGTTTCCTTTGCTTTCCGCATCGCCCTTAACCTCTCAGCTCAATTAGGCTTTCTAAAACTATTGACAGACCCAGCGCTACACTCACAGTTTATATTAAACTTAGTAGGTGGCAACTTTACAACCTCGTTTCAATGTGCACCACTGATTTCTCCCCTAAGGAGCTTGAAACCATTGGTCTATGTGCACTGGCAACGTAGCTAAGGTCTACATAATCATGGTCCTCTGGTTTCAAGGAAATCATGTTGCAACGTTCCCGTACGGGAGGCAAATGGATATCCAATCTCCTTATATCATTGATTTCCAGAATCCCGTCGTAGCCCTTATCTCCGAGCGGCATTAACCAGAACCTTATCTCTCCCAGCTGGCTGCCGTTTTCGTTACCAACTCTACAGGTTTTAACACGTGTAAGTGTCTGCTCGTGGCCTGTGACTGACACAATACGTAAAGTTTTAAGTGCATCGTCCCAATTCTCCTTCAAGACCTTGCACTTTTCAGAATAAATAATACTGACTTGGCTTCCTGTATCATATAACAGGTGCCACATATTGCCGTTAATATCCACTTTAACTATTGGCAGATTTCCATACTGATCTCCGCCATATCAACGTATGTTCACTATCTCAGCGTTGTCAAGAGTATTGCGGTTGGCAAACATAGAAGACTGTCTTGAGCAATCACTAGCTATATGTCCTTACCTACACTCAGGTGAACTCAGCTTGATTTCGCCCAACAATTTAGTCAGTTTTTCTATCTCACCTCTAAGGCCTTTAATACACTGCTCATTTTCGTGCTTCATCCTGTTTACACTGGCACAAAGCATCTTGATCTCACTCTTAATGCTATTTATTTCTTCAACCCCTTCTACTAACATACCCCTTTCATAAAGCTGCAACGGTGTTCTACACTATCTTCCGTGGCCATGAGACTGACTGCTTTGTCTATTGATTTAGCCTCACTGCGAACAATAGCCTCTCTATACTTATCGAGCATATTTATGAGGAAGATTTCGACTTTTTTCGAAGATATTACTTTATCTCTAATGGCCAGAAATATTACTATAAAAACCATAGGACTTTCCCCAACTCTCTGCTTAAGATCTTCTATTAATTTAAGGCATTCCCTGATACCACGTGCTTTTTTAGGGTACAATATGTTCAGTTTACTAACAATACTTTCGAAACTGCTATCGATACAGATACCCATCTCCTCTAAGCTCAACCTAACTTCAGGGGATAGAGCCTCGAACATGAGCAATGCTTTGACCTCTGGATCCCATTTGCCTAGCTTTAAGCTCGACTTCCCGAATGAAAGATTCGAGATCAACCCCATTATACACTGACAAGTTGAGCATAGAGTTCACAAACATGACGGAGTAAAAAAAATAATAATAAACCACTCAATCAAGGGAAAATACCGCACGTAAAAATTACAGGAATTTACACGTGCAAACACCAGTAATCCTGGCAGGGCTCGCCAATGACAAAGGTTACTATTACGGGTTAACACACAAAGTTGCAATAAACTAGGGCCTACCGTGAGAATAACTAACACAGAAAAGCGTAAAACGCGTATAACAGCAACAATAAAAAGGAGCAAAAAAAAAACTCCCGAATTGCTTTATAAAAACAAACAGTACTTATCCTTTATTGTAGCGTTGGTAGGGATCGGACCGGGGTCACACAGGTATGCGAGGAGATCACCAGACACGGATAAAGCACGCAGAGAACACTTTAAGCGTATCCACAAAAATATCCACCACCCTCCCCACAATAGAGGAAATATCTTTATTTACGGGGCTGCAAACCAAAATGAATGATTTTTGAGCCCCTCTCCTCGCAATACCATAGACCCCCTTTATATACAAACATGGCCACATTCGTCCAATGAGAAGACGGGAGAGATTGGTTCACTAACAAACGAAAACAAAATTCTTCCCACTAAAACCTGAGATAAGATAAAATGCAAATATTGTCAATATAATTTGACAGATGCTCTGGAGTTGATATTTAGAAATCATAAAATAAGACAGTAAAAATATAGGACATTCAAGAATTTCAAGCTGACATAAAGATACTGGGTTTTTTGACATATCCCTGTACTTCCATCGATTCCTTTGACCATCAGGCAGCGTAGACATTGATCGAAGGTGTATGGGATGATGAGGTACAAAAGATATTGAGACTCTGCCCCTTCAATACTTCCAGTGAGGCGCCGATTCGTGCACTGGAAGTAAATATGGCATACAAAATTTGCGAGTCAAGCCTCCTTAAAATTCGCAATGCCGAAGCAAATCTGGCAGGCAGTCGATGACCCTAATTCCGCTAATGAAAACTAGGCCCTAAAAAATGCAGTGAACTGCTAGACTGCCCGACCAACGAGAAATCTAAATTTCGTCAACATCGAGGGGCGACCTTTGGTTGTAGTGGATACCCCCTCCCCCTTTCCCCCATTAGCGCGGCTAAATAGCTCTCAGCACAACACATAGGATGAGCGGGATGCTTTGACAGTAGAAATTAACGGCAAGTCTATGCGTAGGACCATGTTGCAGGACGACAAGCGGAGGCTGGAGACCGGGAATATTCAATTAGAAAAGGAACAAGCCAAGACTGCCGCAGCCCACAGCGAAAAGAACTCAGTTGAAATGCTTACCATGGAGGTGGTGGCACCGAGGACCTACTACCAGAAGCTGGAGAGTGCCATGTCCCTACCGGAAAGACAGAACAGGGAGCTGCGGAAATGGAAAACTTCCCAGAGGACCCGCACCAAGGCCATCATCGCCAGTCTGGAGAACAAGGCTTGCCAGTTGGAAGAACCTCTGGATTCGCAGGGCAATAAGAAGGACCAAGCTCTGATCATGGCCAAAAATAAACTGCACAAAAATGTCAAGGAGATGTTCTGCAGCTGGACAATGAACACAAACAGTACTAACATTATAAAGAACATGAAAAAGTAGAGAACCTCAAGAAACAACGAGATGAAACTGAGGAGGACTTCTTCAAGGAGAAAGCGCAGCGGGGCAAGGTTCAAGGATATTTGGAATATTCCAGGTCCTTTCTTAAACAGGTTGGGGAGAAATTGGACAAGAAATTCAACGACTTGGTTTACCGCATCTAGCGCAGTTCAAATCAAAGCGAAGGTAGTGCATCAGAACCGTTTGGCGTATTTCCTAGGGGGAGAGGACAGATTTGATGATCAGATTTAATTGGTCGGGGGGGGGGGGGGAGGTACTGTTTCAAAAGTGATGGAGCAAGTAGGAAAAACGGTTACACCTTTTTTTTCACAGATGTCTCGATAAAAGCATATCAACTTCGGTCGCTGGATAGAGGACTGTTTATAAATATATAAAGCATGCAGCAGCCGCATAACCGCATGCTCTCGAAGAAAAACGTTGAATTAAATTTTAACCTAAATTCTTTAAATATGCGTTGTACACACAATGAATATCATTTAGAACTTTCGCCCACTTAGTTAAGGTTGCGTTAAGGACAAACATGCGGCAATATGTTAGGTGTCGATATAATTACATTTTAAAATAGTATTTATTTAACATTTTTGATCAAGAGAGACTTCGCTTTAAACTAAATTATAATAGGTAATATCTTGAATTTAGATCAGCGATTTTTTGGTTAATAAATTAAATTATTACCACGTTTAATATTAAGTCAAAGGGAAACATAAATATTTTCTTAAGTCATCAGCATATGCTAAAATCAAAATGGGCACACACATTGCACAAGAAGCCAGAATCCATAAGCAAAGATGATACGTAAATCGATAAGCGTTTTCTTTTACAAATTACGTCAGTTGATCTTGTGGAAGAGAGTCGTGTAGAACACGTGCGTCCGCGCCGACGGCTCCAGGCGGTGTGGCAGCTGGATGTACGGCCATCCCAGCTTCATTATAGGCGTCCAAGGAGAACTAATTTGACCCAAGGGTTGTGCAACGGCGAGTCCCAGCAGAACTGCCATGGCGCCATTCACAAATGACGTAGTCTCTCACCAAGATGTACCGAACTTCAGACGACGCTCCAGCCGTTACGGTGCGGAATGTTGAACCGTGACTCATCGGACTTGGTCGTCTGGCCCAGATGGCTCGTTAGGGCCATCCGCCACTATAGTACGACGCTAGTTATAACCCTTTTAGGCGCTACAAAAATAGCTAATGAGAAATGCATGGCCTCTTCGGAGAACTTTTTTACGCTCTTATATTATACCTTTTCCCCTTGTAGCTATATTTTATTCGTAAATGTTTTATAATATACGAAATATAAATTCAAATACACTTTAAATTAAGTTTTTTTCAATGATAACACATATTTTCATATTTGAAAGCTTCTAGATGACAGTAATAGTCTTCTATGCATGTACAATATCCCTGATTTGTGTGACCATACAAACAAATGAATTTTAAAACCCCACTTCTCTATTAGCAGTACAGAGAAGCATTGGTATTGTGATATAAAAGCAAGCGCAAGGACGAGGTTGTGTAATGTTTCACTAAGGGCAGTTGTGGGTGCGGTGACCTGCGTCATTCAAATATTATACTCTACCGGATCATATCGAAGTAGTGATGTAGACTCTTTGTAGAAAAACTCTTAAGGATGCTCCGAAACATGAAATTTCCTCGAGAACCTATCAGACATGTATCAAGTACAAACTTTATATATATAAAGAGACGTTACACTCGAGACTTAAAGGCGTTGAGACGACATTCGGTTGGCAGACTTGACGACCAATTGTACTAAGGAAGATAGACAGGTACTTCCTCTTTCCCCAGAACCTGTTTTGTTTGGCGCCATAAATGTCAGAGACCATTGCGTTATAGGACCAATATTGCGAGTCATTATATTTCGAATAAATTTCGTCAAAAAATATGGAATATTGAAAATCGTTGAGTAATTTTATCTATGTTGCCATCATTCAACTGAGAGAAATAATTGTTTGGGATTTTTTCTTCTAAAAATCTAACAACTTTGTTTTCCCAGTTACCCGTAAAACTAGATATCCAATCGACCACCGTCGCGTCGCCAACTCTCCAAACCTATGTCATAAACAAACGCGAATATATAAGCCAAATCTATTAAAAGTATCAGGTAGCTACCATCTTTACAACAAATTATATCCTCTCAATTATATGGTTTTGAAATAGCCCGGAATTCTTATCGGTGAGCACACCTTAGATGTCGCCAAAATATGAACAGCACAATTAGTACTTATTTCTTGAGAGAATAAAGATACTTCGTCTAGTAAATATTTTTTATCACCTCGACGTTTCGAAAAAAAGCTTTTGTCCTCGTCAGGAGCAATCAAAAATTAAACTTGAAAACAAAGATAATTCGGCCAGTAAATCTTTTAATTTTTTTTTATCTTATTATTTTAATTTTTGTTTGCTCCTGACGAGGACAAAAACTTTTTGTCGAAACGTCGAGGTAATAAAAAGATTTACTGGCCGAAGTATCTTTATTTTCAAGAAATATGAATGCCGGCCAGGCAGCTTCTATCTTTACGATAATTAGTACTTAGTAATATAATACAGGACAATTGGTATTCTATAAAGTATTATAGTATATTTGAAGTGATGCCCACAACAGGATTATAGTATAGTGTAATTGATATCCTTAACAATATTGTAGCAAAGTATTTGTTATATTTTATGTACAGATTATTAATTTTTAGATATTTTTATTATTTATATTTGGCTACTCTGGAAACTTCCCTCATTGCTTTATCTTGTATCTTATAAATGTTGATTTTGTTGTTGTTGTTGTCGTGTTCAAAGAAGAGCCTCAGATGTCTCCATGCATCTCCATCACAGCAGCAGCAATGTCCACTATCTTGGGTGTGCAAAGCTGCTGCTCTGGGTCTATGTCAATTTTCTGCAAGGCCGCGGCTATTGCTAGGCATGAGAATATGTGGGTAGGTGTTAATTCCACACCAGGAGAGTTGTTGCATGCCCTATAGGTTATTGTGCCATCTGGATGTATTGCCATTCCTTTATAGTGTTTTGTTCTAAGTCTTGTTATAGTTTTTGTCAGTTGTTGATTTTGTGCTTGCATTAAATAAATTGCCGTGTCATCCTGAGGTTTGTCTTTCCTAATTTTCTACATTACGGTATTATAGTACTGAACAAACGATGCTCACAATATTACTCTAGTAAAATACACTTTACAATATTATAATACAAGTTGTACACAATACAATTAATTTTCTCTACAAAATTATAATGAGGAGTACAGTACAAATGGAGCTCTCTACACTATTATTAAACATCAGTAGAACCTCCAGGAGAGGACACTCGTTCTAGAGGACACCTCTCTATAAAGGACAGTTTTCATTTGCAAAATTACCATTTTTACTATTTAGCAATTCTCGGTAAGAGGACACCTCTCCCTAATGGACACTTTAGCTCTGCAATTAGGTGTCCTTTACAGGGAGATTCTACTATATTGGCACTCTGCACAATATTATAAAGAACAACGGGTATTACAGAACATTTGGCCCTCTCTAAAATATTAAATAAACAACGAGTAATTCAGCACAATTTGTTCTCTGAACAATAGTATAAACGACCACGAGTAGTAGAGTACAAGTGGTTATTTTTACATTATTATAACACATCACGAGTAGTATAGTAAAATTAGTACTCTCTAAAAATAATAATACATAATAAATAACAAAAATGTTTATTAGTTATCTCTAAAATATTATATTTTATATTACAAGAAAACAATACAATTGATTTTCTCATCAATATTATAATATACTGCCAGTAGTATAGTACAATATATATATTGGGACACACACACACTCTACAATATTATTATATATTGCGAGTAGTAGAGTACAAGTGGTTTTCTCTTAAATAGTATTGTATACTACTATTAGTACAGCACACTTGATTCACCCAACAATATTATAATATAAACAGTACGAGTAGTACAATACAATTAGTTCGCTCTACAAAATGATAGCGCACTAAGTGCAACAATTGGTTCTCGCCACAATAATATACAGAACGAGTAGTACAATACAATTAGTTCACTCTACAAAATGATAGCGCACTAAGTGCAACATTTGGTTCTCGCCACAATAATATACAGTACGAGTAGTACAATACAATTAGTTCGCTCTACAAAATGATAGCGCACTAAGTGTAGCAATTGGTTCTCGCCACAATAATATACAGTACGAGTAGTACAGTACAATTAGTTCACTCTACAAAATGATAGCGCACTAAGTGCAACATTTGGTTCTCGCCACAGTAATATACAGTACGAGTAGTACAGTACAATTAGTTCACTCTATAAAATGATAGCGCACTAAGTGCAACATTTGGTTCTCGCCACAATAATATACAGTACGAGTAGTAGAGTACAATTAGTTCACTCTACAAAATGATAGCGCACTAAGTGCAACAATTGGTTCTCGCCACAATAATATACAGTACGAGTAGTACAGTACAATTAGTACACTCTACAAAATGATAGCGCACTAAGTGCAACAATTGGTTCTCGCCACAATAATATACAGTACGAGTAGTACAGTACAATTAGTTCACTCTACAAAATGATAGCGCACTAAGTGCAACATTTGGTTCTCGCCACAATAATATACAGTACGAGTAGTACAATACAATTAGTTCACTCTACAAAATGATAGCGCACTAAGTGCAACATTTGGTTCTCGCCACAATAATATACAGTACGAGTAGTACAGTACAATTAGTTCACTCTACAAAATGATAGCGCACTAAGTGCAACAATTGGTTCTCGCCACAATAATATACAGTACGAGTAGTACAATACAATTAGTTCACTCTACAAAATGATAGCGCACTAAGTGCAACATTTGGTTCTCGCCACAATAATATACAGTACGAGTAGTACAATACAATTAGTTCACTCTACAAAATGATAGCGCACTAAGTGCAACAATTGGTTCTCGCCACAATAATATACAGTACGAGTAGTACAATACAATTAGTTAGCTCTACAAAATGATAGCGCACTAAGTGCAACATTTGGTTCTCGCCACAATAATATACAGTACGAGTAGTACAATACAATTAGTTCACTCTACAAAATGATAGTGCACTAAGTGCAACATTTGTTTCTCGCCACAATAATATACAGTACGAGTAGTACAATACAATTAGTTCACTCTACAAAATGATAGCGCACTAAGTGCAACAATTGGTTCTCGCCACAATAATATACAGAACGAGTAGTACAATACAATTAGTTCACTCTACAAAATGATAGCGCACTAAGTGCAACATTTGGTTCTCGCCACAATAATATACAGTACGAGTAGTACAATACAATTAGTTCGCTCTACAAAATGATAGCGCACTAAGTGTAGCAATTGGTTCTCGCCACAATAATATACAGTACGAGTAGTACAGTACAATTAGTTCACTCTACAAAATGATAGCGCACTAAGTGCAACATTTGGTTCTCGCCACAGTAATATACAGTACGAGTAGTACAGTACAATTAGTTCACTCTACAAAATGATAGCGCACTAAGTGCAACATTTGGTTCTCGCCACAATAATATACAGTACGAGTAGTACAGTACAATTAGTTCACTCTACAAAATGATAGCGCACTAAGTGCAACAATTGGTTCTCGGCACAATAATATACAGTACGAGTAGTACAGTACAATTAGTACACTCTACAAAATGATAGCGCACTAAGTGCAACAATTGGTTCTCGCCACAATAATATACAGTACGAGTAGTACAGTACAATTAGTTCACTCTACAAAATGATAGCGCACTAAGTGCAACATTTGGTTCTCGCCACAATAATATACAGTACGAGTAGTACAATACAATTAGTTCACTCTACAAAATGATAGCGCACTAAGTGCAACATTTGGTTCTCGCCACAATAATATACAGTACGAGTAGTACAATACAATTAGTTCACTCTACAAAATGATAGCGCACTAAGTGCAACAATTAATTCTCGCCACAATAATATACAGTACGAGTAGTACAATACAATTAGTAAACTCTACAAAATGATAGCGTACTAAGTGCAACATTTGGTTCTCGCCACAATAATATACAGTACGAGTATTACAATACAATTAGTTCACTCTACAAAATGATAGCGCACTAAGTTGAACATTTGGTTCTCGCCACAATAATATACAGTACGAGTAGTACAATATAATTAGTTCACTCTACAAAATGATAGCGCACTAAGTGCAACAATTGGTTCTCGCCACAATAATATACAGTACAAGTAGTACAGTACAATTAGTTCACTCTACAAAATGATAGCGCACTAAGTGCAACAATTAATTCTCGCCACAATAATATACAGTACGAGTAGTACAATACAATTAGTAAACTCTACAAAATGATAGCGTACTAAGTGCAACATTTGGTTCTCGCCACAATAATATACAGTACGAGTAGTACAATACAATTAGTTCGCTCTACAAAATGATAGCGCACTAAGTGTAGCAATCGGTTCTCGCCACAATAATATACAGTACGAGTAGTACAGTACAATTAGTTCACTCTACAAAATGATAGCGCACTAAGTGCAACATTTGGTTCTCGCCACAGTAATATACAGTACGAGTAGTACAGTACAATTAGTTCACTCTACAAAATGATAGCGCACTAAGTGCAACATTTGGTTCTCGCCACAATAATATACAGTACGAGTAGTACAGTACAATTAGTTCACTCTACAAAATGATAGGGCACTAAGTGCAACAATTGGTTCTCGCCACAATAATATACAGTACGAGTAGTACAATACAATTAGTTAGCTCTACAAAATGATAGCGCACTAAGTGCAACATTTGGTTCTCGCCACAATAATATACAGTACGAGTAGTACAATACAATTAGTTCACTCTACAAAATGATAGTGCACTAAGTGCAACATTTGGTTCTCGCCACAATAATATACAGTACGAGTAGTACAATACAATTAGTTCACTCTACAAAATGATAGCGCACTAAGTGCAACAATTGGTTCTCGCCACAATAATATACAGAACGAGTAGTACAATACAATTAGTTCACTCTACAAAATGATAGCGCACTTAGTGCAACATTTAGTTCTCGCCACAATAATATACAGTACGAGTAGTACAATACAATTAGTTCACTCTACAAAATGATAGGGCACTAAGTGCAAACAATTGGTTCTCGCCACAATAATATACAGTACGAGTAGTACAGTACAATTAGTTCACTCTACAAAATGATAGCGCACTAAGTGCAACAATTGGTTCTCGCCACAATAATATACAGTACGAGTAGTACAATAAAATTAGTTCACTCTACAAAATGATAGCGCACTAAGTGCAACATTTGGTTCTCGCCACAATAATATACAGTACGAGTAGTACAATACAATTAGTTCACTCTACAAAATGATAGCGCACTTAGTGCAACATTTAGTTCTCGCCACAATAATATACAGTACGAGTAGTACAATACAATTAGTTCACTCTACAAAATGAAAGCGCACTAAGTGCAACATTTGGTTCTCGCCACAATAATATACAGTACGAGTAGTACAATACAATTAGTTCACTCTACAAAATGATAGGGCACTAAGTGCAACAATTGGTTCTCGCCACAATAATATACAGTACGAGTAGTACAGTACAATTAGTTCACTCTACAAAATGATAGCGCACTAAGTGCAACAATTGGTTCTCGCCACAATAATATACAGTACGAGTAGTACAATAAAATTAGTTCACTCTACAAAATGATAGCGCACTAAGTGCAACATTTGGTTCTCGCCACAATAATATACAGTACGAGTAGTAAAATACAATTAGTTCACTCTACAAAATGAAAGCGCACTAAGTGCAACAATTGGTTCTCGCCACAATAATATACAGTACGAGTAGTACAATACAATTAGTTCACTCTACAAAATGATAGCGCACTAAGTGCCACATTTGGTTCTCGCCACAATAATATACAGTACGAGTAGTACAATACAATTAGTTCACTCTACAAAATGATAGCGCACTAAGTGCAACATTTGGTTCTCGCCACAATAATATACAGTACGAGTAGTACAATACAATTAGTTCACTCTACAAAATGATAGCGCACTAAGTGCAACAATTGGTTCTCGCCACAATAATATACAGTACGAGTAGTACAATACAATTAGTTAGCTCTACAAAATGATAGCGCACTAAGTGCAACATTTGGTTCTCGCCACAATAATATACAGTACGAGTAGTACAATACAATTAGTTCACTCTACAAAATGATAGTGCACTAAGTGCAACATTTGGTTCTCGCCACAATAATATACAGTACGAGTAGTACAATACAATTAGTTCACTCTACAAAATGATAGCGCACTAAGTGCAACAATTGGTTCTCGCCACAATAATATACAGTACGAGTAGTACAATACAATTAGTTCACTCTACAAAATGATAGCGCACTAAGTGCAACAATTGGTTCTCGCCACAATAATATACAGTACGAGTAGTGCAATACAATTAGTTCACTCTACAAAATGATAGCGCACTAAGTGCAACATTTGGTTCTCGCCACAATAATATACAGTACGAGTAGTACAATACAATTAGTTCACTCTACAAAATAATAGCGCACTAAGTGCAACATTTGGTTCTCGCCAGAATAATATACAGTACGAGTAGTACAATACAATTAGTTCACACTACAAAATGAAAGCGCACTAAGTGCAACAATTGGTTCTCGCCACAATAATATACAGTACGAGTAGTACAATACAATTAGTTCACTCTACAAAATAATAACGCACTAAGTGCAACATTTGGTTCTCGCCAGAATAATATACAGTACGAGTAGTACAATACAATTAGTTCACACTACAAAATGAAAGCGCACTAAGTGCAACAATTGGTTCTCGCCACAATAATATACAGCACGAGTAGTACAATACAATTAGTTCACTCTACAAAATGATAGCGCACTAAGTGCCACATTTGGTTCTCGCCACAATAATATACAGTACGAGTAGTACAATACAATTAGTTCACTCTACAAAATGATAGCGCACTAAGTGCAACATTTGGTTCTCGCCACAATAATATACAGTACGAGTAGTACAATACAATTAGTTCACTCTACAAAATGATAGCGCACTAAGTGCTACAATTGGTTCTCGCCACAATAATATACAGTACGAGTAGCACAATACAATTAGTTCGCTCTACAAAATGATAGCGCACTAAGTGCAACATTTGGTTCTCGCCACAATAATATACAGTACGAGTAGTACAATACAATTAGTTCGCTCTACAAAATGATAGCGCACTAAGTGCAACATTTGGTTCTCGCCACAATAATATACAGTACGAGTAGTACAATACAATTAGTTCACTCTACAAAATGATAGTGCACTAAGTGCAACATTTGGTTCTCGCCACAATAATATACAGTACGAGTAGTACAATACAATTAGTTCACTCTACAAAATGATAGCGCACTAAGTGTAACAATTGGTTCTCGCCACAATAATATACAGTACGAGTAGTACAATACAATTAGTTCACTCTACAAAATGATAGCGCACTAAGTGCAACAATTGGTTCTCGCCACAATAATATACAGTACGAGTAGTGCAATACAATTAGTTAACTCTACAAAATGATAGCGCACTAAGTGCAACATTTGGTTCTCGCCACAGTAATATACAGTACGAGTAGTACAATACAATTAGTTCACTCTACAAAATGATAGCGCACTAAGTGCAACATTTGGTTCTCGCCACAATAATATACAGTACGAGTAGTGCAATACAATTAGTTCACTCTACAAAATGATAGCGCACTAAGTGCCACATTTGGTTCTCGCCACAATAATATACAGTAAGAGTAGTACAATACAATTGGTTCACTCTACAAAATGAAAGCGCACTAAGTGTAACAATTGGTTCTCGCCACAATAATATACAGTACAAGTAGTACAATACAATTAGTTCACTCTACCAAATGATAGCGCACTAAACATATTTTATAATTATAATATACACTTCGAGATTACTACGAGAATTGGGTTTCACTACATAAATATAATTGAATACTAGTAGTTCAGTACAAGTGTTTCTTTATATAATAGTATAATACAAGACGAGTAGAGTACAAGATGTTCTCCCAACAATAATATAATAACACTAAATTTTCATATGTTCCGTCTCTCTAAAATATATTAATACAATATGATTAGTACAGTACAAATGGAACTCTATATACAATATTGAATTCACTACAAATAGTAAAGTACGAAAAAATTTGTTCTCTCTATAATTTTATAATACAGAAAAGAGAGAGTATAATTACACGTTAATTGGGTATCTTTACAATAAAATAATGCACTACCAGTAGTACAGTACAATTCTTTTTCTCTACAATATTGAAATACAGTGCGAGTACGTACAAATGGGGTTCATTATAAAATAATATATCTTTTTTTAAAAGTCAATACAACCTCGAACTTAGGCGTTTCGTTAGTTTGAAATATATTTTTAGGTTTAGTGTTAGTCATATGCGCTACAAGAGAGGCGCTGGCTGCGAGACCATTGCGCCACTTGTTTAAATATAACGTAAACATCCTCAAAAAGCAATTAGAGAAATAACCCGGGTTCCTGGAGAGCAAATCTCCAACTACCCGTGCTATACAACAATCTAGAAGTGGCGCATCAGTTGACCAGATAGTTCCAGGAAGGAAGTGAGTCAGGAAGGAGGGTTGAAATCTTGTACTCCGAGAAGTGTTTGTAGCCTGTGAAACAGGAAAGCTGGACAAAAGAAGAGCAGGTGATCTACTTTTTGTGGGTCTTCCTGGAAGTAAGGACACATTGGAGTCGGATTGTAGTATACGTGAATCTTCTGAGTCTTCTATTTGAGTTGTCTTGGGAATAGACTAAAGGCGAAGCCTCCAATGCCGCTGAGTGGGCACGGCTGCGGGCTTGGCTTTGGGAAAGGATGGGGGAGGACTGAACCAGGGTAGAGGCTGCTGCAGTCTTTGCAGCCTGGTCAATCTGTATATTGCCTGCAACCCCACTGTGGCCCCTCACCCAAAAAAAGCTGAAATGCGGTGCTTGGCCTAGCTTCATAATTATCTCCGCCATTAGAGCTGATTGAGCTGGACCAGAAGTACACATTGCTGCCAGGTAACATCTGCAATCAGACGTAATAGTGACTCCTGTGTTGGCTGGTCTATTTTACGTGAGGCGAGTTGTCCAAAGAATAGCTAGATGTTCGGCTTAGAAAGTTGAACAATCAGGTTGAAGTCTGATAAGTAAATGTTGGTCTTGTGAAGGAAGAAAAATTGGAGCACCAACTCCGACTTCGGATTTTCATCTATCAATATACATTACACGGAGAGAAGTAACCTTGTCGTAATCTATGCTGAAGGATATTGGGCGTCGGAAAGGAGGGTATGGAAGAACAGCTGGAACAGAACAGACCGAAACTCGAAATGAGATTTATTAACCATCTTGGGGGGAGTTCTTGGAGCTTTTATTATGATGGCAAGCGGAGAGCTACCAGTTATAGAAATGGTTGAGATAGTGGGAGTGCAAGAACCACCTCGCACTATGCGACGCGCGATGAGATATTGCAGACTCCGGGGCTGTCGAACGCCTTCTCGTGAAGGTTACTGCTTTAAATATGCAGTTTCCAGCCACAAATGTGGCAGGTCAAATTTTCTCTGGATGGAATTTTTGAGACGAGGAATTATGAAGCGGGTCCGGAGTTCTATTTTCTTAAGATTGGAGGCGAGATTTCGCGCTTGGTCAAATTATCCTGGGGATCAGGCAGATGGTGCTGCGCCGCATCGATGGAGGCAAAGCCCCGCGGAGTTGGGAGGCCACGTAGACGCGCTCGAGAGCGTTGACAAAGAAGTTATCGTGGACCGTGTATAACTCGCAGGACAAGTCGTCTCACCCGGGGCCTTTCCAAGGAAGGGTAAAAGTGCTTCTTTTGGTTCTTGGATACCATCCTCCCACAACATTATATATCTCTTTCAGACACGTTTGTTTTTTCTTTTTTTTTTTTTAATAAACAATTCTCTAAAACAACTTATACAAGCTCTGTAATAAGATTTCTTCGTCTAACAAGGATATTGAAAGAGTATATTTTGACTGTCTCTATTTAAAAAAAAACCGTACTATATTATCAAAAGTTTCATTAGATATTAAAACAAAATAATATATCTCAGAATATATACACAAAATATTATTTTAAACTTCACCGGCTCTCTCTGCCTTTTTACGTAAACTTCGTGTAGTAATCTGGATCAATTGTCTTCTTCTATTCTAACGTCTTTCTTACGTAACAATCAATATCAACGTATTAGGAAGATCCGGTGCCGTTTCTGCAGTGGCCAACTCCTCGATGAGAGAGAGAGAGAACAATAGAGAACACCTGGTACCATTGCAATGCCATCTAGCTACGTGGTATGTTGGCCTGCTTTGGACGGCTAAGAATAAAATTATGGATCATAAATTTTATGAAAGTGGAAGAACAATAAAAGAGGAATCTGCTAGAAAAACCTGGATCGTAAATAACATCTGCGAGGCTCAATATTTGCTAACCTGCCCCAAAACTATTTCTTTGCCATCTGGAACAAATATTATTCCTTATTTTTATATTTTTATAGATTTTTTAACAAAAATTATCACATATAAAGCAAATATATTTGCAAAAGAAAATCAACTCTTGTGAACTGTGTTTTGAGACTTGGTTTGATAATTGGAATATAATGTGGGAAGGATTTTGCAAAAAAAGCTTAGAGACGCCTGGAGAAGAACATTGGCCCCTTAACAGTGGCATTCCGGGGAAGCGCCGCGACTCATGAAAACCTTGTCTTGGGCAAGGCTCGACGTAGATATGAGTCAAATGTTAGGGTAATTTATTTTTCTTGAATTTAAATGCCATATCTAATTATTCTAAGATTGTAATCTCTTTTGATAATAATGGCGAGTAGAGGGTTGCAACTTCTTGTAATGTAAGAACATCACACATACTTATACATCTGAGAAGATTGACTTTAAATTTGCAAAAGAAGACAGGATCCCTTCCTTACTTTAACTGTTATTTTTCTTTACGAGCCATGGGATTTCTTTCTCACGGATTCATTGCGAGCAGCAAGGACTTATTATTGTTAATATCATTATATGTAGGACCGCTACAACAATAGCGGCAGTGTTAGGACCACACCTGTAAATTCCATTATAGGTAAGACTATATAGGACTATACACAACAGTAACTGCAGTATTAGAACTACAAATGCAAATAATATTATTCGAGGACCGCTGCAACAATAGCGGCAGTGTTAGGACCACACCTGTAAATTCCATTATAGGTAAGACTATATAGGAATATACAACAGTAACTGCAGTGTTAGAACTACAAATGTAAATAATATTATTCGAGGACCGCTGCAACAATAGCGGCAGTGTTAGAACCACACCTGTAAATTCCATTATAAGTAAGACTATATAGGACTATACACAACAGTAACTGCAGTGTTAGAACTACAAATGTAAATAATATTATTCGAGGACCGCTGCAACAATAGCGGCAGTGTTAGAACCACACCTGTAAATTCCATTATAAGTAAGACTATATAGGACTATACACAACAGTGTAACTGCAGTATTAGAACTACAAATGTAAATAATATTATTCGAGGACCGCTGCAACAATAGCGGCAGTGTTAGAACCACACCTGTAAATTCCATTATAAGTAAGACTATATAGGACTATACACAACAGTAACTGCAGTAATAGAACTACAAATGTAAATAATATTATTCGAGGACCGCTGCAACAATAGCGGCAGTGTTAGAACCACACCTGTAAATTCCATTATAAGTAAGACTATATAGGACTATACACAACAGTAACTGCAGTAATAGAACTACAAATGTAAATAATATTATTCGAGGACCGCTGCAACAATAGCGGCAGTGTTAGGACCACACCTGTAAATTCCATTATAGGTAAGACTATATAGGAATATACAACAGTAACTGCAGTGTTAGAACTACAAATGTAAATAATATTATTCGAGGACCGCTGCAACAATAGCGGCAGTGTTAAGGACCACACCTGTAAATTCCATTATAGGTAAGACTATATAGGACTATACACAACAGTAACTGCAGTATTAGAACTACAAATGTAAATAATATTATTCGAGGACCGCTGCAACAATAGCGGCAGTGTTAGGACCACACCTGTAAATTCCATTATAGGTAAGACTATATAGGAATATACAACAGTAACTGCAGTGTTAGAACTACAAATGTAAATAATATTATTCGAGTGCCGCTGCAACAATAGCGGCAGTGTTAGAGCCACTACTGCAAATTCCATTATACGTGGTATAGGTAAGATCACTACAGCAATGACGGTAGTGTTAGACCTACACCTGTAAATTCCATTATGTATAGGAACGCTTAGAACAATAGCGGCAGTGTTAGACTCACAAATGTAAATACAATAGTGACAACTGACCCCCCTTTCACAAGAGCCAAGATGACGTGGGTGGTGGTAGGCAAGCAAATACTACTGATCAAGGGGCCAGCTGAGGAAGAGACAGGCGGGGTAAACAGACAGTCTGGTGACAGTAATTTGACAGCAAGTATTCCTTGAAGAAGGGCGGTTGGAGAAGGTCCGGTGGATAGAAGCTGTTGGCCTGAAGCGTCCTGAAGCTGACCAGGCCGGGTTGGTGACAGCTATGTGGAAGTGGACATCGGCGGTGTGAGAAGAAGCGGCAAGTGGTCTACTGGAGTGTGACTTTGCAGATGATTGCACAAGACATGGAAGTTGAACAAGCCAGGAATGAGTCGGCTGTTGACGAGGAGGTTTCTTCTGGTGTCAGACATTGGAGACAAGTTTATCTAGTTCCTAATTCCAATAACAACTACTTGTGATAAAGTTCATCGCGCTAAGCTGTATTCACAAAGAACCCATATTGTTTTTCTTGAAACCTTGTACGCGAACAACGACAGCTGCAATGCGTCGTAACACTATTATACGTAGGACCGCTACTACAATAGCGACAGTGTAAGACTTACAATAGTATAAATTCCAATATATTTAGGACTGATACAAAATAGTTTGAAAGAAAATAATCCAATAATTCATAAAATATCAGGTGAAATACCAAAGAATCAAAGTATATTAATTACAATAAATAATTTTTATATTGACTCCAAAGTTAATTTGTAAAACGGCAACACTCTTATAATCATTGTAAAACTTTACCTCCTTTAAACATATGTTGAATGGTTGTTTTAAAAGCCCTTATTGTGTTTTTAACGCCTTCCCCCCGGTTTTAACGGATTTTTTTTGTTTAGGGTATTCAGTAGGTTGTTAAACGGGAATGTAGACGATATCCTTTTGTTGTTATATATAATTAGTTAAAATTATATCAATAATTATTTAGAATGAGAAATTCAAACCTCCTAAAAAAAAAAACACTCCTCCCACATGAAGGCGATAAATTTGCCTTTCTTCCACATCTGGTGAAGTTGTGACATTATAAAAATTAAAATACCAGAATTATCTAGTAACCAAAATTATCTAGTGATAATTGCCACGCCTTTCATAATTCGTCAGGGTAGTGAGCATCGGGGCCCCAAATAACTTGCTGGTAGTTTGGATCAGCAAGATAATCGAGAATTTGATAATGAATTCCACTTCTCTTCTAAGGGTACTAAGATTTCAAACATCCTGATTCCAGGCTGTCAACAACTGACTCTCCGTACAGAATTCTAGGCGTTTCTACCTAGCAATGCCATCACGTGTAGCTTAATACCGGGCGAAGTTCCAAATCTAACCGATCGATTATTTTAACGTGCCCACCTGTCGGTGTGAAAGTTTAGATAACCCTAAATCTGTCCCCGAGTTAAGTGCCATATTGCTAGGTAGGCTAACAGAATCACAACAGAAATGCAGTGCATGGCAACAGCGCGGTCCGTCTGCTCATCGATCGGCGGTGACCTCGATAGCCGACAGTGCAAGCTTAGCATTCGCACTGCGGACTGAATACATTAGCACAAGTGGGCACATCAAAAGTTAATCAATCTACTACCTTTTCTAATGAATACTAATTAAGCAGACACGATTAGTGCTGGCTTAAATCAATAGTTTGGGCATATGGCGCACTAGCTTTATTAGAGCCTATGTAAACAAGTATGAGAAGAATAAAACATGTAAATACACTCAAATAATATAATAAATCAAATGCCATATATTTATATAGAGAGCTTATCTTATATTTTGGGTTTCTACTTCGCACTTCTTCTTTAAACATTAAGAAAAAGTATTCTAAGAAAAAACTAGATAGTACGAAGCAGCTATCTGAATAAGGTGAATAAATTCGGTAGATGATATATACATTGTAGAAAAAGAAATGAATAATTCTTAGAGGAATTGTTTTATTCAGAAGATAGAGAGATACATATAGTTAATCAATCAATAAGGGATTAGCCTACTCTGTCCCTATACAAGCTGTTATTCGGCTTGGCATTAGTTGATAGAGTTGGCGGGAGTGTGTGTTCTCCAGCGTGATATCTTGTCTAATATTATTCAATTGTCGCGTTAGATAGGATAGGTCCCGAGTTGGTTGGACGGCCCTGCACTTCAAACGTGCTCAATTGGGACGAGACACGACGTCCTCGCGGGCCAAGGACGAAAGCGAGCAGTAGAAACTATTCCCATGTGTGGTCGGGTAATATCCTCCTCATATTACTCTGTTGATACAGCACCGCCGCTCGCGCGCTATATCAAGGGTGGTCCAAATAAGCACGCGGGATTGGTAAGGATTTCTGTTGGAATCCGTTTTATTTCCCTTGTGCATTCTTGGAGAACAAAGCAAGTAACATGCAGGGAGCAGCATCCAACAGCCGCTGTCAAAACGAGGGACGACGACTGACCACAAGATGGCTTTCTCCTTCCTGACTGCTCAATCACCGCCCCCCCCCCCCCCTCTAAACTATTATTGTAGACACACGTGTGGCCGTGCTTGCCACCACGGCGTTGACGAAGCCTCTCATCGTAACACTACTCTCCTCCTAAAAAAATCTGCCTGTGTGCCCCAAACAGGAGAAACATTCTCTCCAGTCTAATGAGATGCTTTTAATTCCTGAATGTCTTGGATTACATGAGGCTTGCCATCCGTGCTAAAACGTAACGCCGGGGTTAGCGTCACACCTTGTATGTTGTACCACGTTCCAACTTTGGCCCTCTTTCCACTCTCAGTCAGCGATTACGCCATTGGCTATTCTTGTTTTCGAGAGACCGGCATATCACAGAATGATGGTTCTCCAAATTATGTCGACAATAGTTAACTCCTTTCGATTATGTCATATGTGGTTTGGTTTTCTTCTTGCGCACATTCTTTAGTCGCGGTTGCTGTTTCCGTATCAGCGTATCATTGCGCCCTCGTCGTTTCTGATTTTGGAGGCGCTGTAGATCATCTTTGCTATGGTAGTGTCTTCCCGACTCACGCTCTCCATCTATAGCCTGTCCAGCACATATTCGTTGATGTTAGGCTCCCTGAGATTGTCCAGGCAGGTTCTCTGCTGATTCTCTGTCGGCCTCCCATTCATTTATCTAGAAGGTTTTTCCATCTATGCCCTCTAGACTTGGCCTTTTTCGAATCAACCATGCACTAGACTATGGACTTTTTAAAACGATTGGAGGTGTCGGACTGCGTGGTAGTTTCTATTACAGCAAATATATTTCTAGGTGATGCCTGTTTTCCTTGCACCTTGTCAGATTAAGGAGCTTAGATGGCGGGCAAAAGCACATGGCTTTACTTTAGAATAAACTGCAGATGGCAGCGCTGACACATTACATTGGAATTCCTAGTCTCAGACATTGTCGTTGGACTTTCTTAGAGCGCCAAAAGCTCCGCTGGCTCCATCTGCGGTGTGCTTCGATTACCCAGTCTTATCACACTTCCACGAAGCGCTTAGCTCCGTAAAGCCGAGGTGGATCTCCTCTATAGTCCCAGACAGTCTGGTCTCGTCGCATCAATCCGTCGCGCCATCGTATTCTATCTCATCATGATGGCCGTTGATCTCACGAGATTTTCAGATGGGATCCCGGGGTATGAATTTCGTATATCACATCTAAGGGACATTTTTCTTAACTTTGGCCACAGCCGTTGTAGGGGGCGATCCGTTCCCTCTCCTTCACTACACAACCGGTCTGGATCATTTCCTTCTCCATGCCACCATTTCTAGTGAACTCTATCACACCATCTACCTTCAGTAGGGCGTTCTACATCTTGCCAATCACGTCGTCATGCCATTGGGTGACCTTTTCATTCAACAATGCATATTGCTGCTCGCTCTTCTCACAGATATCGCTCAACTCTTTCTTTGCTGAGAGGAGAGCTTGAACAATGTCTGAATGCTCCACCGCCAAATTCTAGTTTCATTTGTATCCAGAATTGTCTTCACGAATAGAGATCTCCATTTCTGACACCATTTGTTACGCCATCACCGCTGCCGTGTCAAGAACAGCCAAATAAGCACGCGGGCTCGGTAAGGATCTCTGTTCGACTGCTCTTTAAATACCTTCGTATATTAATGGAGAACAAAGCAAGTCACAGACAGGGAGCAGCATCCAAACAGCCGCCGTCACCAACAGGGAGAACGATTCCACTACTCTGGCCACCAGAGGGACTTATTCCTTCCTGACTGGTCCGTCCGTAACCCCCCTCCCTAGCTATTCTTGGTTTTGCACCTTTTGAAATAAATCTGACATAATGGCATCACAAAATCGTTTATCCGATGCTTTCCAATGGAAAGCTATTGGAAGGACTGAAGCCGGCTAATCCCAGACTGAAGTCACAAAATGGCTCAATGTTAATATAAATGTGGTCTGCTAGCTATGGAAACAATTCAGTGTGACCGAAACATAACCAGAAGACTAAGGCAGGGACGAAAAAATCCTCCACGACCCAATAAGACCACTATCTTACTGACTTCTATGCACCATAGGGGAATAATGACTACTCAGCTCTCCAATGAGTTCTCATTGCCTCTAGAATGACAGTTTCATGTAAAACTGTTTATCGAAGGCTTCAGGAAGCTGGTCTTTATACAAGATTGACAATAGTATGGATCCCTCTTATTCCGTTCAAAGGAGAGATATATTGAATTGGTGCATAGAAAATCAATCCTGGACCCAGGATCAGTGGGCCCATTCTCTCTTCAGTGAAGAATATGATTTTTTATCGAGTCTTTATCTGGAAAGAGCCAAATAAGCGCTTGCATCCCCAACATTAATGAAAGGCACCGTTTCAGAGGAAGGGGTCTCATGGTCTGGGAAAGCTCATTTTGAACAGGTATACACCTCTCCCAGTGTTTGAGGAATAACAGTAGCTAACAAAGAGGAGGATCGTGATTCTTTAGCTTCATGTGAGATCTTATCATGTGTAGAAGCAGCATGAGCCAGATACCTCAAGCAGATATCAAAGCCGTTTTCACAGCAATAATTATTAGACGAAATAGTGGCCGCGCAGAATATTAAATTCTTTCTTTGCCGCAATCAACACGGAGATATAATTTATTCATTTTCCCTTTATACCATTTGCGATTTATCCAACAAATATTGCTTGTTTATATATTGCTTGCTATAGCTTGTTTTTTTTTTTTGCTGTTACATTTTGAATGGTTAGAAGTGTATATTGAATCTATATAGAGCTTGACCTTTGATATACGTTTATAAATAACTAAAACATACAATTTAATACAGGACGATGTGTGTGTTGTTATAGTGTAGGCGTAGGCACATACCGACACGACACTATTTCATTGAACAACAAGAAAAGAAATATAAAGTGGAGAAGTTCCAAAATAAAAAACAATAAATATGATGGGACATATTATCTGTGATAATATAGTTTTTAATCACTTTAAATTATAAAGTATTATATAATATATAACTCCGCCTTTGCCGGTCCCAAGCCCGGAAGTAAAAGGAGGAGGGGGAGCAGTAACAAGCTCGCTAAAAAACCTGGGCTCAGCTGGCCCGGCTGATAGTACCCTGTAAGGGCTCCTGATCCAGGGATACAGGATGATGAGCAGTGTTTGTACTCCATGTTAGGGGCGGCTGAACATGGCGTCTGTTCCTCATGTCAGAGGCGGCCATTTCTTTTGGAGCTAAGTCGGCCTGCCACTGAGTAGTGCTCCCAGTCTTAATGACAAAGGCAGATGCATTCTACTTCAACCAATCATGATGAAGATAAGAAAGAAGAAGAAGATATAATTTATTCTCATAAAAGCGCTGTGACACAACTTGTAGAACTAGAAGTTTCATAAAATAGGCCTGATATGCTTCTTTGGAAGATGCCTCGTCCTTTTATTTTAGGGTTTCATGAAACGGTCATTTTTAGTCGTCTTAATCGTGTCATTTGTTTAAAATGGATATCACTTTGGGCTGAACATGGTGACATTCTTTCTGAATGGAGAGAGACTAAGATATATGAAAAAATAGAAGATGCTTAGAAATCGACCTATGTTTTTGCTAAATTTGGCCTTTTTACTCCAATCCAACATCTCTTCCAAAAGGCGTTGCAATTAAATGACACAAATAAATTGTGGGATATATGAAAGGGATGAAGTATGAAAGGATGAATTGTGAAGAGTAATGATAAACGGAAAAATAAAGTGTCCAGGGATGGGAATCGAATCCACAGTGTTCCGCTTACCGGGCAGATGCCATGTCCACTAGGCTACCCTAGACATGGGATATATGAAAGGGTGCATATAAGAATTTGTACCTATGTAAAACACAATTCAATATTAATTATTCGGTGACTATATCACAGTATTATCATTGATTGTTCAATACATATAATCATAGAAACGCCTGGGTTTATCCCTTGGCTTCTACGGATGCTGTGAAAGCGTAGTTTAGCTTCGGAAGAGTGACGCCGATTAGCGCCGGAATATATTGCCTTGTGCCAGAACTTGCGACACCGCCCGTGGCCTATAACTCACAGCTATGGCCCTCGTTAGGCGCATCTTCGGACCGCCTGGTCGTCGCTTTACCTGCGCCGAACATATGTGGTTCACTCGATTCATATATTTAACGCTTATATTTATTTAGAGAAAATAATATTTTCTCATACTTTTCTTTTTTTAGTTTTTAAAATATATATTTAAAAAAAGGCACAATCCCTTTCTCTCTTTCTTAATTTATTATTAACCATGTACATTTTGAGAAGAAAATTAATACGAACGGTATGGGAATATTATCAGCTCATGAAAATTCGAAGTCAACGACCTTCTCTCTCTCTCTCTAAAGAAAAAAAAAACTTAAGCAAAACGGATTATTTGGAATATTCTCAGAAAGAACTTCATTCAATATCTTATGACCGATCAGTTTTTAAGATCGAGGGGGATTATTGCTGGTTTGTTGGGTCATATCATTACACCTATATTTTCGAACGTACTAACTCTAAAGTGATGTAGTGAAGTGGATGAGGCAGATGCCAGGTTGTATGTTATTTTTCTGAGGTATGTGTTGTTTACTGTACTGTACGTTTGTAATGTATTCGTGAAGTGTGCGCTGCCCTGTACGTGTTGATGTGCTGTGTATATATTGTGTGATATATGGATCCATCAAAATTAGTTTGAATTCTTTTGATCATATTATAGATACATTCACAACGCTGTTTCGCTAATCGTATTGTTGCGTAGACGCCGTTTGTGTTCTAGTCAGGATGTAGAAAGATAGCACCAATGGATAGTGGGATACCTAGACCGTAGTCTGTACACCGTACAAAGATAGGACACACGAGTTCGTAAAAGGATACCACTTTATTACACTGAGGTGAAATGAAAGGAATACAATATGTGAGACTTGCCCAAACCTCCGTCTTAAGAAGGATCCTTGGCACCGTGGATGTCATCCTTTCAAAGCGACCCGCTCCACACGGTACACGTCCAGCCTGGGCAACAACGCCGACTTGTAGACAGAATAGAAATTCGGCAAAAGCCAGGAATGATATAGGCAACAAAAGCCCTTGCATCCCCTGTTTTTCGCTGAAAAACCACGTCACACAGCCAGAAGGAATGATGCATTCTCCATGCACCGAGCGGCCTTTGGTAGGCCCCTCGCGCCCGCCAGTATGGTCCGGCTACAATGGGGTTGACCACTCACCCACAGGCGTCTCCGAGAGTTTATTGGCAAGGTTGCTGACCGAGCCCTCTCGTTCGGACTTAGTTAAACCCGTCCTACGCTCCAATAGGACTCCCCCCCCTTTAGCCCTCGAACCCTTAACCAGTACTCCCTGAACCAGTACTCCCGCCTTCAGGCCAACAACTGGTATCCACCGGACCTTCTCTGACCTCGCCTTCTTCAGGACTTCTTGCTGTCGAACCGCTGTCACCAGACTTGTGTCTGTTCTTCCCCATTGTCTCTTCCTTATCTGACCTCTTTATTTAAATGTGGTAGTTGAAAGATATCAATAAAAAGTTTTTCCTCATACCAAAACCATATTTCATATTTACTGTTATAAATATAAGTATACCGGGACTCGGTATGGCTGGTTGTAATTATCTTTTCTTGCATTCTAATGGCGATTATATATTTTATGAATTGAAGCTTTTGGCACCGGTCTACTATAGAGCTAAAAGCAATTATATCTTCAATTAACTACAATATTGCTATATATACTCGGTCGAATTAGTTTATGGCAATAAGAGGATTGGTATGGAAGTTGAACGCGCTTCTTGACGATAGTTCTGGATTCCAAAGCACATATAAGAAATTTTATTTTAAATATAGTTATAATTTATGTAAATACGTCGATGTCTCAACATATTCTTACACAAGTACAAACCTAACCGATAGTCTAGTAACCAACTTTGGCTCTGAAATTTTACAAAGTCAATTTATGAACGCCTTTTAAACGTGTTGCGCGTTTTATATTAGAAGCAATTTACTTGACCCCACTATTAATATGACATGATTAGGAATACTTCCTAAGGATAAAATGATCATTATCAGTTTAGGTTGTATGCACCTTTAAAAGTTTATATTCCTATTAAAAGGTAGTCAATATTATAAATACCTTTCAGATTTATATTGAGGTCGGCAACTAACAGATGTTCAGATAAATTGTCAACCGCCAAGCAAAACAATGTCCAGCAGGGCATGAGGGAAGTGTGTCCCATCCGTCAGAAGGTCTCGTTGGACTCCTTCCAACAGCGATTGCATCAGAGTTGTTTGCTTTTCTCTTCAGTTGTCGCCGATTCTTTCAACGCGAGTTGGGCCTCAACTAGCTCGGACCCAGATAAATATAACGTGGAGACCAAACTATTTTGGAGCTCCTATTTTAAAACGTTAACATGGGCTCCGGCCTATATCCAACTGGCGCCCCCGCCCAATAAATCAGTTTATTTGGGAGAGGCGCCGGCACAATGTGTAAACATCGTGTGGCCGCCATCTGGACAGACCGCCGGAGTCAATCATCTCTTTGAGCCGCGGTTTCAAGGGGTTCTTAATGTGAATAACACAGATTTCCCTCTCTTCAAACACATATTTCTATATAAACCTTCTTACCCTGACTTATAATTTAATAAATCAATAAAACATTCAGGGCTAAGTTTCTTCTACAATTCTATTTCTCTAGCTTTCGGGTTAACATGCCCTTCAACTGGAGCAACTAGGAGTATTACTTTTAGCTAACTACACCCGGCGTGTATATTTATTAATTTTTGGCCATTGAGGTACAGCCACGCGGACCAAGGCAAACGCATACGTTATTTGCTTTTCGTGATTTATCAAGAAAATGGGTGTGGCAAATATTATGGAACAAATCTAAATCAACATTTAGTTTATATTTGTTCCACTAGATGGCGTTGTTCCATCTAAAATGCTCAAGTGATCGGTTAGGGGATATTTTCTTTTAAAACATACATATATGTACCAAAACTGGCACATCTCCCGGTGGCTCGCCTCAATCTCTGTTTCTATTTATCATCGGGACCAAATATATTTACACACAATAACTGTAGTGGCGCATAGTATTTACGATAATTGAGGTTTTAGGTAAGGTTTTTTTACACTACTATAAAATATATATGGTAATTTAAAGCAACAATCCCATATTGTATATAACTTATAACAAGATTTTCATGTTGTATAATAGAAACACATCTGTAAATGATTATACGCATGATTGACATGTGTCATTATATCATCATATGTAATGTATTTTGTACAAACTGAGGATAAATAAATAAAACTCTGTAATAGATTAAGAGCTGAGCTGAAGCAAGAGATAGAAGTCAGAAACGTCTAAAATCGAGATAGATGGAAGTCACAAAACAACATCTAAAGATAGATTGGAAACTGTCAGGACGGCGCCAGTTTAGAATTTCACCAGACGATCCACCCTCTTCACATCTGGTGAAATGCAATGCTCCCTTTCTCAGAAAAGGTATATAAAGCCTCCGTCCTAGCCAAAAATACACTCACTTGACAGTCACTTCACCATCTGCGTGAGCCCTCGTCGGTTGTACCCCAGGTTCACCTCATCCACCATGTAGACCAGTAAGAACTCTTCTATCTCCATCTTTCGCCCCTAGCTCAACTTTTATCTGTTCACGGAACTTTCTTAGTGCAACTGTGTCTTCGTTTTTTGTATATGGACATTCCCAAGCTTTCCACTCTGCCTCGACCACGACTGCCTGTACTTTGTGAGAACTGTAAAAGTCTTCCAAGGTGCAGAGAGGTACTGGGAAACTCCTTATCCTGACTGTTCCTCTTGGTCAACACAGTATAGCGAGAGTTAACAGGATCTCATCACATTTCTAGTCGACAGGATTCTACAAGAGGCAACCAGGACCTCATCATTACATATATATGTACCAAAATAACACTTTTTACCTTTGAAATTTTCAAAAAACAATGCATTTGGTTTATCACCCGAGTACAAAATGTAAAGCTGGTGATAAAGAATGAGCCACAATACCAGTTTTGGCAAATACAGACAAAACCAACCGGACACGTTGCACTGTGGGGACAAATTTTCCTCTCTCCACGACTGCCAATATATATATATATATATCTATGTAAAGGTTTATTTATATATTTTCCGCATTATTTACTACGTGCACATTAATAACATGAAATTTTAGCCGCAAAAATAATTAACTACTTTTATTCCTATCATATTTTATAGATATTTGAAACCAAAACGTGTTGTTTTGGCCAAACCCGTCAATATTAACTTCCGTAACCTGAGATTCACTGCACACACAACAGCACCTTTGACAGCTTCAACGAGTTTAATTACGCCAATTAAGTTGCACGGATAAATAATGATGATGAGTATACGGTGCATGTTTTTCTGACAAAATAATGGAAGTGAAATATGGTAATTACAAGAATTTTCTACGAAAATTGGCAGCTCTAGGGAAAAAAGTTTCTAATTATACTCTCAATATTGTATTTCAGGGTACTTAGAGAGAATTTATGAAAAAGTCAGAGAACAGAGCTACGTGCATCCATGCCACTCCGGCATGCAACGCTATAAATGTCATTGGGAATTAGTTATGATAATTACGCATATACCCCGAACAGAACCAATTTTGCCTCGTTCCTAAAACGGCTTTATTAGAATCCACTCGAAGTGCTCAACATAAAAGTGAAATATGCCTCGGCAAATTTCCATATTTCCAATTAAGGCGGGAGGTATTGCCGGGGACGGACTGACCGCACGCACCCCTCCCTCACCTGCGATGATTACCTCGAGTGGCCTTGGCTCAGCTCATGTAAGTTGATAAGGCTGCGCGCATTAATGTCTATTGATCACCAGATATTCTCAAGGTCGTCATATAAGCTGCATTGCGCCTAGCAACAGATACGCTCATAAATATGTATGGCTGTGCTAGCGTGTGTCTGCTAAAATATTTCGCATTTAGATCGATTGGGATATAATGTCAAAGGTTTCCCAATATATAATCAATTTATTGCATCAATATTTGAAAAGAGTAATTTTAAAATTAAAATTTCTCAATAACTAATCCAAAAACAAAAACTTAAAGCAGTTATTTATAATTTGCCTGTGAGGAAGTTGGATACTTATTGGATTGGAAGCAAAGTATACATTTTCAGGTTTTGGTATATTGGGTGGTCGAAACGTCGGAATAAAAAGTAAAAAGTCTATTGGACGTGTGTGGCAGAAGTTCGATTCTTATTGAAATGAACTAGTGTTTTATAAAGATCTAGTATTTAAAAACAGCTAGAGGTAAAAACAGGTCTCGATTTTAACTTTGGCATTAAAATCGCTTTTCTACCTTTTCAACACCAACAAATGCTAAGCTGAGCATATAGCCGAGAATATAATAATATAAATCACGAAAATCGTTTAATTCAGATTTTTTTCAGTACATCGTCATATATTTATCACAATCTATTTAAAGTATAATCAGCAGCATTCTAAGAAGTTGTCAAACACACAAAGCACGGCATGAAAATCGGATAGACGGGCTATAGACAACAAAATATCTTCTTCGGAGATCCTAGGTAGACGAGAATAGGTTGAAATGAGCTTTACCTTTCACTTTTAACATGTGGGAAAAGGTTCTGGGTAAATTGTTTGTGATTCCCAGAGAATTTCGAGACTTTCTGCTGCTATCACACGAGGAAGACATTTGACCCGAAGGAGTTAAAGTCACGCCGACTTGGAGAGTGGCATGGCCGCCCTTCCGAGTTGAAGCGATTTAGGCCTGGAGAGAAGGACATTGCTTCCCGTTTGGAAAATAAATACAACCTCCAAACTCTTATCAAAACATGTGCGACTCTGCGCCCAACAATATGACCAACCACGTTCATTTTTTTAGGAGAAACTCTAAGGTTATATCAATATATATTGGTTCTTATAAGTTGTTTTGGTATGTCAAATATCATGGGATCCGCTTGGTATACTGTAAGGAAAGGTTTGACAAATGTGGTAGAAGGGCATCATTGAGCTAATGAAAGGAAGCTTGGCCTTCAGCGAGCAGAGACGTTGTCCTAAGGGGGAGAAACACATTTATTAACCACTGAATTATTCAATAAAAATCGCAACCTTCTTTGTCAATCTATCTCACTTCGAGCTGTCGGGCGACAATTCCCAATTTGGCCAAAGTCCATCGTTTGCACAATGCTGCTTCCTTTCTCTTCTCTTTAAGGACCTTGCTTTGAGTCATGAATCTCCCTTCTCCCACAAACATGTTTTGCTACACTTACGTCTGAACCAACACCATTTAACCTTCTAAGCACAATACAGTGTTTTTTCTTATTGTTTCAACTATATTGTTTTATAAAATGAAAGAAAAGCAGAAAAATATCTCGTTGCATATGTAAAAGAGAATTTTGAGGGTATATCTGAAGCGAAATGGGCTTCGATTTCACGATGTCATCACTGTTTTTAGTGCACAGATGTCTATCCGATAAGAAAGTGGATTTCCCTGGATCTCTAGCTCCAGAGCATATTCGGGATTCAAAAGGTTTCTGGCACAGAGGAGCTGCAGATCAAGGCTTACCGATAAACACCTTAATCATGAAAAATCTCAGCTCTCGTGCCAAACTAGATCTCTTAAGCATTTTCAATTACAGTTGGAGCTCGTCTACCCTCCCTAAATAGTGGAAACATGCCACAATTATCCCCATCCACAAACCAGGCAAGCCTGAGAACCACCCAACCAACTACAGACCTATCTCTCTGACCTCTATTCCCTGCAAAATCACGGAACACATGATTATCAATAGGTTAACTTTTTATCTTAATCTCAACAACCTACTAGACCCTCATCAAAGAGCTGTTAAAAAAATTTAAAGCATAAAGGATTCAATCTTTTACTTCGTTCAGCAAATCCAGGACACACACACAGTTTCTATCATAAACCTACAAATTCCACTATAGCAGCCTTCATCGACCTTTCCCAAGCCTTCGACAGAGTCTGGAAGGAAAACCTAATTCTCAAACTCGATTAACTTGGAATAGAGGGAAGTATGCTGAGTTGGATCAGCAATTTTCTATCCAAACGCACCTTACAGGTTAATTTCAACAACAACAAATCAAAACCACTCGTATTTACTAAAGTGTAGCCCAAGGATCAATCCTAAGCCCTATTCTATTCAATATTTACCTAAATGATGTACACACTTTCATCAAACCATCAGCTAAAATTGCCCTTTACGCAGATGATATAAACATCTGGGTTTCCAAAAAAAAAAACTCTCCGATGCATAACACTCTCTGAATAAAGCCATGAAAAATCTTCAAAAGGTAACCCAGAAACTGAAATTATCTATTAACATCAGCACATCTGAAATTGGCCTCTTCACCATTAACAACCACCTTCGCCACTGGACCCCAAATATTTCATTGAACAATTCAATAATCCAATATTTATATTCCCCAAGATATCTTGGTGTCACACTTGATCCTGCTCTCACGTTTAAAAAGCATATTTACACCAATATAAACAAAGCCAAAAATAGACTCAGAATCCTGAAAAAATATCAGGCTTAAACTGGGGTGCAAATTCCAATATCTTACGCACAACGTACCTTGCACTCGTAAGACCTATTTTGGAATATGCTACCTCAGCCTGGATCAATGAAAGTAAAACCAATCTATTCAGAATAGACAAATCCAAGCAAGTGCAGCTAAAATCATCAGCGGGCTACGAGGATCCTTCCCAAATCGCATTGCTGAACTTGAATCCAATCTTCTTCCTCTGCACCTAAGGAGAAAAATTTGCTTTTCAAAATTCATAACCAAAAAGATTAACTCTCCAAAAGAACATCTTACAGGAAAATATATTAGAAATTGGATCCCAAATCAAAGACTAAATCGCCCCACTCCTTTCAACCTGGCTCACAACTCTAATCTTTTAGACATCCCAATTTATCCCAAACACAGAACTTCCTATCCCCCACACAGAACTCGCAACAAAATCCCTTGTTTCCCTCATCTACCAGCCAATCCTCACAAACATGAAACTCAGCCAGAATTACTTAAAGCTCTTGGCCTCCAAATCATTGAGGAAAATAGCTCCCTCTTCGAATCACAATTTACACTGACGGTAACCAACTTGAAACTGGACAGTCTGGCAGTGGAATTGTTATCTACAAAGATATGATCCTGGAAAAAAATCTCTCTATCCCACCCTAGACACCTTTCAGTTTATAAATCGGAACTCTCTGCAATAGATACGGCTCTAAAAGACATCAACATCAACTCGCCAAGTAAAATAATAATCTACTCTGACTCAAGAGCAGCCATTTATACCCTTCAAAGCTGCGTCTCCAGTCAAGAACCTCTTCTCAAGAGCATTGATAAGTCTGTAAACCGACTCCCAGCCAAAAGCTCTGTCACAGTGCAATGGCTTCCAGCTCACGTTGGAATTCCTGGAAATGAGCTAGCAGAATCCCTGGCAAAGGTTGGAGCTCTTGGCCTACGTGAAGCCAGAGAATCTACCACCCAACTAGACGAAAGAGACCTCCTCCGTATCATCAAAATCGAATTCCTGCAGAAATGGAATTCTAATGCTGCACATGATTGGTACAGAGCAGGAGGGACAAGCACCAGTTCTGTCCTCCCAAGAGAACAACAGTTTTTGATTTCCAGACTTAAGTCTGGTCATCTACGGACAATGACTTTCTAGAATGGTTGCAAGGTTTTCCCACTATGTACTAAGTGCAATTCTCAACCTGCAACCTCAAAACACATTATTGACTGTATTGACTCATCCATTGATGAACTCTACTCTTCCCCGGCAGACACTATCAAAAGTCTCAAGCTTTACAAGCTTGATACCTTAATACGATTGAGTGGAGATAAGAAAGAAGAAGGAGAAGAAGACCTCAATCATTGAAATTCGCAAAAGAAACCTCCGAAGAGCCGTAGACAAAAATCAAATATATAGATATAAATAGATATCATGGTATATATTGTTTCTAAAATACTACCCTAAAAGTGTTTAACCTATTAGACTCGCCTCTCTTCTCTCTTGTAAGTACGCGTGCGTTATAGAAGTGTTTGAACCTATTTGTTTCCTTTTAAAATCACAAACACCTTTTGACATAGTTGAATTATCCACACCTTTACTATTCCTAAATATATTAACCTTGAAGCCCGTTCAATAGCTGTTCTTTGGTTTTGTGGAAAAATATTTTGCCAAAATATGCCACAATGAATGCATTAGAGCCTGTTAAAGATGTCTTCTAAAAATATTTACAAAGATTCATAAATTACACTCACAAACAATGATACTTGTGCACGATGAAGTAAATGTCTGGTTTATGTAAAATAATTTATCCATTTACTCATTTACAAATTAGAAATACACACATTATCTAAGAATTAAGACTCCTCAGCAAAGTACAAAAGTTGATCGGTTTGACGCACAATTGTCACAAACAAAAGTGAGTCAGATCCCTTTTGGGCGTGATGCATTTAGCAACCCGGCGTGGCAGCGAATCAAAGAGCTGTTAGATGCTGTCCTTTGAAAGACGTGATAATATTTCTTTAATACAGAGACTTCCAAATCTAGAATATTGTGGCAGTGCATGAACTGGTGTCTCAGCTCTTCCTGCACTTTCTAAATGGGTTTTAGGGAGCGAACAGCCCAAGAAAGAGTGAGACCATCACAAAGAACTTCTAGGTAAACACTCTCAGTATGCAGTCGGGCATTACCTCGCTGAAAAATTGCTCCAGTAATTCTCGAGATGAAAGGAAGAACATAAGGCCATTGTATGTAACTCACATAGCGCAATCCCGTTAGCGTGCCACGTAAAACAGGAGAGGATTGGTTATCGTAGATGTTAGCACCTCATACCATAATTCCTGCAGCTCCTGAAGTGCGGTGTGCGATAGAGAGGATAGAATTTTACCGATTTTCTAGGAGTCTCCAAATACGATCATCAGACCCCTACACAAAGCTATTCATTACTAAAGACTTGGTCATCAGACTTGGTGCTACTGTAAACGAAGACACCTGTGTTGAGGTGTTAACAACACACACCGGACAGGCAAAAGGCTCTGATATGACATCTTCAAAACGTCTTGATAAGATTCAATGTCAGCTTGATACGATGAACTGGGTCACTGTGGAATATGACCGTCGTAGCGCACGCTCCTGTGAGCCTCTATACTCGTCTTCCCTCTAGTGCCCCTTGAGCCGTGTATGGATGCCTTCCTGTCTCCACTGCTCACAACATAATCGGATGGTGAAGTCAGAACGATTGACGCGAAATGCCACAATGATTTGACCATTCTGCCATTCTCAGGCTTATGCCTCTCTGAAACTTCGTCAACCGAGAATAATGCTGTTTGTGGCATTTACCTGGCATTCTTCTTATACTCCATACTTCTTATAACGTCATGAGATTTTTTGTTATATATATATTTTTTTCTATCATTTAATTAAAAATATTACAAAAGATATTACCAAGAATTTTTTTTCTCTCCTTTTGCCTTAATATAGCATCCAAAGTGAGCCGTTATAATAACCGCCCCTAAAATTTTTCTGTGCCGCTCCCGAGCATTCAGTCATGCGCATATTTATTTTACATATTTGACTTCATCCAACATATTTTCAGAGTTTGGCGTTTGTAACATGTTTCCTTCTTGGTGCGCAAATTTCAATATCTGAGAGGATATTTGTCATGCCATAGTCTTTTTTTTATGATATCAAGGGAACGTTATAGCCGCGGCTAGACTAACTCAAATTTGGGGACCTGGGTGCGCATTAAAATTACCTTCTATATAAAATATAAATTTGAAAAAAATATATATTTATATATATTTAGTTAGAAATTTTGCTGGGAGGAAATTGATCTACACAAACAAAGGCCGCCTCTCCCGTCAAAAAAAAAAAACACTAACATTATATATAAGCGCCATATATTGACCGTCTCCGCAAACTAGCGGACTCAGGTCGGTGACACCGGCTTTGGCAATTTGAAAAGCGTTCTCCTAGAGACCATGGTTTCGGACTAATGGTCCTTTTCACCCCAGGATGGACTTTATTTCATGAGATCCATAAGAGATTAAATTAAATCTTCACAATCTGCCAAAGAGGTGTTTAGCTGGTAGAGTGGCTAGGGGCCAAATCTATGGCCTCAAAATATAGATCGAGATTTTGCCGGGAGGAAATTGATCTATACAAAAAAAAAAGACGCAAAAACTAAGCGCGATCTATTGACTAGAGGCGACCTTTGTATTTATATATACGAGGTGTGTTCAAAAAGTATCGCGACCTTTGTGTTTTTACAAAAATTATTTATTTATTCATGAATACCTATTTTGTCCCCTTCAAAGTAATCCCCATGAGATATTATACACTTGTGCCAACGGTTTTTCTAATCTTCGAAGCACTTCAAAAAATCATTTTTTAAAATCTTTTTCAGCTCCTCCTTCGATGCCGTCTTTATCTCGTCAAGCGTAGCGTAACGTCGTCCTTTCATGGGCCTCTTCAGTTTAGGGAACAAATTAAAATCACAGGGGGCCAGATCTGGGGAATACGGTGGCTGGGGGCGGCATCATTAGTGTGTTGTTTTTGGCCAAAAAGTCGCGCACAAGCAACGATGTGTGAGCAGGGGCGTTATCGTGGTGCAAAAGCCAATTTTTGTTCTTCCACAAATCCGGGCGTTTCTGGCGGATTGCTTCGCGCAAATTGCGCATAACTTGCAGGTAATATTCCTTATTGACCGTTCTACCCTGTGGCAAGAACTCATGATGCACCACGCCCCTGCAATCGAAGAAAACTGTCAGCAAAACTTTCACATTCGACCGAACTTGGCGCGCTTTTTTCGGTCTTGGTTCGTGCGGCAGCTTCCATTGAGATGATTGAGCTTTGGTTTCCACGTCATAACCATAAACCCACGCTTCGTCACCAGTTATGACCCTCTGGAGCAAATTTGGGTCGTCGCGGACAGAGTCCAACATCTCATTAGCAATGTTCATGCGATGCTGTTTTTGGTCGCAATTGAGCAATTTTGGTACGAATTTCGCGGCGACCCGTCTTATGCCCAAATCATTGATAAAAATCGATGGCACGAGCCAATCGATATGTTTAGGTCCTCAGCAACTTCTCTAACGGTGATTCGACGATTGGCCAATATAATTTTCTCCACTTCATTAATTTTTTCGTCTGTAGTTGAAGTGCTCGGGCGTCCGGCACGCTCTTCGTCGTTCACATCTTCTCTGCCTTCTGAGAACATTTTGTACCACCGATAAACGTTTCTTCGGTCCAAGGTATCTTCTCCGTATGCCACAGTCAACATTCGGAATGCATCCGCGCACTTAATTTCGTTTTTCACACAAAATTTGATACAGGTTCTTTGATCCATTTTTTTAATAGGTAAAAATCGAAGACGATCCAAAACACCTGCAAGCAAAGCAGCTGTCAACAATTAAGTGAACATTCAAAATGGCCGAGCTTGTCGGCATAAGTGAGAGACATGAGTACCAACATAAAGCCACAAAAAGATCGAAATTCGAATATACGTAACCCGCGAAAATTCAAAAGGCGCGATACTTTTTGAACACACCTCGTATATCTCTCTATATATACGTCAATATACGTATGTTTATTTATTTATTTGTTTCTTATACCTTTCCCCCCCCCCCCTCAGCATTTAATAATTTAAACTAAAATTTTAACAGGACAGTAGAATTCAATCTGGGAGAGGTTTTTCTCACATTTTCAACCAAGAAAAATTAAAATTAACAAAGTAATAAACTAATTTTGCTATTTTTTAAATCAATAAATGATGATGAAATATTGCTGTATCAAGCTTATTGGACAGAAATTTATTTCGGGGATCATACATTCGAGCAGAAGACGGGCGAAGCAAGACCATTATTTTTAATATGCAGGAACAAGAACAAGATACTTTCTGTGAATCATTCACTCGAGCAGAACACGGGCGAAGCCAGGTCATATATTTTTAAAAGGAAAGTTCAAAGTCCACTTTTTCTCTTCTCCATTAATAAAACTCCTAATAAAAATGATAAATTAATAAAGTAGGTGTATGGATGAAAATTCAGTTTGAATTATAGGCTATTGAAAGTATATATTCGAATTAAATCAATAAGTAATTTACATTTTTTAGAGAAAATTATAGTTAAATCTTGATGGAATTAGATCCCATAATATGAAAATAGCCAAATATCAGACTAAATTGCTTATTTTGGGAACATAAAATGTGATGCTAATATATATTGCAAAATTGTGTTTGTTAATTTGGTATAATGTGTGCATTCTTAGTATAGTACTAGAATGATTTTAGTCTGTTCAACATAACCCCCCCCTAGGTTTTACCTTAATTGACTAATGGACTTTTAATTAACCAAAATAAATTAATAGGAATATATATTAATGGGAAAAACTGATTATAATGATTTAATGTGCTTAACATCATTCTTCCATCTATTCTCCCAATATATTGTTGCATCAATTTTAATGCGCCCTACATTTATTCAAAATATTCTATGATATTTAATATTTATTTAAAACAGATTATTTAGATTATCATCATTCCTTTTTATAGTTTCATTCCTTTTTGTAATATTTTATTGTACATATATCTTGATTGCTTATTGCAGCGAGAGAGGACCTAGACGAAGACTGCGGATCACGAGCTACGAGGAAGACAACGAATAAATAAACACAAAATCTTTAAAAGATAATTTATTTTTATTTACTTTTATTTATTTGCTTTGAATATGGAAACCCGCTCGGGAAAAGTGTATAACACCAAGAAGGAAGAAACTAAGGTCGACGACCCTGCAAAGCTGCAACTTGGTGCAACAATATATGATGAAATATGCCATCCTATACCCTCATTTTTTTTAAATTATATAAAAGCGATTTATATATAAATATGACATTCAGCATTTTTCAACTCACTCATTAGCGTTATAACAATTCAATTATTTGGAATTATTTTTACACGTGTCTCATTTCTAAATAATAGAACTATGACCTAAACCATAGTAGAGTTAAGTGCGGGGTCGAAACAACCGCCAGGTTAACATTTGACAAAACCCGGCCTGGTACCAATTTCTTTCCATCAACGGTTGAACCGTTATGGTTTCCATTTTAAAATATATAAAACATTGCAGTTATGTTATCTCGAATTTTAACTATAAATTCTTATTATGATCTAATAATTATATGTTAAAAATTATAAAATACAAAATACTTTCAGAAAATACTAAACCTTATTTTTACTTTATTTGTTTGAATAAATATTATCATGGTTCTATCTTTAGTTCTTTTTCTACTCTAATTGTTTTAACTTTTCTTCTTTTTCTTTCTATGTTCCGCATATATGACGCGTAACTACCGAAGTTTTTTCGTGAACCTTGTTATAGCTATTTATTGTTATTATAAGAAAAAAATCTTTTGGGAATTGCCTTTAGGTATGCACACACACACACACACACACACACACACAAAGCCTTTATTAAGACATTAGTCTTATACAGATTCTCCGTACAAGGTGCAATAACAGAAAAAGAGCAGCACAGGAAACCAGTAGTTCCGCAACTATATACAATTATTAGTAATAACACGATGGCCCCTCGATGTTTCGTCATCATTCTGAGGTGTAAGAACAATCGCTTCCAAGTTCTTTTTCTCCCTCTTTACACCAACTGCCTTATAAAAATTATATAGGGCCTGAGCAACTAGTCTGCTTGTTTGGGCACTGGTTGCCTTTAGGTATGCTTCATATATTCATTTTCCCTATTTTCCCATTTTAACACTTTTAATTGTTGAATTAGATAAATTGATCTATAATCTATTGACCGTCTCCGCAAACTAGCGGACTCAGGTCGGTGAATAGCTCGGACTCAGTTTGTGTTGCGGCTTTGTAGCATACATATATATGTTATGAATATCTTGTTTTGATGTTGGAATGATAAAGAATTGGAGGTGCAGTCGTGAAAAAGGAAAGATAGTTATTTACTTTTCAAGTAGTTTTTATTTTCAATCACTTGAAAAGAGAGAATTACACATCAATTATTTTTCACAGTAATATAGAATTTATAAAATGAATCCTCTATATTGGTGAATTAAAAAATAGGTATGTTAACTCTAAATGTAGAACAGTCAATGAATGAAAATAAAATATATGTTTTTAAAAATAAAATATTTGCATTTTAGATTATATATATATATTCTGAAAAATAATGGCTAACACTATCTCGTTTAAACGTGATGAATAGGCGCGCCACCTGTTATTAGAAATGTGAACTATTTATTACGCGTATGTTTCTTTTAAAATAAAATAATTTACCACTGCTCTTACTAAAATTATTAAATAAACGCAAATCTATTGGCCCTCTCTAATCTAGCATATTCAGGTCGGCAGCAAAACCACAACACCAGCTTTGGAAAATTCACAAGGAAAACATGGTTGCAGATTATGCCCCATGTCAGTACAAGTCGAGATTTGATATTTCATGATATATCCCATAAGATTCATGAAATCTTCAGAATTTGCCGAAGAGCTAATAATTAGGCTATGCAAATTCTATTACTCCTGGAGGCCATGGTTTCAGACTAATGGCCTCTTTGATGGGAAACGTGGATTTTCATTTTTTAGAACGATATCTACTCGGAAAAATATGAAAATAACTTGAACTAAGTGTTAGTAAAATGTGAAGCTTGTCACTTGAGAAATGAGAAAGTATAAACCTAAATACACTGATGACAAATAGTACAAAAGTGAAATTGTACTGGAATCAGGTGGATAAATTAAGAAGAAAGCCTCTCCTGATCTTGCAACTAAAAGTTGCTGATGACTTGCGCCATCTATCGGAATAAATATATATTAATCATTGATTTTTAATTAGTCCAGAATTGACCAAATAAAGTGGTTAGATTTTCTTGATTAATCAAGAATGGGTATTTGGCCCATTCTAGAAAAATTAAAAATGAACGATTAGTTTATTTTTATTCCGACAGATGGCGCAAGCCATCAGCTTATTTCTTGAAAATAAAGATACTTCGGCCAGTAAATATTTTAATGATTACTTTAAATGATTTACTGGCCGAAGTATCTTTATTTTCAAGAAATATGAATGCCGGCCAGGCAGCCTCTATCTTTACGATAATCAGCACCAATAGTCACATGATCTGGAGATGCCTTTTCCTAAAACAATAGTTAAGGTAAATTCATTCGGTTCCAAAATCACTTTATAAGGTACCGCTCAATAAGAGCAACCTAGTTTATGATAATTGAAACAATGAATAATATGGAAAGGTTATTCACATATTAAACAAAATTTTAACGCGGGATTCAATCCCGGTTCATGACTGTCGGGAATCGAGGGTGTTACCCACTCGTCCGCCGACTTTTTTTTTTTTATTATGTAAATTCATGGCTGGTTCCAGCTGGTTCAAATTCACATAAATAGGTACCGCTCAGCAAGAGCAACCTAGTTCATGATAATTGAACATTGTGTAATATGTGAAGGTTATCACATATTAAACAAATTTTAACGCGGGATTCAATCCCGGTTCATGACTGTCGGGAATCGAGGGGGTTATCCACTCGTCCTACGACTTTATTGTAAATTCATGGAGATAGCGCGCCATCTATTAGCAAAAATTGAAACTATTAAACGGGGATTTTTTTTTTTACAAAATAAATAACTTCTAATTGTCCTTTCTGCGATTAAATTGGCGAAACCGTTGGGAGAGTTTACCATTGACGAGTCTAATATTCTCTGGATATATTTCCTATCGCATAAAGGGCAATGAGAGGTTGTTTTTTGTTTTGTTTTTTGTAAAAAAAATCGACAAAAATAATTTCAAATTTTCATTAATAGTTCGTGTTATTTTTCTCAAATATAACAAAACAAGTTTAGAGGAAGCTAAGATGCTTAGCAACATAGAACACATGTGTTGGTGCACTTTGTGGGATTGAACTGTGAGACAGCTGAGTTCGCCAGCGCACATGGGAGCCATTGGCCAGCTCTATGCGCACAATTATAATAGAAGGAAAATAATTTTAATTTGACCAAAAGGTGTGCGGCATATTTTATAATCGATTAAAAATTGTGATGGTTGCATTATATTCAAGTTCCTTTTAATTTTAGTCCATATATCCTTTTTCCAAATGTCTTTTATAAAAATTCCATTTTATCGCATTTCGCAATCGCTAAATCGACGTGGCTATCTCCTAGCAACCATATTGCATCCCTCTTTCCACATTTCTTCCTTTATCTCTTCTCCCCAAATCATTTTGGAAATCCAACTTATAAAGAAAAAGATTTATATCTATATGGGGAAAATAAAACTACGATTACCCTCTACGTTTAGAGAGATTGTGATTAAATTGCCTGGATTTTTTTTATCGAGTTTGGAAATGGGAAAGGGATAAGAGAATGAACAGGGATTTTCCTACTCCGAATTTTTTGGAGTTTCAGGAGAAGAGAGTGCTGTCACGTGACGAGCAGTGATCGCAAATGCTCATATCCCAAATACAAAGAACCTGTCGAGTCAAGATGAAAGGCATTATATCGCCACTTGCTAGAAACAAGGCCGTGATGGAATCATCCTTTCTACCTGTTCCCTTAGTTCCTGTGCATTAAATTCCTTCCTGCACAACGGAAGTTGTTATCTACGCCTGATTCTTCTTGGCAATCGGCGATCAACGGACTTCCTGGATGATTTCCGTAGAAGCTGAGTTCTATGCAGGAACCTTTAGCACCTTTACCTGGCACTCGGTAACAAAGTCCACGTCATCCTATTATAAGCATCTACGTATTGCGGGTATATTATTTGAATAATAAAACTAGATTTTGGGCAAAGGGTTTCTTTTTATTTGAGGTGTTGCAAGCTTTCGAGCAAAGTTTTCCTAGAGAAAAATTTCCTAGAAAGCTTGAAACACCTCAAATAAATTTCTTGAAAATAAAAATACTTCGGCCAGTTTATCTTTTTATTACCTCGACGTTTCGACAAACATTTTTTGTCGAAACGTCGAGGTAATAAAAAGATAAACTGGCCGAAGTATTTTTATTTTCAAGAAATATGAATGCCGGCCAGGCAGCCTCTATCTTTACGACCTTAAATAAAATATTTGCCCAAAATATACTTTTATTGTCCAAATAATTTCAGGGTAACTATTGCTTGCATAAAACGGGTATATTGGATTATATGTGAAGAAAGTGAAGACGTGTATAAATTAAAATTATATTTATACTATATTAAAATATAATGGGCCTATATATATATCAAAATTATATGGTAATTTTGCCGGTAGTATAGAGATATATGAAAAGAAAAGCCACCTCTCCCGTTAAAATAGACGCAAAAGCTATTCTCATCCCATTCTTTATATATAAATATATTTTTATGATTATTAGTAACCTTCATAAAAAGCGAAGCTTCGGCAGGTGCGCGTTATGTACTCAAATAAAATTGAATAATCGAAGAAAAAAGAGAAATATTGAATAGAATAAGCAAAGATAGAACACAATGACAATTATTTTACCGATATTTTTTTTTTTTTAAAAACGAAAATAATGAAGATTTTATTCCCCGAGGAGAAATATTTATAAACCCTTTTTTTGATTTTTGATATAATAAATTTTCTTTTTAATAAGGAACTTTCAATGCCTACTAGGCAACCTCTATCTTCAAGAAAGAGATTCCAATGGAATAAAACCAATATGTTATATTACGTATTTATGCTACTGAATGAGGAACTGTGACATTTCCCAGGTCAGCGAAGCAGCTCGGTAGAATGATAGCTCCATCCATGTTGTCCAGATTTACGTCTACACTCATGGACACAACTTAAGTAAATGGAAAATCTATATATATATATATATATATATTTTTTTTTTTTTTAAAGAGACAGAGACAATTTTGTAAAACGACATTTGAAAATTATCCCGCATGTGTTTCTTTTCAACGAAAAATCAAAATTTATTTTAAGGAGAAATAACGATTATTTCTAACCATATGGATGAGGTATGAAAGGATGAATTGTGAAAAGTAATGATAAACGGAAAATAAAAGTGTTCAGGGATGGGAATCGAACCCACAGTGTTCCGCCTACCGGGCAGAGGCCATGACCAGTAGGCTATTTTTCCGTTTATCATTACTCTTCACAATTCATCCTTTCATACCTCATCCATAAGGTTAGAAATAATCGTTATTTCTCCTTAAAATAATTTTTGATTTTTCGTTGAAAAGAAACACATGCGGGATAATTTTCAAATGTCGTTTTACAATCACAAGCCGCATTATATTGTATTGTATTAGAGACAATTTTGTTTATACTTGGTTATCTCGTGTCTACAATAAAGATCATTGTGTATCAAATACCTTTCAGAGTTATTGTCTGAATCCCGATATACATGTTTGAAATGTACAATTTCCTTAAGTTTTATCCATAAGTGTAGTTTACAGATAAGCAATCGAACAGAGAAGAAAATAGATTAATATACTGGAGGAGCGTGGGAGATGCCTTACTCTATAAGGTCATATTTCCTAGGAAGGACACGTAGATAACGCCTTAGAGCGGCTAGACCTGGACCGAGTAGAAACAAGGATAAGTTGAGATAAGTTGATAATATTGTTTTATGTAATATTTATATTATCTTGAAGATAGAGGCTTCCTGGCCGACATTCATAGTTCTTAAAAATAGACACTTCGGCTAGTTCAAGTTTTATTTTCTCAACGTTTCAACAAAAATCTTTTGTCTTTGTCAGGAGAAATAAATAAAAATAAAGCATTTGGCAAGGCTTTTGTTCTGTGGTTACAAGGGTGAAAACTTTAAACTAGCGGTTTCGCCAAATTAATCTCAGGGAAAGGATGCAATTTCTTGTAACTATGTGTATGCACCCTACAAATCTATAATCTTATGATCATAGATTGCCTAAACCCCCCTAAGAGACTTCCTTAGTAAATGCAGGGTATATATGAGAAACAATTCACACACAATACAACAGTAGAGCGATCTAGAGATTTTGGCGGAACCATTGAGAGGGTTCACCACTGATGAGCCAAGCCCTCTCATCTAGTATAATTTTTACCATTGTAGTAAGGTTTATAGAGATAATAATAATTGATTATATATATCATAATAAACAAATTGTCAAAAATAATAATTATAAATTTTATCGAGATAGATGACAATTTATAATTCTAATTCAAAATCACTTGAATTACTCTAATTTAGCCTTTCACTGATATGATTTAGTCTAAATGAAGCCCATTTTAAACCTACTGTTGTTAATATAATATAAACTATACTAAACTAAAATATAACTTAACTTATGATGCATTCGCGCGCCATCTGTTATGAAAATTCGAAACTTTTATGATTCTTTTTAAAATTAAACAATTTCTACTGCTCTTACTGCAATGGAAAAATTAAACTGGCGAAACCGCTGGGAGGGTTCACCACTGATGAGCTAGCCCCACCCATTAATTTTCTATTGCAGTAAGGGCAGCAGAAATTGTTTAATTTTTAAAAGAATCATACGCGTCTATAATAGTTTCGAATTTTCCTAACTTAAACTAACCTTTCTCAAATAAATCCAATATAACTCATCTTTTAAACTAGTCTAAATTATAATTACTTAATCAATCTTACTTACAATAATCTAATGTAATCTATTTGGAATTATAAAACTAACTTAATGAAAACTGACATAATCTAACCTAAATTAATCCAAAACAATCTGAGATTAACCCAATCATGTGTACACTCAGGATAAAAAAAAGGTTTTTTTTTTTTTTTTTTCATTTTGAAAAATATTGAGATATATTTTAACAATCTCATTTTCTAGAATACTTTCCAAATTAATATTATCCCCTCTCTCTATAGTTAAGTTAATTAATATACAATACAATATATGTACAATATAAAGTTGCGGGAGGATGATGTTCATGTACCAAAAGAGACATCTCTCCCATTGGTACGAGTATATGAATAACTAGACGTAAGGCCCGGGCAACGCCCGGGGTTTACCCGAGTGCGTATATATTTTAGAAATGTTTTAATTAAAATACTATTCGTTACAATTATAAATTGGCGCCGTGGATGTCTCTCTTGTGAAACTTCCCGCCCCAAACTGTGTGTGTCTTGAAAATATAAAATTGGAATTGTGGATTTTCATAAAGAGTGGTCGCTATAGTCAGGGTGGTCTGTATAGACAGGTGTATGTATCACACTGCTGTTAACAGGGTTGCCTAGAGTGACCGCTATAGACAGGGTGGTCTGTATAGACAGGTGAATTTATCACACTGATGATAACAGGGTTGTCTAGAGTGGCCGCTATAGACAGGTGGATGTATCACTCAGCTGATAACAGGGTTGCCTAGGGTGACCGCTATGACAGGGTGGTCTGTATAGACAGGTGGATGTATCACACAGCTGATAACAGGGTTGCCTAGGGTGACCGCTATGACAGGGTGGTCTGTATAGACAGGTGGATGTATCACACAGCAGATAACAGGGTTGCCTAGGGTGACCGCTATGACAGGGTGGTCTGTATAGACAGGTGGATGTATCACACAGCTGATAACAGGGTTGCCTAGGGTGACCGCTATGACAGGGTGGTCTGTATAGACAGGTGGACGTATCACTCAGCTGATAACAGGGTTGTCTAGAGTGGCCGCTATAGACAGGTGTATGTATCGCACAGCTGATAACAGGGTTGTCTAGAGGGGGGCAGGGAGGCCACGTGTTCGCTGGCAGCCAATGGGCGCGCATTCTATCCGTGAGCTTCAGACAAACAGAGAGAATAAGGCAAATATATAAGTAGATTATCTTCCCATGACATAATCTTTTATTCCAGCCTTAAAATCGGCCCTTGCCACTTCACAGCTTAAACAACTGTTTGGTTAATTCGACCGATTTCATATCCCCTCTCGTTAGATGTTATGAAATCGAAGCTTCCCCCCCATGGTATACCGCTTGGCTTTTTGTCTGAATTTGCCAAAATTGGTGTTGTTGATCATTCTTTATCATCTAGTAAAAAAAATGCTGTAGAGGATTATTTGGACATGAATTACGAAGCTTTCTATTTAGAGGAAAGCTCACAATTTGTAGATTTTATTAGTGGATAGAAGTTGAGGAGCTTTCAGTACACAAAAATAATAAACCGCATGTCTAAGGTATTTATTCCTTAGGCCTCTTTAGAGGTTTTCTGTTTATAAACTTAGATGTTTAGAGAGAGAGAGAGGTTATGTATAAATGTGTACACAAGTAATTTTCCATTGCCAAGGAAGTAGTTTCTATTAAAATTTTATTTATTTATTTTTTTTTTTAGCTTTCCCCCGGCTGGTTTCGCACGGACCTAGTCCACATGTAGGAGCGTCCCTATGAACCTCTCCTAGCCAAGTCCCGCCAAACCGAAAATGTTTTGGCGCCAAATGAATCGCCTCGAATTATCCGCCAAATCTTAGAAATATTTCGCAGCTGTACACAGAAGAACTGCAAGAATCTCGAACGCCACCTGTCTAAAACCGATTGACGTAACCATCTCTATTGAAAGGATTCTGAGAAAGGCAATCGTGCTGCAAGCGCAATGACCAGAAAGCAGGTGTGGGACTCGAGCTGGGGGATCGTGACGTTCTTCCAGTTTATATAAACTTTCTACTCCTCTGTGTGGATATAAAATGCGCAGATTTAAAAATCTTTATAGAGAGGTAGGTTGCTTGATAAATTGCCGTGTGCGCTTTACAAATATATTAATGAAAGGTTTTGGGTGCATTCCGATATAAAGATAAACCCCCACTTTCG
>CP092886.1:20845592-20886876 GCA_030710605.1 Cordylochernes scorpioides
AGTGGAGTAAAAATAAACTAAACGTTTATTTAGCTTACTCCGAGATATTTGGCCAACCCAATTTCTTGATAAATCAAGAAAAGCCATCCACGAACGCGTTTCGCGCTGTTGGCGCTCGTCAGCGTGGAGAAGGCTGTAACCATTGCGACCAAAAAGATTTTATATATATATAGACGACCGGTGATAACAAATATTTTCCATTTACTTAAGTTTTGTCCATGAGTGTAGACGTAAATCTGGACAACATGGACGGAGCTATCATTCTCCCGAGCTGCTTCGCTGACCTGGGAAAGTCACAGTTCCTCATTCAGTAGCATAAATACCTAGTATAAAATATTGGTTTTATTCCATTGGAATCTCTTTCTAGAAGATAGAGGTTGCCTAGCCGGCATTGAAAGTTCCTTATTAAAAAGAAAATTTATTATATCAAAAATAAAAAAAGGGTTTTTAAATATTTCTCCTCGGGGAATAAAACCTTCATTCTTTTCGTTTTTTTTTTTTAAATAAAATATCGGTAAAATAATTGTCATTGTGTTCTGTCTTTGCTTATTCTCTTCAATATTTCTCTTTTTTCTTCGATTATTCAATTTTATTTGAGTACATAACGCGCACCTGCCGAAGCTTCGCTTTTTATGAAGGTTACTAATAATCATAAAAATATATTTATATATTGTAGCGGCTCCCAAATATTAACTTTTCCTATTTTCATTATAAGTTTTAATTTGTCTAATAACTATCCAATTCAAATATTAAAATTATTCATCTTATAAATATATAATGCTTATTAAATATACTTTATTAAAATTATATGAATTAACATTAATATCATATTAATTGTTGCCATATCAATATAATAAAATAATTATACATCATTCTAAATATGAATCATAAATAATATGAAATGTAAATATTTATCTATAATATATCAAGCACATATGTCTAACATTATATAATCTAGAATTGATATTTGACCACACACACATATAAACAAAAAATAACTTCAACATGTAGTATACACCAATTTAACCCTTCTGATAATTTGTATAAATAAATGTAATTAAAGGTTTATTTTACAATAAATAATTTGTTATCTGACTCCGCCTAGAATTCCATGCCACCCACAAAATGGTGAGCCGGTAAACTTTAACGAACATTTGCAAGCAATCAAACAAGAATTTCAATTCGATCAAAAGTGAAAAATAAAAATACTCATGATATCAAATTATAAATATTTAAGAAATACATATTAAATATTTATATTTAAAACAAAAATTATAACATATTTCGCAATATTTAAAAACTACGAAAACGTACATCGTTTGGTATTTAATTCAAGGCAAATTTTCAACTTAAAAACAAATCAGATATCAAATATAATTTTAAGAAATAAATATTAAATAAATTCGAATACACATTAAATTGGCAATTAAAAAATAATATATAACTTACAATTTAAAAATTATAACTTGATAATATATTCAAATATTTTTTCTTATCAAATAAAAAAATCAAATATAAAATTTTAATTCTGAATTTTAATAATTATAATAATCAGAATTTTAATATCTCTTAAGGACATATAATTTTTTAAATACAATATATTCTCAAAATGGATTCAATTAAAGCACCCGAATTTTGGCCAAACGATCCAGAATTGTGGTTCATAACATTGGAATCACAATTTTTATTGAACAAGCCAAGTCCAATTACAAATGATGACACCAAATTTTCTTATCTAATTTCACTTTTACCTCCATCAACTGCCATAGAGGTACGTGAATTCATTATATCACCTCCACCAGACAATAAATACGACGCGCTAAAGAAGGCCATAATTAAATGTACCGCTGACAGCGAATTTAAAAAACTACAGCAATTGTTGACTCAAGAAGAACTTGGAGACAGACTGCCTAGCCAATTATTACGCCACTTAAGACAATTGATTGGAGAAAGCAAAGCCGTCAGTGACACAACATTAAAAATGCTCTGGATGCAACGTTTACCTAAAAACATCCAAATAATTCTGACAACGCAAGAGCAAGCATCACTAAACTCTCTAGCAGATTTAGCTGATAGAGTGACGGAGATTACTTCTTCACCATCTTCAAGTACTTCGACTTTAGAAAAGGAACTGGCATCTTTGCGTGCGGAAATTTCAGCATTGAAAATTGACCTTAACAAGAAGGAAGAAAGAATACCTCGTTCAAGATCCAGAAGCTCATCTTCATCTCGAAAATCTTCCCCAAACAGTTATAGAAAGTACAATCCAAATGGCTCTTGGTGCTGGTATCATTTTCGATTCAAGCACCATGCAAGAAAATGCATCTCACCTTGTACTTTCAACAAAAAAGCAAAGAACCAGCAGGAAAACTCCAACAACAATCAGTAAGCCCGGTGGTTACTGATTGTAGCAATAATAAAAGCCACCGTCTATTTATCACTGACTACCGCAACAAAATTAGTTTTCTCCTTGACACAGGTGCAGAGATCAGTGTCCTGCCTCCTCGTCCTGAAGATAGACGGCGTGGTCCAACAAAATTTACTCTCACAGCAGCAAACAATTCACCTATCAAGACTTATGGCGAAAGATTCCTTAATCTTGATCTAGGTCTTCGTAGAGATTTCAAATGGAGATTCATAATAGCAGACACAAACAAAGCCATTCTAGGAGCTGATTTTATGGAACACTTTGGAATAATTCCAGATATCAAAGGAAAGTTTATAATTGATTCTTTAACGAAGCTACGCAAGCGTGCATCAATTACAAATTTCAACTCACTTTCTCCAAAGTGCTCAATTAACAGCTATGAAGACAAATTTTTGAACATTCTCTCTCATTATCCCTCTCTAACTAAGCCTCCATCATATTCCACACCAGTCAAGCATTCAGTCACTCATCATATTACTACAAAAGGACAACCAACATTCTCCAAACCAAGACGGCTGAATCCAGAAAAATTTAAAATTGCCAAATCAGAATTTGAGCACATGATGGAACTAGGTTTATGCAAAAGAGGAGACGGAGCATGGGCATCACCTTTACATCTAGTCCCTAAGAAAAATTCTATAGACTGGAGACCATGTGGCGACTACAGAAGACTAAATGCTGTGACCCAACCTGATTGTTACCCCATTCCGCACATTCAGGATTTCACCCAAAGCCTTCATGGCTGTACAATTTTCAGCAAAATAGATCTCGTGAAGGCGTACCACCATATTCCAATTAACCAAGAAGACATACCCAAAACGGCAATAACTACGCCATTTGGTCTATTTGAATTCACACGAATGAACTTTGGTTTAAAAAACGCAAGCCAAACATTTCAAAGATTCATGGATGAAGTAACAAAAGGTCTAGATTTTGTCTTCGTTTACATTGATGACGTTTTGATCGCCAGTAAAAATGAAAATGATCACATTCAACATCTACATATAATCTTCAAAAGACTTTCCGATCATGGACTAACAATCAATATATCTAAAAGCGTTTTCGGAAAACCTTCATTAGAATTTCTTGGACACATCATTGACAACAAAGGAATAAAACCTCTTCCTGAGAAAATAAGAATCGTTAAAGATTTTCCTCAACCTAATTCGACCCGTCAACTCCAAAGATTTATTGGTCTTGTAAATTTTTATCACAGGTTCATAAAAAATTCAAGTCATATTTTAGCTCCGCTTTATTCACTTTTAAAAACTAAATCTCCCAATGCATCATTAAATTGGACTTCAGACACATTAGAAGCTTTTCAAAACATCAAAAATGCTCTTGCAGAAAACACACTTTTAAACTACCCTCAACCCAATTCTACATTAAGTGTACTGGTTGATGCCTCCAACGTTGCTGTTGGTGGTGTCCTCCAACAACTGAATGACACTGCATGGGAACCAATTTCATTTTTTTCAAAAAAGCTGTCCCCAGCAGAAACGAAATACTCAGCATTCGACCGGGAACTCCTAGCTGCATTCCTCTCTGTTAAGCATTTCTCATACTTTCTTGATGGAAAAACATTCATGCTTTTTACAGACCACAAGCCTCTAACGTATGCCTTCACATCAAAATCTGAACGTTCACCTCGTCAAGAACGTCATCTCAACTATCTTTCACAATTCTCCATGGACATACGCTATGTTAAGGGAAGTGAAAACATTGTGGCTGATACCCTTTCAAGAATTGAAATCGAAACTTTCAATCACACGAAGGTTAATCTAGATCTTAATGCATTCCCTGAAATTCAAGAAAAGGACAAAGAACTAAAAACTCTCATTGATAATTCAAATTCTTCACAAACAATCAAATTAATAAAACAACAAGTTCCTTTTTGCAATAAATTAATTTACTGCGATATTTCTACTGGAAATCCCAGACCTTTCGTGCCTGAAAATTTCCGACGACAAATTTTTAATTCTCTCCATAATTTGTCTCATCCAGGAATTCGTGCAACAAGAAAACTAATAACTCAAAAATACTTTTGGCCCAAAATGAATCAAACAATAAATCATTGGTCAAAGTCCTGTTTAGATTGTCAGAAAAGCAAAATTCACAGGCATACAATTACAAAACACGGAATTTTTCCTCTCCCATCAACTCGCTTAGAACACGTTCATCTTGATTTAATAGGCCCCTTACCCCATTCTGAAAATTGTACCCACATTTTGACTGCTATAGACAGATATTCAAAATGGCCTGAAGCCTTTCCGATTTCGGACAAAACTGCAATAAGCGTAGCAAAAGCTTTTTTTCGCGGTTGGATTTCTAGATACGGAGTTCCAGCAACAATAACTACTGACCAAGGTCGTGAATTTGAATCACATCTTTTCAAGGATCTCACTTCACTCATTGGCACCAACAGAATACGAACAACGGCATACAACCCTGCAGCAAACGGTCTCGTCGAACGCTTGCATCGTCAAATTAAAGCTGCAATCATGTCAAGCGGAAATACTATTAATTGGATAGATGCTTTGCCTCTAGTACTGCTAGGCATCAGAACATCCTACAAAGAAGACCTGAAATGCACTGCTGCAGAAATGGTTTTCGGGACAACTTTAAATCTTCCAGCTGATTTACTAACCAATTCAGAATTTAAAAACCCCGATCCATCAAATTTTGCCACTCAATTAAAGAATTATATGAGTAGAATTCGACCTCAACCAACAAGACAAACAAAGCAAAATAATATTTTTTCTCATAAAGACTTAGACACCTGCTCACACGTCTTTGTAAGAAAAGATTTTGTAAAAAGAGCGTTATCTCCACCATACGAAGGTCCATTTCCAGTCGTATCAAGATCTTCGAAGACATTTACAGTTAAAATCAATGACCAAAACAAAGTCATTTCTGTCAACAGACTAAAGCCTGCATTCATAGAAAACACCCCTCAAAGTTTCCACGATTCTTCAATTCTGCCACCTATGCCCGACGGTGCTGAGGAAACTACACCGAAGACAAGTAGCTACACCACTCGCTATGGACGCCACGTACGTTTTCGACTTTAAGTCTTCACTGGCGGGGGAGTGATGTAGCGGCTCCCAAATATTAACTTTTCCTATTTTCATTATAAGTTTTAATTTGTCTAATAACTATCCAATTCAAATATTAAAATTATTCATCTTATAAATATATAATGCTTATAAAATATACTTTATTAAAATTATATGAATTAACATTAATATCATATTAATTGTTGCCATATCAATATAATAAAATAATTATACATCATTCTAAATATGAATCATAAATAATATGAAATGTAAATATTTATCTATAATATATCAAGCACATATGTCTAACATTATATAATCTAGAAATGATATTTGACCACACACACATATAAACAAAAAATAACTTCAACATGTAGTATACACCAATTTAACCCTTCTGATAATTTGTATAAATAAATGTAATTAAAGGTTTATTTTACAATAAATAATTTGTTATCTGACTCCGCCTAGAATTCCATGCCACCCACAATATAAAGAAAGGGATGAGAATAGCTTTTGCGTCAATTTTAACGGGAGAGGTGGCTTCTCTTTTCATATATCTCTATACTACCGGCAAAATTACCATATAATTTTGATATATATATAGGCCCATTATATTTTAATATAGTATGAATATAATTTTAATTTATACACGTCTTCACTTTCTTCACATATAATCCAATATACCCGTTTTATGCAAGCAATAGTTACCCTGAAATTATTTGGACAATAAAAGTATATTTTGGGCAAATATTTTATTTAAGGTCGTAAAGATAGAGGCTGCCTGGCCGGCATTCATATTTCTTGAAAATAAAAATACTTCGGCCAGTTTATCTTTTTATTACCTCGACGTTTCGACAAACATTTTTTTGTCGAAACGTCGAGGTAATAAAAAGATTTACTGGCCGAAGTATTTTTATTTTCAAGAAATTTATTTGAAGTGTTTCAAGCTTTCTAGGAAATTTTTCTCTAGGAAAACTTTGCTCGAAAGCTTGCAACACCTCAAATAAAAAGAAACCCTTTGCCCAAAATCTAGTTTTATTATTCAAATAATATACCCGCAATACGTAGATGCTTAGAATAGGATGGAGTGGGCCTTGTTACCGAGTGCCAGGTAAAGGTGCTAAAGGTTCCTGCATAGAACTCAGCTTCTACGGAAATCATCCAGGAAGTCCGTTGATCGCCGATTGCCAAGAAGAATCAGGCGTAGATAACAACTTCCGTTGTGCAGGAAGGAATTTAATGCACAGGAACTAAGGGAACAGGTAGAAAGGATGATTCCATCACGGCCTTGTTTCTAGCAAGTGGCGATATAATGCCTTTCATCTTGACTCGACAGGTTCTTTGTATTTGGGATATGGAACATTTGCGATCACTGCTCGTCACGTGACAGCACTCTCTTCTCCTGAAACTCCAAAAAATTCGGAGTAGGAAAATCCCTGTTCATTCTCTTATCCCTTTCCCATTTCCAAACTCGATAAAAAAAAATCCAGGCAATTTAATCACAATCTCTCTAAACGTAGAGGGTAATCGTAGTTTTATTTTCCCCATATAGATATAAATCTTTTTCTTTATAAGTTGGATTTCCAAAATGATTTGGGGAGAAGAGATAAAGGAAGAAATGTGGAAAGAGGGATGCAATATGGTTGCTAGGAGATAGCCACGTCGATTTAGCGATTGCGAAATGCGATAAAATGGAATTTTTATAAAAGACATTTGGAAAAAGGATATATGGACTAAAATTAAAAGGAACTTGAATATAATGCAACCATCACAATTTTTAATCGATTATAAAATATGCCGCACACCTTTTGTTCAAATTAATACTATTTCCCACTCTATAATAATTGTGCGCATAGAGCTGGCCAATGGCTCCCATGTGCGCTGGCGAACTCAGCTGTCTCACAGTTCAATCCCACAAAGTGCACCAACACATGTGCTCTATGTTGCTAAGCATCTTAGCTTCCTCTAAACTTGTTTTGTTATATTTGAGAAAAAGAACACGAACTATTAATGAAAATTTGAAATTATTTTTGTCGATTTTTTTTTACAAAAAAAAAAAAAACAACCCCTTATTGCCCTTTATGCGATAGGAAATATATCCAGAGAATATTAGACTCGTCAATGGTAAACTCTCCCAACGGTTTCGCCAATTTAATCGCAGAAAGGACAATTAGAAGTTATTTATTTTGTAAAAAAAAAAATCCCCGTTTAATAGTTTCAATTTTTGCTAATAGATGGCGCGCTATCTCCATGAATTAACATAATAAAAAAAATATGTCGGTGGACGAGTGGGTAACACCCTCGATTCCCGACAGTCATGAACCGGGATTGAATCCCGCGTTAACATTTTGTTTAATATGTGAATAACCTTCACATATTATTCACTGTTTCAATTATCATAAACTAGGTTGCTCTTGTTGAGCGGTACCTAATAAAGTGATTTTGGAACCGAATGAATTTACCTTAACTATTGTTTTTAGGAAAAGGCATCTCCTGATCATGTTACTATTGGTGCTGATTATCGTAAAGATAGAGGCTGCCTGGCCGGCATTCATATTTCTTCAAAATAAAGATACTTCGGCCAGTAAATCATTTAAAGTAATCATTAAAAGATTTACAGGCCGAAGTATCTTTATTTTCAAGAAATAAGCTGATGACTTGCGCCATCTGTCGGAATAAAAATAAACTAATCGTTCATTTTTAATTTTTCTAGGATGGGCCATATACCCATTCTTGATTAATCAAGAAAATCTAACCACCTTATTTGTTCAATTCTGGAATAATTAAAAATCAATGATTAATATATATTTATTCCGATAGATGGCGCAAGTCATCAGCAACTTTTAGTTGCACGATCAGGAGAGGCTTTTTCTTTAATTTATCCACCTGATTCCAGTACAATTTCACTTTTGTACTATTTGTCATCATTGTATTTAGGTTTATACTTTCTCATTTCTCAGGTGACAAGCTTCACATTTTACTAACACTTAGTTCAAGTTATTTTCATATTTTTCCGAGAAGATATCGTTCTAAAAAATGAAAATCCACGTTTCCCATCAAAGAGGCCATTAGTCCGAAACCATGGACTCCAGGAGTAATAGAATTTGCATAGCCTAATTATTAGCTCTTCGGCAAATTCTGAAGATTTCATGAATATTATGGGGTATATCATGAAATATCAAATCTCGACTTATACTGACATGGGGTATAATCTGCAACCATGTTTTCCTTGTGAATTTTCCAAAGCTGGTGTTGTGGTTTTGCTGCCGACCTGAATATGCTAGATTAGAGAGGGCCAATAGATTTGCGTTTATTAATTAATTTTAGTAAGAGCAGTGGTAAATTATTTTATTTTAAAAGAAACATACGCGTAATAAATAGTTCAAATTTCTAATAACAGGTGGCGCGCCTATTCATCACGTTTAAACGAGATAGTGTTAGCCTTTATTTTTCAGAATATATATATATATATAATCTAAAATGCAAATATTTTATTTTTAAAAACATATATTTTCATTCATTGACTGTTCTACATTTAGAGTTAACATACCTATTTTTTAATTCACCAATATAGGGGATTCATTTTATAAATTCTATATTACTGTGAAAAATAATTAATGTGTAATTATTTTCAAGTGATTGAAAATAAAAACTACTTGAAAAGTAAATAACTATCTTTCCTTTTTCACGACTGCACCTCCAATTCTTTATCATTCCAACATCAAAACAAGATATTCATAACATATATATGTATACTACAAAGCCGCAACACACGCTGAGTCCGAGCTTATCACCGACCTAAGTCCGCTAGTTTGCGGAGACGGTCAATAGATTATAGATCAATTTATCTAATTCAACAATTATAAGTGTTAAAATAGGAAAATAGGGAAAATGAATATATGAAGCATACCTAAAGGCAATTCCCAAAAGATTTTTATTTTTTTATAATAACAATAAATAGCTATAACAAGGTTCACGAAAAAGCTTCGGCAGTTACGCATCATATATGCGGAATATAGAAAGAAAAAAGAAGAAAAGTTAAAACAATTAGAGTAGAAAAAGAACTAAAGATAGAACCATGATAATATTTATTCAAACAAATAAAGTAAAAATAAGGTTTAGTATTTTCTGAAAGTATTTTGTATTTTATCATTTTTAACATATAATTATTAGATCATAATAAGAATTTATAGTAAAAATTCGAGATAACATAACTGCAATGTTTTATATATTTTAAAATGGAAACCATAACGGTTCAACCGTTGATGGAAAGAAATTGGTACAAGGCCGGGTTTTGTCAAATGTTAACCTGGCGGTTGTTTCGACCCCGCACTTAACTCTACTATGGTTTAGGTCATAGTTCTATTATTTAGAAATGAGATACGTGTAAAAATAATTCCAAATAATTGAATTGTTATAACGCGAATGAGTAAGTTGAAAAATGCTGAATGTCATATTTATATATCAATTGAAAAAGCCCTGTACAATTTATAAATGAATAAAACAAAGCATCAAGGGCTGCGTATCTTTATTAGAACAAATATATACGAGCTTTCGGGCACATACGCCCTTCTACAGGAATTAATGAAACAATAATCCAACTAGTTTGATATAAGATTTATATATAATTTAATTTAACGTGTATATCCACGATACACGTGCATATCAACTTGCAAGGTATCCCATCAGACATGTGATATTTTATACTGTGAATGAATTTGTTTTATCTTATTTTATTTAAGTCTATTGAATTATATACTTCTGGTAAATCAATTCTGCGATTTATACTGCTATATTGTTTGGACACTATTGCTTCAATTATTAATCTTTGATATTTGTTATTGATATTGTTGTAATGTACTTTAGGTTCATTTAAGTTGAATGTGTGTCCTGTTGAATTGGAGTGCTGTACTATTAATGATAATGGGTCATTTCTGTTTATGTTTCTTCTGTGTTCAATGATTCTATTATGTAATATTCTTCCCGTTTCTCCCACATATTTGTCATTACAATTATTACATTCTATAGAATAAATTACCTCTTTTCTGCTTGATATATATTCGGTTTGCCTGTTTTTTGTAATCGGGTTTCTTAAGATATCTGATAAGATATGTGCCCGAAAGCTCGTATATATTTGTTCTAATAAAGATACGCAGCCCTTGATGCTTTGTTTTATTCATTTATATTTATATATAAATCGCTTTATATAATTTAAAAAAATGAGGGTATAGGATGGCATATTTCATCATATATTGTTGCACCAAGTTGCAGCTTTGCAGGGTCGTCGACCTTGGTTTCTTCCTTCTTGGTGTTATACACGTTTCCCGAGCGGGTTTCCATATTCAAAGCAAATAAATAAAAGTAAATAAAAATAAATTATCTTTTAAAGATTTTGTGTTTATTTATTCGTTGTCTTCCTCGTGGCTCGTGATCCGCAGTCTTCGTCTAGGTCCTCTCTCGCTGCAATAAGCAATCAAGATATATGTACAATAAAATATTACAAAAGGAATGATGATAATCTAAATAATCTGTTTTAAATAAATATTAAATATCATAGAATATTTTGAATAAATGTAGGGCGCATTAAAATTGATGCAACAATATATTGGGAGAATAAGATGGAAGAATGATGTTAAGCACATTAAATCATTATAATCAGTTTTTCCCATTAATATATATTCCTATTAATTTATTTTGGTTAATTAAAAGTCCATTAGTTAATTAAGGTAAAACCTAGGTTATGTTGAACAGCCTAAAATCATTCTAGTACTATTATAAGAATGCACACATTATACCAAATTAACAAACATAATTTTGCAATATATATTAGCATCACATTTTATGTTCCCAAAATAAGCAATTTAGTCTGATATTTGATATTTTCAAATTATGGGTTCTAATTCCTTCAAGATTTAACTATACTTTTCTCTCAAAAAAATGCGAATTACTTATTGATTTAATTTGAATATATACTTTCAATAGCCTATAATTCAAACTGAATTTATCCATACAACTACTTGATTAATTAATTTTTTTTTAGTTTTAATGGATAAGAGATAAAGTGGACTTTGAACTTTCCTTTTAAAAATATATGACCTGGCTTCGCCCGTGTTCTGCTGGAGTGAATAATTCACAGAAAGTATCTTGTTCTTGTTCCTGCATATTAAAAATGATGGCCTTGCTTCGCCCTTCTTCTGCTCGAATGCATGATTCCCGAAAGCATTTTTTTGACCAATAAGCTTTTGATACAGCAATATTTAATCATTTATTGATTAAAGATCGCAAAATTAGTTTATTACTTGGTCAATTTTAATTTTTCTTGGTTGAAAATGCAAAAAAAAAAAACCTCTCCCAGATTGAATTCTACTGTCCTGTTAAAAAATTTCAGCTAAAAATATTAAATGTTGAGGGGAAACGTATAAGGAATAGATAATTAAATAAACATACGTATATTGGGAAAAAATAGTACAAATGTGATATTGTACTGGGATAAGGTGCATAAATTATGAAAAATGCATCTCCTTATCATTCAACTGAAAGTTGCTGATGGCTTGAGCCATCTATCGGAATAAATACCAAATATTCTCGTTGATTTTTAATTATTACAGAATTGGCCAAATACCCATTCTTGATTAATCAAGAAAAGCTAACCACGGACGCGTTTCGGGCTGTTGGCCCTCATCAGCGTGGTGCAAGCATACGTACGAGTATATTGACTCATATATAGAGAGATAGATTAAATACAAACAAAGGTTGCCTCTAGTCAATAGATTGCGCTTAGGTTTTGCGTCTATTTTGAACGGGAGAGGCGACTTTTTTTTTGTATTGATCAATTTCCTCCCGGAAAAATCTTGATCTATATTTTGAGGCCATAGATTTGGCCCCTAGCCACTCTACCAGCTAAACACCTTTTTGGCAGATTGTGAAGATTTAATAAATCCCTTGTGGATATCATGAAATAAAGTTCGCCCTGGGGTGAAAAGGACCATTAGACCGAAACCATGGTCTCTAGGAGGACGCTTTTCAAATTGCCAAAGCAGGTGTCACTGACCTGAGTCCGCCAGTTTTCGGAAACGGTCAATATATGGCGCTTATATATAATGTTTGTTTTTTTTTTTTGTTTTTTTTTTTGACGGAGAGGCGGCCTTTGTTTGTGTAGATCAATTTAATCCCAGCAAAATTTCCAAATAAATATATATAAATATGTATATTTACAAATTTATATTTTATATAGAAGGTAATTTTAATGCGCAACCAGGTCCCCAAATTTGAGTTAGTTTAGCCGCGGCTATAAAGTTACCATGATATCATAAAAAGACTATGGCAAATATCCTCTCAGATATTGAAATTTGCGCACCAAGAAGGTAACATGTTACAAACGCCAAACTCTGCAAATATGTTGGATGAAGTCAAATATGTAAAATAAATATGCACATGAGTGAATGCTCGGGAGCGGCACAGCAATATTTCAGGTGCCGGGTATTATAACGGCTCACTTTGAATGATATATTAAGGCAAAAGGAGAAAGGAAACTTCTTGGTAATATCTTTTTAATTAAATGATATAAAATATTTTTAAAAAACAACAAAAATCTCATCGCGTTATAAGAAGTATGGAGTATAAGAAGAATGCCAGGTAAATGCCACAAACAGCATTATTCTCAGTTGACGATGTTTCAGAGAGGCATAAGCCTGAGAACGGCAGAAGTGTAAAATCATCGTGGCATTTCGCGTCAATCGTTTTGGCATCACCATCCGATTATGTTGTGGGCAGTGGAGACAGGAAGGCATCCATACACGGCTCAAGGGGCACTAGAGGGAAGACGAGTATAGAGGATCACAGGATCGTGCGCTACGAGCGATCATATTTCACAGTGACCCAGTTCATCGTATCAAGCTGGCATTGAATCTTATCAAGACGTTTTGAAGATGTCATATCAGAGCCTTTTGCCTGTCCGGTGTGTGTTGTTAACACCTCAACACAGGTGTCTTCGTTTACAGTAGCACCAAGTCTAATCATCTAGGAACGCCACTGAATAGCGATCAGTAGCGTTTAGTAATGAATAGCTTTGTGTAGGGGTCTGATGATCGTATTTGGAGACTCCTAGAAAATCGGTAAAATTCTATCCTCTCTATCGCACACCGCACTTCAGGAGCTGCAGGAATTATGGTATGAGGTGCCAACATCTACGATAGCGAGTCCTCTCCTGTTTTACGTGGCACGCTAACGGGATTGCGTTATGTAGGTTACATACATGTGTTCTTCCTTTCATCTCGAGAATTACCGGAGCAATTTTTCAGCGAGGTAATGCCCGAGTGCATACTGAGAGTGTTTACCTAGAAGTTCTTTGTGATGGTCTGACTCTTCCTTTGGCTGTTCGCTCCCTAAAACCCATTTAGAAAGTGCAAGAAGAGCTGAGACACCAGTTCATGCACTGTCACAATATTCTAGATTTGGAAGTCTCTGTATTAAAGAAATATTATCCCGTCTTTCATAGGACAGCATCTAACAGCTCTTTGATTCGCTGCCACACCGGGTTGCTACATACATCACGCCCAAAAGCGATCTGACTAACTTTTGTTTGTGACAATTGTGCGTCAAACCGATCAACTTTTGTATTTTGTTGAGGAGCTTTAATTCTTATATAATGTATGTACGTATTTCGAATTTGTAAATGAGTAATTGGATAAATTATTTTACATAAACCAGACATTTACTTCATCGTGCACAAGTATCATTGTTTGGGATTGTAATTTATGAATCTTTGTAAATATTTTTAGAAAACATCTTTAACAGGCTATAATGCATTCATTGTGGCATATTTTGCAAAAATGATTCTTCACAAAACCAAAGAACAGCTATTGGACGGACTTCAAGGTTAATATATACAGGAATAGTAAAGGAGTAGCTAATTCAACTAGTCAAAAGGTTTTGTGATTTTAAAAGGAAACAAATAGGTTCAAACACTTCTATAACGCACGCGTACTTACAAGAGAGAAGAGAGGCGAGTCTATAGGATAAACACTTTTAGGTAGTATTTTAGAAACAATATATACTATTATATCTATTTATATCTATATATTTGATTTTTGGGGTGTGGCTCTTCGGAGGTTTCTTTTGTGAATTTCAATGCTTGAGGTCTTCTTCTCCTTCTTCTTTCTTATCTCCACTCAATCGTATTAAGGTATCAAGCTTGTAAAGCTTGAGACTTTTGATAGTGTCTGCCGGGGAAGAGTAGAGTTCATCAATGGATGAGTCAATACAGTCAATAATGTGTTTTGAGGTTGCAGGTTGAGAATTGCACTTAGTACATAGTGGGAAAACCTTGCAACCATTCTGGAAAGTCATTGTCCGTAGATGACCAGACTTAAGTCTGGAAATCAAAAACTGTTGTTCTCCTGGGAGGACAGAACTGGTGCTTGTCCCTCCTGCTCTGTACCAGTCATGTGCAGCATTAGAATTCCATTTCTGCAGGAATTCGATTTTGATGATACGGAGGAGGTCTCTTTCGTCTAGTTGGGTGGTAGATTCTCTGGCTTCACGTAGGCCAAGAGCTCCAGCCTTTGCCAGGGATCATGCTAGCTCATATCCAGGAATTCCAACGTGAGCTTGAAGCCATTGCACTGTGACAGAGCTGTTTTCTGGGAGTCGGTTTACAGACTTATCAATGCTCTTGAGAAGAGGTTCTTGACTGGAGAAGCAGCTTTGAAGGGTATAAATGGCTGCTCTTGAGTCAGAGTAGATTATTATTTTACTTGGCGAGTTGATGTTGATGTCTTTTAGAATTCTGATTTATAAACTGAAAAGTGTCTAGGGAGGGATAAAGAGATTTTTTTCCAGGATCTTATCTTTGTAGATAACAATTCCACTGCCAGACTGTCCAGTTTCAAGTTGGCTACCGTCAGTGTAAATTGTGATGTCGAAGAGGGAGCTATTTTCCTCAATGATTTGGAGGCCAAGAGCTTTAAGTAATTCTGGCTGAGTTTCATGTTTGTGAGGATTGGCTGGTAGATGAGGGAAACTAGGGATTTTGTTGCGAGTTCTCTATGGGGGATAGGAAGTTCTGTGTTTGGGATTAATTGGGATGTCTAAAAGATTAGAGTTGTGAGCCAGGTTGAAAGGAGTGGGGCGCTTTAGTCTTTGATTTGGGATCCAATTTCTAATATATTTTCCTGTAAGATGTTCTTTTGGAGAGTTAATCTTTTTGGTTATGAATTTTGAAAAGCAAATTTTTCTCCTTGGGTGCAGAGGAAGAAGGTTGGATTCAAGTTCAGCAATGCGATTTGGGAAGGATCTCGAAGCCCGCTGATGATTTTAGCTGCACTTGCTTGGATTTGTCTATTCTGAATAGATTGGTTTTACTTGCATTCATCCAGGCTGAGGTAGCATATTCCAAAATAGGTCTTACGAGTGCAAGGTACGTTGTGCGTAAGATATTGGCATTTGCACCCCAGTTTAAGCCTGATATTTTTTTCAGGATTCTGAGTCTATTTTTGGCCTTGTTTATATTGGTGTAAATATGTTTTTTAAACGTGAGAGCAGGATCAAGTGTGGCACCAAGATATCTTGGGGAATATAAATATTGGATTATTGAATTGTTCAATGAAATATTTGGGGTCCAGTGGCGAAGGTGGTTGTTAATGGTGAAGAGGCCAATTTCAGATTTGCTGATGTTAATAAATAATTTCAGTTTCTGGGTTACCTTTTGAAGATTTTTCATGGCTTTATTCAGAGAGTGTTATGCATCGGAGAGTTTTTTTTTTTTTTTGGAAACCCAGATGTTTATATCATCTGCGTAAAGGGCAATTTTAGCTGATGGTTTGATGAAAGTGTGTACATCATTTAGGTAAATATTGAATAGAATAGGGCTTAGGATTGATCCTTGGGCTACACTTTAGTAAATACGAGTGGTTTTGATTTGTTGTTGTTGAAATTAACCTGTAAGGTGTGTTTAGATAGAAAATTGCTGATCCAACTCAGCATACTTCCCTCTATTCCAAGTTAATCGAGTTTGAGAATTAGTTTTTCCTTCCAGACTCTGTCGAAGGCTTGGGAAAGGTCGATGAAGGCTGCTATAGTGGAATTTGTAGGTTTATGATAGAAACTGTGTGTGTGTCCTGGATTTGTTGAACGAAGTAAAAGATTGAATCCTTTATGCTTTAAATTTTTTTAACAGCTCTTTGATGAGGGTCTAGTAGGTTGTTGAGATTAAGATAAAAAGTTAACCTATTGATAATCATGTGTTCCGTGATTTTGCAGGGAATAGAGGTCAGAGAGATAGGTCTGTAGTTGGTTGGGTGGTTCTCAGGCTTGCCTGGTTTGTGGATGGGGATAATTGTGGCATGTTTCCACTATTTAGGGAGGGTAGTTGAAAATGCTTAAGAGATCTAGTTTGGCACGAGAGCTGAGATTTTTCATGATTAAGGTGTTTATCGGTAAGCCTTGATCTGCAGCTCCTCTGTGCCAGAAACCTTTTGAATCCCGAATATGCCCTAGAGCTAGAGATCTAGGGAAATCCACTTTCTTATCGGATAGACATCTGTGCACTAAAAACAGTGATGACATCGTGAAATCGAAGCCCATTTCGCTTCAGATATACCCTCAAAATTCTCTTTCACATATGCAACGAGATATTTTTCTGCTTTTCTTTCATTTTATAAAACAATATAGTTGAAACAATAAGAAAAACACTGTATTGTGCTTAGAAGGTTAAATGGTGTTGGTTCAGACGTAAGTGTAGCAAAACATGTTTGTGGGAGAAGGGAGATTCATGACTCAAAGCAAGGTCCTTAAGGAGAAGAGAAAGGAAGCAGCATTGTGCAAACGATGGACTTTGGCCAAATTGGGAATTGTCGCCCGACAGCTCGAAGTGAGATAGATTGACAAAGAAGGTTGCGATTTTTATTGAATAATTCAGTGGTTAATAAATGTGTTTCTCCCCCTTAGGACAACGTCTCTGCTCGCTGAAGGCCAAGCTTCCTTTCATTAGCTCAATGATGCCCTCCTACCACATTTGTCAAACCTTTCCTTACAGTATACCAAGCAGATCCCATGATATTTGACATACCAAAACAACTTATAAGAACCACAATATATATTGATATAACCTTAGAGTTTCTCCTAAAAAATGAACGTGGTTGGTCATATTGTTGGGCGCAGAGTCGCACATGTTTTGATAAGAGTTTGGAGGTTGTATTTATTTTCCAAACGGGAAGCAATGTCCTTCTCTTCAGGCCTAAATCGCTTCAACTCGGAAGGGCGGCCATGCCACTCTCCAATTCGGCGTGACTTTAACTCCTTCGGGTCAAATGTCTTCCTCGTGTGATAGCAGCAGAAAGTCTCGAAATTCTCTGGGAATCACAAACAATTTACCCAGAACCTTTTCCCACATGTTAAAAGTGAAAGGTACAGCTCATTTCAACCTATTCTCGTCTACCTAGGATCTCCGAAGAAGATATTTCGTTGTCTATAGCCCGTCTATCCGATTTTCATGCCGTGCTTTGTGTGTTTGACAACTTCTTAGAATGCTGCTGATTATACTTTAAATAGATTGTGATAAATATATGACGACGTACTGAAAAAAATCTGAATTAAACGATTTTCGTTATTTATATTATTATATTCTCGGCTATATGCTCAGCTTAGCATTTGTTGGTGTTGAAAAGGTAGAAAAGCGATTTTAATGCCAAAGTTAAAATCGAGACCTGTTTTTACCTCTAGCTGTTTTTAAATACTAGATCTTTATAAAACACTAGTTCATTTCAATAAGAATCGAACTTCTGCCACACACGTCGAATAGACTTTTTACTTTTTATTCCGACGTTTCGACCACCCAATATACCAAAACCTGAAAATGTATACTTTGCTTCCAATCCAATAAGTATCCAACTTCCTCACAGGCAAATTATAAATAACTGCTTTAAGTTTTTGTTTTTGGATTAGTTATTGAGAAATTTTAATTTTAAAATTACTCTTTTCAAATATTGATGCAATAAATTGATTATATATTGGGAAACCTTTGACATTATATCCCAATCGATCTAAATGCGAAATATTTTAGCAGACACACGCTAGCACAGCCATACATATTTATGAGCGTATCTGTTGCTAGGCGCAATGCAGCTTATATGACGACCTTGAGAATATCTGGTGATCAATAGACATTAATGCGCGCAGCCTTATCAACTTACATGAGCTGAGCCAAGGCCACTCGAGGTAATCATCGCAGGTGAGGGAGGGGTGCGTGCGGTCAGTCCGTCCCCGGCAATACCTCCCGCCTTAATTGGAAATATGGAAATTTGCCGAGGCATATTTCACTTTTATGTTGAGCACTTCGAGTGGATTCTAATAAAGCCGTTTTAGGAACGAGGCAAAATTGGTTCTGTTCGGGGTATATGCGTAATTATCATAACTAATTCCCAATGACATTTATAGCGTTGCATGCCGGAGTGGCATGGATGCACGTAGCTCTGTTGTCTGACTTTTTCATAAATTCTCTCTAAGTACCATGAAATACAATATTGAGAGTATAATTAGAAACTTTTTTCCCTAGAGCTGCCAATTTTCGTAGAAAATTCTTGTAATTACCATATTTCACTTCCATTATTTTGTCAGAAAAACATGCACCGTATACTCATCATCATTATTTATCCGTGCAACTTAATTGGCGCAATTAAACTCGTTGAAGCTGTCAAAGGTGCTGTTGTGTGTGCAGTGTATCTCAGGTTACGGAAGTTAATATTAACGGGTTTGGCCAAAACAACACGTTTTGGTTTCAAATATCTATAAAATATGATAGGAATAAAAGTAGTTAATTATTTTTGCGGCTAAAATTTCATGTTATTAATGTGCACGTAGTAAATAATGCGGAAAATATATAAATAAATCTTTACATATATCTACTTATATATTTGCCTTATTCTGTCTGTTTGTCTGTATGTCTGAAGCTCACGGATAGAATGCGCGCCCATTGGCTGCCAGCGAACACGTGGCCTCCCTGCCCCCCTCTAGACAACCCTGTTATCAGCTGTGCGATACATACACCTGTCTATAGCGGCCACTCTAGACAACCCTGTTATCAGCAGTGTGCTACATCCACCTGTCTAAACAGACCACTCTGTCTATAGCGGCCACTCTAGACAACCCTGTTATCAGCTGTGTGATACATCCACCTGTCTATACAGACCACCCTGTCATAGCGGTCACTCTAGGCAACCCTGTTATCAGCTGTGTGATACATCCACCTGTCTATACAGACCACCCTGTATATGGCGGCCATTCTAGACAACCCTGTTATCTGCTGTGTGATACATACACCTGTCTATAGCGGCCACTCTAGACAACCCTGTTATCATCAGTGTGTTAAATTCACCTGTCTATACAGACCACCCTGTCTATAGCGGTCACTCTAGGCAACCCTGTTAACAGCAGTGTGATACATACACCTGTCTATACAGACCACCCCTGACTATAGCGACCACTCTAGACAACCCTGTTATCAGCTGCCTGTCTATACAGACCACCCTGTCTATAGCGGTCACCTTAGGCAACCCTGTTATCATCAGTGTGTTACATTCACCTGTCTATACAGACCACCCTGTCTATAGCGGTCACCCTAGGCAACCCTGTTATCAGCAGTGTGATACATCCACCTGTCTATACAGACCATCCTGTCTATAGCGACCACTCTAGACAACCCTGTTATCAGCAGTGTGATACATACACCTGTCTATACAGACCACCCTGTCTATAGCGGCCACTCTAGACAACCCTGTTATCAGCTGTGTGATACATACACCTGTCTATACAGACCACCCTGTCTATAGCGACCACTCTAGACAACCCTGTTATCAGCTGTGTGATACATCCACCTGTCTATACAGACCACCCTGTATATAGCGGCCATTCTAGATAACCCTGTTATCAGGTGTGTGGTACATACACCTGTCTATAGCGGCCACTCTAGACAACCCTGTTATCATCTGTGTGATACATCCACCTGTCTATACAGACTACCCTGTCTATAGCGGTCACTTTAGGCAACCCTGTTATCATCAGTGTGGTACATTCACCTGTCTATACAGACCAACCTGTCTATAGCGGTCACTTTAGGCAACCCTGTTATCAGCAGTGTGATACATACACCTGTCTATACAGACCACCCTGTCTATAGCGACCACTCTAGACAACCCTGTTATCAGCTGTGTGATACATCCACCTGTCTATACAGACCACCCTGTCTATAGCGGCCACTCTAGGCAACCCTGTTATCAGCTGTGTGATACATCCACCTGTCTATACAGACCACCCTGTCTATAGCGGCCACTCTAGGCAACCCTAGGAAGCAAGATGTATACAAGGTGTAGACAAGATGAAGATCTAGATGAAGATTAAAACGTTTTTAAAATATATTCGCACTCGGGTAAAACCCGGGCGTTGCCCGGGCCATTCGTCTAGTATATATATATTGGCAGTCGTGGAGAGAGGAAAATTTGTCCCCACAGTGCAACGTGTCCGGTTGGTTTTGTCTGTATTTGCCAAAACTGGTATTGTGGCTCATTCTTTATCACCAGCTTTACATTTTGTACTCGGGTGATAAACCAGATGCATTGTTTTTTGAAAATTTTAAAGGTAAAAAGTGTTATTTTGGTACATATATATGTAATGATGAGGTCCTGGTTGCCTCTTGTAGAATCCTGTCGACTAGAAATGTGATGAGATCCTGTTGACTCTCGCTATACTGTGTTGACCGAGAGGAACAGTCAGGATAAGGAGTTTTCCAGTACCTCTCTGCACCTTGGAAGACTTTTACAGTTCTCACAAAGTACAGGCAGTCGTGGTCGAGGCAGAGTGGAAAGCTTGGGAATGTCCATACACAAAAAACGAAGACACAGTTACACTAAGAAAGTTCCGTGAACAGATAAAAGTTGAGCTAGGAGCGAAAGATGGAGATAGAAGAGTTCTTACTGGTCTACATGGTGGATGAGGTGAACCTGGGGTACAACCGACGAGGGCTCACGCAGATGGTGAAGTGACTGTCAAGTGAGTGTATTTTTGGCTAGGACGGAGGCTTTATATACCTTTTCTGAGAAAGGGAGCATTGCATTTCACCAGATGTGAAGAGGGTGGATCGTCTGGTGAAATTCTAAACTGGCGCCGTCCTGACAGTTTCCAATCTATCTTTAGATGTTGTTTTGTGACTTCCATCTATCTCGATTTTAGACGTTTCTGACTTCTATCTCTTGCTTCAGCTGAGCTCTTAATCTATTACAGAGTTTTATTTATTTATCCTCAGTTTGTACAAAATACATTACATATGATGATGTAATGACACATGTCAATCATGCGTATAATCATTTACAGATGTGTTTCTATTATACAACATGAAAATCTTGTTATAAGTTATATACAATATGGGATTGTTGCTTTAAATTACCATATATATTTTATAGTAGTGTAAAAAAATCTTACCTAAAACCTCAATTATCGTAAATACTATGCGCCACTACAGTTATTGTGTGTAAATATATTTGGTGCCGATGATAAATAGGAACAGAGATTGAGGCGGGCCACCGGGAGATGTGCCAGTTTTTAACATATATGTATGTTTTAAAAGAAAATATCCCCTAACCGATCACTTGAGCATTTTAGATGGAACAACGCCATCTAGTGGAACAAATATAAACTAAATGTTGATTTAGATTTGTTCCATAATATTTGCCACACCCATTTTCTTGATAAATCAAGAAAAGCAAATAACGTATGTGTTTGCCTTGGTCCGCGTGGCTGTACCTCAATGGCCAAAAATTAATAAATATACACGCCGGGTGTAGTTAGCTAAAAGTAGTACTCCTAGTTGCTCCAGTTGAAGGGCATGTTAACCCGAAAGCTAGAGAAATAGAATTGTAGAAGAAACTTAGCCCTGAATGTTTTATTGATATATTAAATTATAAGTCAGGGGAAGAAGGTTTATATAGAAATATGTGTTTGAAGAGAGAGAAATCTGTGTTATTCACATTAAGAACCCCTTGAAACCGCGGCTCAAAGAGATGATTGACTCCGGCGGTCTGTCCAGATGGCGGCCACACGATGTTTACACATTGTGCCGGCGCCTCTCCCAAATAAACTGATTTATTGGGCGGGGGCGCCAGTTGGATATAGGCCGGAGCCCATGTTAACGTTTTAAAATAGGAGCTCCAAAATAGTTTGGTCTCCACGTTATATTTATCTGGGTCCGAGCTAGTTGAGGCCCAACTCGCGTTGAAAGAATCGGCGACAACTGAAGAGAAAAGCAAACAACTCTGATGCAATCGCTGTTGGAAGGAGTCCAACGAGACCTTCTGACGGATGGGACACACTTCCCTCATGCCCTGCTGGACATTGTTTTGCTTGGCGGTTGACAATTTATCTGAACATCTGTTAGTTGCCGACCCTAATATAAATCTGAAAGGTATTTATAATATTGACTACTTTTTAATAGGAATATAAACTTTTAAATGTTCATACAACCTAAACTGATAATGATCATTTTATCCTTAGGAAGTATTCCTAATCATGTCATATTAATAGTGGGGTCAAGTAAATTGCTTCTAATATAAAACGCGCAACACGTTTAAAAGGCGTTCATAAATTGACTTTGTAAAACTTCAGAGCCAAAGTTGGTTACTAGACTATCGGTTAGTTTTGTACTTGTGTAAGAATATGTTGAGACATCGACGTATTTACATAAATTATAACTATATTTAAAATAAAGTTTCTTATATGTGCTTTGGAATCCGGAACTATCGTCAAGAAGCGCGTTCAACTTCCATACCAATCCTCTTATTGCCATAAATTAATTCGACCGAGTATATATAGCAATATTGTAGTTAATTGAAGATATAATTGCTTTTAGCTCTATAGTAGACCGGTGCCAAAAGCTTCAATTCATAAAATATATAATCGCCATTAGAATGCAAGAAAAGACAATTACAACCAGCCATACAGAGTCCTATACTTATATTTATAAAATTAACTATGAAATATGGTTTTGGTACGAGGAAAAACTTTTTATTGATATCTTTCAACTACCACATTTAAATAAAGAGGTCAGATAAGGAAGAGACAATGGGGGAGCACAGACACAAGTCTGGTGACAGCGGTTCGACAGCAAGAAGTCCTGAAGAAGGCGAGGTCAGAGAAGGTCCGGTGGATAGCAGTTGTTGGCCTGAAGGAGAGAGGTATCCTAAAGCTGACCAGGCCGGTGGCTACTCTGTAGAAGTGAACACCAGAACGATTACGTCGGTCTGTAGCGGCAGCAGAGCCGTCTACAAATCGGCGTTGTTGCCCAGGCTGGACGTGTACAGTGTGAAGCGGGACGCTTTGAAAGGGTGGCATCCACAGTGCCAAGGATCCTTCTTAAGACGGAGGTTTGGGCAAGTCTCACATATTGTATTCCTTCCATTTTACCTCAGTGTAATAAAGTGGTATCCTTTTACGAACTCGAGTGTCCTATCTTTGTACGGCGTACAGACCACGGTCTAGGTAGCACACTATCCATTGGTGCTATCTTTCTACATCCTGACTAGAACACAAACGGCGTCTACGCAACGATACGATTAGCGAAACAGCGTTGTGAATGTATCTATAATATGATCAAAAGAATTCAAATGGCTACTAATTTTGATGGATCCATATATCACACAATATATACACAGCACATCAACACGTACAGGGCAGCGCACACTTAGCGAATACATTACAAACGTACAGTACAGTAAACAACACATACCTCAGAAAAAGAACATACAACCTGGCATCTTCCTCATCCACTTCACTACATCACTTTAGAGTTAGTACGTTCGAAAATATATGTGTAATGATATGACCCAACAAACCAGCAAAAATCCCCCTCGATCTTAAAAACTGATCGGTCATAAGATATTGAATGAAGTTCTTTCTGAGAATATTCCAAATAATCCGTTTTGCTTAAGTTCTTTTTTCTTTAGAGAGAGAGAGAGAGAAGGTCGTTGACTTCGAATTTTCATGAGCTGATAATATTCCCATACCGTTCATATTAATTTTCTTCTCAAAATGTACATGGTTAATAATAAATTAAGAAAGAGAGAAAGGGATTGTGCCTTTTTTTAAATATATATTTTAAAAACTAAAAAAAGAGAGAAAAGTATGAGAAAATATTATTTTCTCTAAATAAATATAAGCGTTAAATATATGAATCGAGTGAACCACATATGTTCGGCGCAGGTTAAAGCGACGACCAGGCGGTCCGAAGATGCGCCTAACGAGGGCCATAGCTGTGAGTTATAGGCCACGGGCGGTGTCGCAAGTTCTGGCACAAGGCAATATATTCCGGCGCTAATCGGCGTCACTCTTCCGAAGCTAAACTACGCTTTCACAGCATCCGTAGAAGCCAAGGGATACACCCACGTGTTTCTATGATTATATGTATTGAACAATCAATGATAATACTGTGATATAGTCACCGAATAATTAATATTGAATTGTGTTTTACATAGGTACAAATTCTTATATGCACCCTTTCATATATCCCATGTCTAGGGTAGCCTAGTGGACATGGCATCTGCCCGGTAAGCGGAACACTGTGGGTTCGAATCCCATTCCTCGACACGTTATTTTTCCGTTTATCATTATTCTTCACAATTCATCCTTTCATACTTCATCCCTTTCATATATCCCACAATTTATTTTTGTTCTTTGATTGCAACGCCTTTTGGAAGAGATGTTGGATTGGAGAAAAAGGCCAAATTAAGCAAAAATATGGGTCGATTTCTAAGCATCTTCCATTTTTTCATATATTTTAGTCTCTCCATTCAGGAATATTGCCACCATGTTCAGCTCAAAGTGACATCCATTTTAACCAAATGACAAGATTAAGACGACTAAAAATGACCGTTTCATGAGATCCTAAAATAAAAGGACGAGGCATCTTACAAAGAAGCATATCAGGCCTATTTTAGGAAACTTCTAGTTCTACAAGTTGTGTCACAGCGCTTTTATGAGAATAAATTATATCTTCTTCTTCTTCTTTCTTATCTTCATCATGATTGGTTGAAGTAGAATGCATCTGCCTTTGTCATTAAAACTGGGAGCACTACTCAGTAGCAGGCCGACTTAGCTCCAAAAGAAATGGCCGCCTCTGACATGAGGAACAGACGCCATGTTCAGCCGCTCCTAACATGGAGTACAAACACTGCTCATCATCCTGTATCCCTGGATCAGGAGCCCTTACAGGGTACTATCAGCCGGGCCAGCTGAGCCCAGGTTTTTTAGCGAGCTTGTTACTGCTCCCCCCTCCTCCTTTTACTTCCGGGCTTGGGACCGGCAAAGGCGGAGTTATATATTATATAATACTTTATAATTTAAACTGATAAAAAACTATATTATCACAGATAATATGTCCCATCATATTTATTGTTTTTTATTTTGGAACTTCTCCACTTTATATTGCTTTTCTTGTTGTTCAATGAAATAGTGTCGTGTCGGCATGTGTTTACACCTAAACTATAACAACTTACACATCGTCCTGTATTAAATTGTATTTTTTAGTTATTTATAAACGTATATCAAAGGTCAAGCTCTATATAGATTCAATATACACTTCTAACCATTCAAAATGTAACAGCAAAAAAAAAAAACAAGCTATAGCAAGCAATATATAAACAAGCAATATTTGTTGGATAAATCGCAAATGGTATAAAGGGAAAATGAATAAATTATATCTCCGTGTTGATTGCGGCAAAGAAAGAATTTAATATTCTGCGCGGCCACTATTTCGTCTAATAATTATTGCTGTGAAAACGGCTTTGATATCTGCTTGAGGTATCTGGCTCATGCTGCTTCTACACATGATAAGATCTCACATGAAGCTAAAGAATCACGATCCTCCTCTTTGTTAGCTACTGTTATTCCTCAAACACTGGGAGAGGTGTATACCTGTTCGAAATGAGCTTTCCCAGACCATGAGACCTCTTCCTCTGAAACGGTGCCTTTCATTAATGTTGGGGATGCAAGCGCTTATTTGGCTCTTTCCAGATAAAGACTCGATAAAAAATCATATTCTTCACTGAAGAGAGAATGGGCCCACTGATCCTGGTTCCAGGATTGATTTTCTATGCACCAATTCAATAGATCTCTCCTTTGAACGGAATAAGAGGGATCCATACTATTGTCAATCTTGTATAAAGACCAGCTTACTGAAGCCTTCAATAAACAGTTTTACTTGAAACTGTCATTCTAGAGGCAATGAGAACTCATTGGAGAGCTGAGTAGTCGTTATCCCCCTATGGTGCATAGAAGTCAGTGATTTGTGGTTTTCTTGGGTCGTGGAGGATTTTTTCGTCCCTGCCTTAGTCTTCTGGTTATGTTTCGGTCACACTGAATTGTTTCCATAGCTAGCAGACCACATTTATATTAACATTGAGCCATTTTGTGACTTCAGTCAGGGATTAGCCGGCTTCAGTCCTTCCAATAGCTTTCCATTGGAAAGCATCGGATAAACGATTTTGTGATGCCATTATGTCAGATTTATTTCAAAAGGTGCAAAACCAAGAATAGCTGGGGAGGGGGTTACGGACGGACCAGTCAGGAAGGAATAAGTCCCTCTGGTGGCCAGAGGAGTGGAATCGTTCTCCCTGTTGGTGACGGCGGCTGTTTGGATGCTGCTCCCTGTCTGTGACTTGCTTTGTTCTCCATTAATATACGAAGGTATTTAAAGAGCAGTCGAAAAGAGATCCTTATCGAGCCCGCGTGCTTATTTGGCTGTTCTTGACACGGCAGCTGTGATGGCGTAACAAATTGTGTCAGAAATGGAGATCTCTATTCGTGAAGACAATTCTGGATACAAATGAAACTAGAATTTGGCGGTGGAGCATTCAGACATTATTCAAGCTCTCCTCTCAGCAAAGAAAGAGTTGAGCGCTATCTGTGAGAAGAGCTAGCAGCAATATGCATTGTTGAATGAAAAGGTCACCCAATGGCATGACGACGTGATTGGCAAGATGTAGAACGCCCTACTGAAGGTAGATGGTGTGATAGAGTTCACTAGAAATGGTGGCATGGAGAAGGAAATGATCCAGACCGGTTGTGTAGTGAAGGAGAGGGAACGGATCGCCCCCTACAACGGCTGTGGCCAAAGTGAAGAAAAATGTCCCTTAGATGTGATATACGAAATTCATACCCCGGGATCCCATCTGAAAATCTCGTGAGATCAACGGCCATCATGATGAGATGGAATACGATGGCGCGACGGATTGATGCGACGAGACCAGACTGTCTGGGACTATAGAGGAGATCCACCTCGGCTTTACGGAGCAAGGCGCTTCGTGGAAGTATGATAAGACTGGGTGATCGAAGCACACCGCAGATGGAGCCAGCGGAGCTTTTGGCGCTCTAAGAAAGTCCAACGACAATGTCTGAGACCAAGAATTCCCATGTAATGTGTCAGCGCTGCCATCTGCAGTTTATTCTAAAGTAAAGCCATGGGCTTTTGCCCGCCATCTAAGCTCCTTAATCTGACAAGGTGCAAGGAAAACAGGCATCACCTAGAAATATATTTGCTGTAATTGAAACTACCACGCAGTCCGACGCCTCCAATCGTTTTAAAAAGTCCATAGTCTAGTGCATGGTTGATTCGAAAAAGGCCAAGTCTAGAGGGCATAGATGGAAAAACCTTCTAGATAAATGAATGGGAGGCCGACAGAGAATCAGCAGAGAACCTGCCTGGACAATCTCAGGGAGCCTAACATCAACGAATATGTGCTGGACAGGCTATAGATGGAGAGCGTGAGTCGGGAAGACACTACCATAGCAAAGAAAGATGATCTACAGCGCCTCCAAAATCAGAAACGACGAGGGCGCAATGATACGCTGATACGGAAACAGCAACCGCGACTAAAGAATGTGCGCAAGAAGAAAACAAAACCACATATGACATAATCGAAAGGAGTTAACTATTGTCGACATAATTTGGAGAACCATCATTCTGTGATATGCCGGTCTCTCGAAAACAAGAATAGCCAATGGCGTAATCGCTGACTGAGAGTGGAAAGAGGGCCAAAGTTGGAACGTGGTACAACATACAAGGTGTGACGCTAACCCCGGCGTTACGTTTTAGCATGGCTGGCAAGCCTCATGTAATCCAAGACATTCAGGAATTAAAAGCATCTCATTAGACTGGAGAGAATGTTTTCCCTGTTTGGGGCACACAGGCAGATTTTTTTAGGAGGAGAGTAGTGTTACGATGAGAGGCTTCGTCAACGCCGTGGTGGCAAGCACGGCCAAACGTGTGTCTACAATAATAGTTTAGAGGGGGGGGGGGGCGGTGATTGAGCAGTCAGGAAGGAGAAAGCCATCTTGTGGTCAGTCGTCGTCCCTCGTTTTGACAGCGGCTGTTGGATGCTGCTCCCTGCATGTTACTTGCTTTGTTCTCCAAGAATGCACAAGGGAAATAAAACGGATTCTAACAGAAATCCTTGCCAATCCCGCGTGCTTATTTGGACCACCCTTGATATAGCGCGCGAGCGGCGGTGCTGTATCAACAGAGTAATATGAGGAGGATATTACCCGACCACACATGGGAATATTTCTACTGCTCGCTTTCGTCCTTGGCCCGCGAGGAGGTCGTGTCTCGTCCCAATTGAGCACGTTTGAAGTGCAGGGCCGTCCAACCAACTCGGGACCTATCCTATCTAACGTGACAATTGAATAATATTAGGCAAGATATCACGCTGGAGAACACACACTCCCGCCAACTCTATCAACTAATGCCAAGCCGAATAACAGCTTGTATAGGGACAGAGTAGGCTAATCCCTTATTGATTGATTAACTATATGTATCTCTCTATCTTCTGAATAAAACAATTCCTCTAAGAATTAATCATTTCTTTTTCTACAATGTATATATCATCTACCGAATTTATTCACCTTATTCAGATAGCTGCTTCGTACTATCTAGTTTTTTTCTTAGAATACTTTTTCTTAATGATTAAAGAAGAAGTGCGAAGTAGAAACCCAAAATATAAGATAAGCTCTCTATATAAATATATGGCAATTGATTTATTATATTATTTAAGTGTATTTACATGTTTTATTCTTCTCATACTTGTTTACATAGGCTCTAATAAAGCTAGTGCGCCATATGCCCAAACTATTGATTTAAGCCAGCACTAATCATGTCTGCTTAATTAGTATTCATTAGAAAAGGTAGTAGATTGATTAACTTTTGATGTGCCCACTTGTGCTAATGTATTCAGTCCGCAGTGCGAATGCTAAGCTTGCACTGTCGGCTATCGAGGTCACCGCCGATCGATGAGCAGACGGACCGCGCTGTTGCCATGCACTGCATTTCTGTTGTGATTCTGTTAGCCTACCTAGCAATATGGCACTTAACTCGGGGACAGATTTAGGGTTATCTAAACTTTCACACCGACAGGTGGGCACGTTAAAATAATCGATCGGTTAGATTTGGAACTTCGCCCGGTATTAAGCTACACGTGATGGCATTGCTAGGTAGAAACGCCTAGAATTCTGTACGGAGAGTCAGTTGTTGACAGCCTGGAATCAGGAGGTTTGAAACCTTAGTACCCTTAGAAGAGAAATGGAATTCATTATCAAATTCTCGATTATCTTGCTGATCCAAACTACCAGCAAGTTATTTGGGCCTCGATGCTCAATACCCTGACGAATTATGAAAGGCGTGGCAGTTATCACTAGATAATTTTGGTTACTAGATAATTCTGGTATTTTAATTTTTATAATGTCAACCTCACCAGATGTGGAAGAAAAGCAAATTTATCGCCTTCATGTGGGAGGAGTGTTTTTTTTTTTTTTTTTTAGGAGGAGGTTTGAAATTCTCATTCTAAATAATTATTGATATAATTTTAACTAATTATATATAACAACAAAAGGATATCGTCTGCATTCCCGTTTAACAACCTACTGAATACCCTAAACAAAAAAATCCGTTAAAACCGGGGGGAAGGCGTTAAAAACACAATAAGGGCTTTTAAAACAACCATTCAACATATGTTTGAAGGAGGTAAAGTTTTACAATGATTGTAAGAGTGTTGCCGTTTTACAAAGTAACTTTGGAGCCAATATAAAAATCATTTATTGTAGTTAATATACTTTGATTCTTTGGTATTTCACCTGATATTTTATGAATTATAGGATTATTTTCTTTCAAACTATTTTGTATCAGTCCTAAATATATTGGAATTTATACTATTGTAAGTCTAACACTGTCGCTATTGTAGTAGCCGTCCTACGTATAATAGTGTTACGACGCATTGCAGCTGTCGTTGTTCGCGTACAAGGTTTCAAGAAAAACAATATGTGGGTTCTTTGTGAATACAGCTTAGCGCGATGAACTTTATCACAAGTAGTTGTTATTGGAATTAGGAACTAGATAAACTTGTCTCCAATGTCTGACACCAGAAGAAACCTCCTCGTCAACAGCCGACTCATTCCTGGCTTGGTCAACTTCCATGTCTTGTGCAATCATCTGCAAAGTCACACTCCAGTAGACCACTTGCCGCTTCTTCTCACACCGCCGATGTCCACTTCCACATAGCAGTCACCAACCCGGCCTGATCAGCTTCAGGACGCTTCAGGCCAACAGCTTCTATCCACCGGACCTTCTCCAACCGCCCTTCTTCAAGGATTCCTTGCTGTCAAATTACTCTGTCACCAGACTGTCTGTTTACCCCGCCTGTCTCTTCCTCAGCTGGCCCCTTGACCAGTAGTATTTGCTTGCCTACCACCACCCACGTCATCTTGGCTGTTGAGAAAGGGGAGTCATTTGTCACTATTGTATTTACATTTGTGAGTCTAACACTGCCGCTATTGTTCTAAGCGTTCCTATACATAATGGAATTTACAGGTGTAGGTCTAACACTACCGTCATTGCTGTAGTGATCTTACCTATACCACGTATAATGGAATTTGCAGTAGTGGCTCTAACACTGCCGCTATTGTTGCAGCGGCACTCGAATAATATTATTTACATTTGTAGTTCTAACACTGCAGTTACTGTTGTATAGTCCTATATAGTCTTACCTATAATGGAATTTACAGGTGTGGTCCTTAACACTGCCGCTATTGTTGCAGCGGTCCTCGAATAATATTATTTACATTTGTAGTTCTAACACTGCAGTTACTGTTGTATAGTCCTATATAGTCTTACCTATAATGAAATTTACAGGTGTGGTCCTTAACACTGCCGCTATTGTTGCAGCGGTCCGCGAATAATATTATTTACATTTGTAGTTCTAATACTGCAGTTACTGTTTTGTATAGTCCTATATAGTCTTACTTATAATGAAATTTACAGGTGTGGTTCTAACACTGCCTCTATTGTTGTAGCGGTCCTACATATAATGATATTAACAATAATAAGTCCTTGCTGCTCGCAATGAATCCGTGAGAAAGAAATCCCACGGCTCGTAAAGAAAAATAACAGTTAAAGTAAGGAAGGGATCCTGTCATCTTTTGCAAATTTAAAGTCAATCTTCTCAGATGTATAAGTATGTGTGATGTTCTTACATTACAAGAAGTTGCAACCCTCTACTCGCCATTATTATCAAAAGAGATTACAATCTTAGAATAATTAGATATGGCATTTAAATTCAAGAAAAATAAATTACCCTAACATTTGACTCATATCTACGTCGAGCCTTGCCCAAGACAAGGTTTTCATGAGTCGCGGCGCTTCCCCGGAATGCCACTGTTAAGGGGCCAATGTTCTTCTCCAGGCGTCTCTAAGCTTTTTTTGCAAAATCCTTCCCACATTATATTCCAATTATCAAACCAAATGTCAAAACACAGTTCACAAGAGTTGATTTTCTTTTGCAAATATATTTGCTTTATATGTGATAATTTTTGTTAATCTATAAAAATATAAAAATAAGGAATAATATTTGTTCCAGATGGTAAAGAAATAGTTTTGGGGCAGGTTAGCAAATATTGAGCCTCGCAGATGTTATTTACGATCCAGGTTTTTCTAGCAGATTCCTCTTTTATTGTTCTTCCACTTTCATAAAATTTATGATCCATAATTTTATTCTTAGCCGTCCAAAGCAGGCCAACATACCACGTAGCTAGATGGCATTGCAATGGTACCAGGTGTTCTCTATTGTTCTCTCTCTCATCGAGAAGTTGGCCACTGCAGAAACGGCGCCGGATCTTCCTAATACGTTGATATTGATTGTTACGTAAGAAAGACGTTAGAATAGAAGAAGACAATTGATCAAGATTACTACACGAAGTTTACGTAAAAAGGCAGAGAGAGCCGGTGAAGTTTAAAATAATATTTTGTGTATATATTCTGAGATATATTATTTTGTTTAAATATCTAATGAAACTTTTGATAATATAGTACGGTTTTTTTTTAAATAGAGACAGTCAAAATATACTCTTTCAATATCCTTGTTAGACGAAGAAATCTTATTACAGAGCTTGTATAAGTTGTTTTAGAGAATTGTTTATTAAAAAAAAAAAAGAAGAAAAAAACGTGTCTGAAAGAGATATATAATGTTGTGGGAGGATGGTATCCAAGAACCAAAAGAAGCACTTTTACCCTTCCTTGGAAGGGCCCCGGGTGAGACGACTTGTCCTGCGAGTTATACACGGTCTACGAGAACTTCTTTGTCAACGCTCTCGAGCGCGTCTACGTGGCCTCCCAACTCCGCGGGGCTTTGCCTCCATCGATGCGGCGCAGCACCATCTGCCTGATCCCCAGGGTAATTTGACCAAGCGCGAAATCTCGCCTCCAATCTTAAGAAAATAGAACTCCGGACCCGCTTCATAATTCCCCGTCTCAAAAATTTCATCCAGGGAAAATTTGACCTGCCACATATTTGTGGCTGAAACTGCATATTTAAAGCAGTAACCTTCACGAGAAGGCGTTCGACAGCCCCGGAGTCTGCAATATCTCATCGCGCGTCGCATAGTGCGAGGTGGTTCTTGCACTCCCACTATCTCAACCATTTCTTTAACTGGTAACTCTCCGCTTGCCATCATAATAAAAGCTCCAAGAACTCCCCCCAAGATGGTTAATAAATCTCATTTCGAGTTTCGGTCTGTTCTGTTCCAGCTGTTCTTCCATACCCTCCTTTCCGACGCCCAATATCCTTCAGCATAGATTACGACAAGGTTACTTCTCTCCGTGTAATGTATATTGATAGATGAAAATCCGAAGTCGGAGTTGGTGCTCCAATTTTTCTTCCTTCACAAGACCAACATTTACTTATCAGACTTCAACCCGATTGTTCAACTTTCTAAGCCGAACATCTAGATATTCTTTGGACAACTCGCCTCACGTAAAATAGACCAGCCAAAACAGGAGTCACCATTACGTCTGATTGCAGATGTTACCTGGCAGCAATGTGTACTTCTGGTCCAGCTCCATCAGCTCTAATTGCGGAGACAATTATGAAGCTAGGCCAAGCACCGCATTTCAGATTTTTTTTAGGTGAGGGGCCACAGTGGAGTTGCAGGCAATATATAGATTGACCAGGCTGCAAAGACTGCAGCAGCCTCTACCCTGGTTCAGTCCTCCCCCATCCTTTCCCAAAGCCAAGCCCGCAGCCGTGCCCACTCAGCGGCATTGGAGGCTTCGCCTTTAGTCTATTCCCAAGACAACTCAAATAGAAGACTCAGAAGATTCACGTCTACTACAATCCGACTCCAATGTGTCCTTACTTCCAGGAAGACCCACAAAAAGTAGATCACCTGCTCTTCTTTTGTCCAGCTTTCCTGTTTCACAGGCTACAAACACTTCTCGGAGTACAAGATTTCAACCCTCCTTCCTGACTCACTTCCTTCCTGGAACTATCTGGTCAACTGATGCGCCACTTCTAGATTGTTGTATAGCACGGGTAGTTGGAGATTTGCTCTCCAGGAACCCGGGTTATTTCTCTAATTGCTTTTTGAGGATGTTTACGTTATATTTAAACAAGTGGCGCAATGATCTCGCAGCCAGCGCCTCTCTTGTAGCGCATATGACTAACACTAAACATAAAAATATATTTCAAACTAACGAAACGCCTAAGTTCGAGGTTGGGTTGACTTTTAAAAAAAGATATATTATTTTATAATGAACCATTTGTACGTACTCGCACTGTATTTCAATATTGTAGAGAAAAAGAATTGTACTGTACTACTGGTAGTGCATTATTTTATTGTAAAGATACCCAATTAACGTGTAATTATACTCTCTCTTTTCTGTATTATAAAATTATAGAGAGAACAATTTTTCGTACTTTACTATTTGTAGTGAATTCAATATTGTATAGAGTTCCATTTGTACTGTACTAATCATATTGTAATAATATATTTCAGAGAGACTGAACATATGAAAATTTAGTGTTATTATATTATTGTTGGGAAAACATCTTGTACTCTACTCGTCTTGTATTATACTATTATATAAAGAAACACTTGTACTGAACTACTAGTATTCAATTATATTTATGTAGTGAAACCCAATTCTCGTAGTAATCTCGAAGTGTATATTATAATTATAAAATATGTTTAGTGCGCTATCATTTTGTAGAGTGAACTAATTGTATTGTACTACTTGTACTGTATATTATTGTGGCGAGAACCAATTGTTACACTTAGTGCGCTTTCATTTTGTAGAGTGAACCAATTGTATTGTACTACTCTTACTGTATATTATTGTGGCGAGAACCAAATGTGGCACTTAGTGCGCTATCATTTTGTAGAGTGAACTAATTGTATTGTACTACTCGTACTGTATATTATTGTGGCGAGAACCAAATGTTGCACTTAGTGCGCTATCATTTTGTAGAGTGAACTAATTGTACTGTACTACTCGTACTGTATATTATTGTGGCGAGAACCAAGTGTTGCACTTAGTGCGCTATCATTTTGTAGAGTGAACTAATTGTATTGTACTACTCGTACTGTATATTATTGTGGCGAGAACCAATTGTTGCACTTAGTGCGCTCTCATTTTGTAGAGCGAACTAATTGTATTGTACTACTCGTACTGTATATTATTGTGGCGAGAACCAATTGTTGCACTTAGTGCGCTATCATTTTGTAGAGCGAACTAATTGTATTGTACTACTCGTACTGTATATTATTGTGGCGAGAACCAAATGTTGCACTTAGTGCGCTATCATTTTGTAGAGTGAACTAATTGTATTGTACTACTCGTTCTGTATATTATTGTGGCGAGAACCAATTGTTGCACTTAGTGCGCTATCATTTTGTAGAGCGAACTAATTGTATTGTACTACTCGTACTGTATATTATTGTGGCGAGAACCAAATGTTGCACTTAGTGCGCTATCATTTTGTAGAGTGAACTAATTGTATTGTACTACTCGTTCTGTATATTATTGTGGCGAGAACCAATTGTTGCACTTAGTGCGCTATCATTTTGTAGAGCGAACTAATTGTATTGTACTACTCGTACTGTATATTATTGTGGCGAGAACCAAATGTTGCACTTAGTGCGCTATCATTTTGTAGAGTGAACTAATTGTATTGTACTACTCGTTCTGTATATTATTGTGGCGAGAACCAATTGTTGCACTTAGTGCGCTATCATTTTGTAGAGCGAACTAATTGTATTGTACTACTCGTACTGTATATATTATAATATTGTAGGGGGAATCAAGTGTGCTGTACTAATAGTAGTATACAATACTATTTAAGAGAAAACCACTTGTACTCTACTACTCGCAATATATAATAATATTGTAGAGTGTGTGTGTGTCCCAATATATATATTGTACTATACTACTGGCAGTATATTATAATATTGATGAGAGAATCAATTGTATTGTTTTCTTGTAATATAAAATAAAATATTTTAGAGATAACTAATAAACATTTTTGTTATTTATTATGTATTATTATTTTTAGAGAGTACTAATTTTACTATACTACTCGTGATGTGTTATAATAATGAAAAAATAACCACTTGTACTCTACTACTCGTGGTCGTTTATACTATTGTTCAGAGAACAAATTGTGCTGAATTACTCGTTGTTTATTTAATATTTTAGAGAGGGCCAAATGTTCTGTAATACCCGTTGTTCTTTATAATATTGTGCAGAGTGCCAATATAGTAGAATCTCCCTGTAAAGGACACCTAATTGCAGAGCTAAAGTGTCCTTTAGGGAGAGGTGTCCTCTTATCGAGAATTGCTAAATAGTAAAAAATGGTAATTTTGCAAATGAAAACTGTCCTTTATAGAGAGGTGTCCTCTAGAACGAGTGTCCTCTCCTGGAGGTTCTACTGATGTTTAATAATAGTGTAGAGAGCTCCATTTGTACTGTACTCCTCATTATAATTTTGTAGAGAAAATTAATTGTATTGTGTACAACTTGTATTATAATATTGTAAAGTGTATTTTACTAGAGTAAAATATTGTGAGCATCGCTTGTTCAGTACTATAATACCGTAATGTAGAAAATTAGGAAAGACAAACCTCAGGATGACACGGCAATTTATTTAATTCAAGCACAAAATCAACAACTGACAAAAACTATAACAAGACTTAGAACAAAACACTATAAAGGAATGGCAATACATCCAGATGGCACAAGAACCTATAGGACATGCAACAACTGTCCTGTTGTGGAACTAACACCTACTCACATATTCTCATGCCTAGCAATAGCCGCGGCCTTGCAGAAAATTGACATAGACCCAGAGCAGCAGCTTTGCACACCCAAGATAGTGGACATTGCTGCTGCTGTGATGGAGATGCATGGAGACATCTGAGGCTCTTCTTTGAACACGACAACAACAACAACAAAATCAACATTTATAAGATACAAGATAAAGCAATGAGGGAAGGTTCCAGAGTACCAAAAATATAAATAATAAAAATATCTAAAAATTAATAATCTGTACATAAAATATAACAAATACTTTGCTACAATATTGTTAAGAGTACCAATTACACTGTATTATAATCCTGTTGTGGGCATCACTTCTAATATACTATAATATACTGTATAGAATACCAATTGTCCTGTATTATATTTTACTAAGTACTAATTATCGTAAAGATAGAAGCTGCCTGGCCGGCTTTCATATTTCTTGAAAATAAAGATACTTCGGCCAGTAAATCTTTTTATTACCTCGAAGTTTCGACAAAACGTTTTTGTCCTCGTCAGGAGCAAACAAAAATTAAAATAAAAAGATAAATAATAAAAAGATTTACTGGCCGAAGTATCTTTGTTTTCAAGTTTAATTTTTGTTTGCTCCTGACGAGGACAAAAGCTTTTTTTCGAAACGTCGAGGTGTTAAAAAATATTTACTAGACGAAGTATATTTATTTTCAAGAAATAAGTACTAATTGTACTGTTCACACATATTTTGGCGACATCTAAGGTGTGCTCACCGATAAGAATTCCGGGCTATTTCGAAACCATATAATTGAGAGGATATAATTTGTTGTAAAGATGGTAGCTACCTGATACTTTTAATAGATTTGGCTTATATATTCGCGTTTGTTTATGACATAGGTTTGGAGAGTTGGCGACGCGACGGTGGTCGATTGGATATCTAGTTTTACAGGTAACTGGGAAAACAAAGTTGTTAGGTTTTTAGAAGAAAAAATCCCAAACAATTATTTCTCTCAGTTGAATGATGGCAACATAGATAAAATTACTCAACAATTTTCAATATTCCATATTTTTTGACGAAATTTATTCGAAATATAATGACTCGCAATATTGGTCCTATAACGCAATGGTCTCTGACATTTATGGCGCCAAACAAAACAGGTTCTGGGGAAAGAGGAAGTACCTGTCTATCTTCCTTAGTACAATTGGTCGTCAAGTCTCCCAACCGAATGTCGTCTCAACGCCTTTAAGTCTCGAGTGTAACGTCTCTTTATATATATAAAGTTTGTACTCGATACATGTCTGATAGGTTCTCGAGGAAAATTCATGTTTCGGAGCATCCTTAAGAGTTTTTCTACAAAGACTCTACATCACTACTTCGATATGATCCGGTGGAGTATAATATTTGAGTGACGCAGGTCACCGCACCCACAACTGCCCTTAGTGAAACATTACAAAACCTCGTCCTTGCGCTTGCTTTTATATCACAATACCAATGCTTCTCTGTACTGCTAATAGAGAAGTGGGGTTTTAAAATTCATTTGTGTGTATTATTTATTTATGCTTATGAGGTGATACAGCAGCGTATTTACAAATCATGAGTGCATAATGTAGCTGCTGTATTGTCCGTGAGGTCAAGAGACGTACGGACCTCTGTGGTGTTGATCTCTTGGCGGAACGACTTGGAAGTCGGACTCGGGCCCCCCCACTATTTGTGTGTATGGTCACACAAATCAGGGATATTGTACATGCATAGAATACTATTACTGTCATCTAGAAGCTTTCAAATATGAAAATATGTGTTATCATTGAAAAAAACTTAATTTAAAGTGTATTTGAATTTATATTTCGTATATTATAAAACATTTACGAATAAAATATAGCTACAAGGGGAAAAAGTATAATATAAGAGCGTAAAAAAGTTCTCCGAAGAGGCCATGCATTTCTCATTAGCTATTTTTGTAGCGCCTAAAAGAGTTATAACTAGCGTCGTACTATAGTGGCGGATGGCCCTAACGAGCCATCTGGGCCAGACGACCAAGTCCGATGAGTCACGGTTCAACATTCCGCACCGTAACGGCTGGAGCGTCGTCTGAAGCTCGGTACATCTTGGTGAGAGACTACGTCATTTGTGAATGGCGCCATGGCAGTTCTGCTGGGACTCGCCGTTGCACAACCCTTGGGTCAAATTAGTTCTCCTTGGACGCCTATAATGAAGCTGGGATGGCCGTACATCCAGCTGCCACACCGCCTGGAGCCGTCGGCGCGGACGCACGTGTTCTACACGACTCTCTTCCACAAGATCAACTGACGTAATTTGTAAAAGAAAACGCTTATCGTTTTACGTATCATCTTTGCTTATGGATTCTGTCTTCTTGTGCAATGTGTGTGCCCATTTTGATTTTAGCATATACTGATGACTTAAGAAAATATTTATGTTTCCCTTTGACTTAATATTAAACGTGGTAATAATTTAAATTATTAACCAAAAAATCGCTGATCTAAATTCAAGATATTACCTATTATAATTTAGTTTAAAGCGAAGTCTCTCTTGATCAAAAATGTTAAATAAATACTATTTTAAAATGTAATTATATCGACACCTAACATATTGCCGCATGTTTGTCCTTAACGCAACCTTAACTAAGTGGGCGAAAGTTCTAAATGATATTCATTGTGTGTGCAACGCATATTTAAAGAATTTAGGTTAAAAATTAATTCAATGTTTTTCTTCGAGAGCATGCGGTTATGCGGCTGCTGCATGCTTTATATAGTTATAAACAGTCCTCTATCCAGGGACCGAAGTTGATATGCTTTTATCGAGACATCTGTGAAAAAAAAGGTGTAACCGTTTTTCCTACTTGCTCTATCACTTTTGAAACAGTACCCCCCGACCAATTAAATCTGATCATCAAATCTGTCCTCTCCCCCTAGGAAATACGCCAAACGGTTCTGATGCACTACCTTCGCTTTGATTTGAACTGCGCTAGATGCGGTAAACCAAGTCGTTGAATTTCTTGTCCAATTTCTCCCCAACCTGTTTAAGAAAGGACCTGGAATATTCCAAATATCCTTGAACCTTGCCCCGCTGCGCTTTCTCCTTGAAGAAGTCCTCCTCAGTTTCATCTCGTTGTTTCTTGAGGTTCTCTACTTTTTCATGTTCTTTATAATGTTAGTACTGTTTGTGTTCATTGTCCAGCTGCAGAACATCTCCTTGACATTTTTGTGCAGTTTATTTTTGGCCATGATCAGAGCTTGGTCCTTCTTATTGCCCTGCGAATCCAGAGGTTCTTCCAACTGGCAAGCCTTGTTCTCCAGACTGGCGATGATGGCCTTGGTGCGGGTCCTCTGGGAAGTTTTCCATTTCCGCAGCTCCCTGTTCTGTCTTTCCGGCAGGGACATGGCACTCTCCAGCTTCTGGTAGTAGGTCCTCGGTGCCACCACCTCCATGGTAAGCATTTCAACTGAGTTCTTTTCGCTGTTGGCTGCGGCAGTCTTGGCTTGTTCCTCTTCTAATTGAAGATTCCCGGTCTCCAGCCTCCGCTTGTCGTCCTGCAACATGGTCCTACGCATAGACTTGCCGTTAGTTTCTACTGTCAAAGCATCCCGCTCATCCTATGTGTTGTGCTGAGAGCTATTAGGCCGCGCTAATGGGGGAAAGGGGGAGGGGGTATCCACTACAACCAAAGGTCGCCCCTCAATGTTGGCGAAATTTAGATTTCTCGCTGGTCGGGCAGTCTATCAGTTCACTGCATTTTAAGGCGGCCAAGTTTTCATTAGCGGAATTAGGGTCATCGACTGCCTGTCAGATTTGCTTCGAGATTGCGAATTTTAAGGAGGCTTGACTCGCAAATTTTGTATGCCGTATTTACTTCCAGTGCACGAATCGGCGCCTCACTGGAGGTATTGAAGGGACAGAGTCTCAACATATTTTGTGCCTCATCATCCCATATACCTTCGATCAATGTCTACGCTGCCTGATGGTCAAATGAATCAATGGAAGTACAGGGATATGTTCAAAAAAACACAGTCTCTTTATGTCAGCTTGAAATTCTTGAATGTCCTATATTTTTTACTGTCTTATTTTATGATTTCTAAATCTCAACTCCAGAGCACCTGCCAAATTATATTGACAATATTTGCACTTTTATCTTATCTCAGGTTTTAGTGGGA
>CP092886.1:20886976-20931407 GCA_030710605.1 Cordylochernes scorpioides
AGAATTTTGTTTTCGTTTGTTAGTGAACCATTCTCTCCCGCCTTCTCATTGGATAAATGTGGCCATGTTTGTATATAAAAGAGGGGCTATGGTATTGCGATGGATTTGATAGAGCATGGCATGATGGCTTGATAACAAAAATAACAAAAATCAATCCCCAAAGGATTTTATCAAATTCTTGAAAAACTATCTCCAGGAAAGGACCTTTTCAAATAAGCAAGGGAATTATATAACCACGGCAAAACTAACCCATATTGGAGTCCCTCAAGGCTCTATCCTTGGGGACCATACCTATTCAACATCTACCTCAACGATTTGCCTCCACATCCAAAATGTCAAACAAAACTTTTCGCAGATGACGCAGCAATTTTAGCAATCTCTAAATCAATAGGAATAATAACTACACAACTCCAAAATTACATAAACAGTATAACCAAATGGTGCAATGATTGGAAATTAGACATCAACCCAAAAAAGTCACAGGCAATAATTTTTCCTCCACTAGACAATAAAAAATTCAAGCCACAATCCATCATAAAGGTAAACCAGAGCCCTATTAACTGGACTAACAGCGTTAAATATCTTGGAGTTACCTTAGACTCCAAGTTGAAATTCAATATGCATGTCAAAAATATCACAAAGAAAGCAAAAATCGCAAAAATAACATTATCAAGCCTGTTCAACTATAGAAGCAAATTGTCTACAAAACAAAAGTTTACTCTATACAGAAGTTGTATCCTCCCGATAGTAACATACGCACTCCCAGTTTGGTGCAAATATATTACAACCACAGACAAAAATAGGATAAACGCATTCATAAGAATCTGCCTTCGGTCAAGTATTGGAGCTCCATTCAACCAATCAAACAAGATACTGAAGGAGGACTTGAACCAACCCGATCTAGAAGACATTTACCAAACTTCCGTTAAGAAATTATACCTTCAGATGCAAAATTCAAATAATCCAACCATACAAGATATTCTACAAAATAAAGGAGATATCAATCCCCGATTCCGACGACCCGGCCCTGACGCTAAGTTAAGAGCTCATCGCCCAACAGCTGCCCTCCTGCAAGGTCTAGGGGACCACCTCTACTCCACCAACTCGCCATGTGTAAATAGCCAGGACAAGGTGACTCGCGAGCTGTGCTCGAATGTAACACCTGTAATTTGAGACGAAATAAATAAATAAAAAAAGTGCAAGGAGAGAGTGGTGGATATTTTTCTGGAGACGCTTAAAAAGTTCTCTGCGTGCTTTTCCGTGTCTGGTGATCTCCTCGCATACCTGTGTGACCCCGGTCCGATCCCTACCAACGCTACAATAAAGGATAAGTAATGTTTTGTTTTTATATAGCAATTCGGGAGGTTTTTTTTCCTTTTTATTGTTGCTGTTGTACGCTTTTCTGTGTCTTAGTTACTCTTATGGTAGGCCCTAGTTTATTGCAACTTTGTGTGTTAACCCGTAATAGTAACATTTGTCGTTGGCGAGCCCTGCCAGGATTACTGGTGTTTGCACATGTAAATTCCTGTAATTTTTACGTGCGATTTTTCCTTGATTGAGTGGTTTATTATTTTTTTTTTACTCCATAATGTTTGTGAACTATATGCTCAACTTTTCAGTGTATAATGGGGTTGATCTCAAGTCTTTCATTCGGGAAGTCGAGCTTAAAGCTCGAGTAGGCAAATGGGATCCAGAGGTCAAAGCATTGTTCATGTTCGAGGCTCTATCCCCTGAAGTTAGGTTGAGCTTTGAGGAGATGGGTTATCTGTATCGAAAGCAGTTTCGAAAGTATTGTTAGTAAACTGAACATATTGTACCTTAAAAAAGCGCGTGGTATTAGGGAATGCCTTAAATTAATAGAAGGCATTAAGCAGAGAGTTGGGGAAAGTCCTATGTTTTTATAGAAAGATTTCTGGCCATCAGAGATAAAGTAGAATCTTCGAAAAAAGTCGAAATCTTCCTCGAAAATGTGCTCGATAAGTATAGAGAGACTATTGTTCACAGTGAGGCTAAATCAATAGACAAAGCAGTCAGTGTCATGGCCACAGAAGTTAGTGTAAAACACCGTTGCAGCTTTATGAAAGGGGTATGTTCAGTAGAAGGGGTTGAAGAAATAAATAGCATTAAGGGTGAGATGAAGATGCTTAGTGCCAGTGTAAACAGGATGAAGCACGAAAATGAGCAGTGTATTAAAGGCCTTAGAGGTCAGATAGAAAAACTGACTAAATTGTTGGGCGACATCAAGTTGAGTCCACCTGAGTGTAGGTAAGGACATATAGCTAGTGATTGCTCAAGACAGTCTTCTATGTTTGTCAACCGAAATACTCTTGACAATGCTGAGATAGTGAACATACGTTCATATGGTGGAGATTAGTATGGAAATCTACCAATAGTTAAGGTGAATATTAACAGCAATATGTGGCACCTGTTATATGATACAGGAAGCCAAGTCAGTATTATTGATTCTGAATTTGCAAGGTCTTGAAGGAGAATTGGGACGATGCACTTAAAACTTTGCTCATAGTGTCAGTGACAGGCCACGAGCAGACACTTACATGTGTTAAAACCTGTAGAGTTGGTAACGAAAACGGCAGCGAGCTGGGAAAGATAAGGTTCTGGTTAATGCCGCTCGGAGATAAGGGCTACGACGGGATTCTGGGAATCAATGATATAAGGAGATTGAATATCCATTTGCCTCCCGTACGGGAACGTTGCAACATGATTTCCTTGAAACCAGAAGACCGTGATTATATAGACCTTAGCTACGTTGCCAGTGCACATAGACCAATGGTTTCAAGCTCCTTAGAGGAGAAATCAGTGAAAACGAGGTTGTAAAGTTGCCACCTACTAAATTTAACATAAACTGTGAGTGTAGTGCTGTGTGTGTTAATAGTTTTAAAGGCCTACTTGGACAGAGAGGTTAAGGGTGATGCGGAAAGCAAAGGAAACTGTCAGACAGTTTATGTCAGGTAATTCTGTTAAAAGGCTTATGAATCCTAGGCCACCTTATACCAGAAGTTTCGACAAAGGAGACCTGGTAATGCTAGCTGTTCCTAAGAATGAAGGTTACTCCAACTTCTATGTGCCTTTCCGTGTGGAAGCTAGGGTCTCCGATGTTAACTTCAGAGTAAGAGGGGTCACCATGCACGATGTGAAAGTTGTACATGGCGATAGGATGAAAGCGTTTAGAAACATACGTTAAGAAGAGCTTTTAGCTCTTGGACTTGAGAGAACTGAATGAAATTGGATCGTTCGGTTTCTCATCAAGTGAGCGTCTGTCAGTTCCCAAAGTCTCTACATAACATACCCAGCCGGTCCCGGTTGAGAGCTTATTGGTCCCCCCATTAAACTCTGTCTACTAAACCATATTATATATGTGTGTGTTAGGTAATCACTTATGGTAATTCATGTAGTTTGTGCAATTTTTTTTTTTTTTAAGTTTCTTTTGGGAGGAACAAGATGGAAGGCACTTTTATGGAGCGACCCGGAAACTTACTTCTCCTCTCTTTAGTTTTTTTTTTTTTTTTTGTATCTTTATAACATAGCTCCCGTGAGCTTTTTCCCTCCCGACAGCGGGAGGTTTTCCTTACGGGACAATGGGAATGTTTCTTTTTGGTTAGTTTCTTGTTTTTTTTCTTCTTCTTTGGAAGGATTCCTTTTGTCAAATTATATTGACAAATATTTGCACTTTTTCTTATCTCAGGTTTTAGTGGGAAGAATTTGTTTTCGTTTGTTAGTGAACCAATCTCTCCCACCTTCTCATTGGACGAATGTGGCCATGTTTGTATATAAATTTTTGTGGATACGCTTAAAGTGTTCTCTGCGTGCTTTATCCGTGTCTGGTGATCTCCTCGCATACCTGTGTGACCACGGTCCGATCTCTACCAACGATACAATAAAGGATAAGTACTGTTTTGTTTTTATATATTAATTCGGGAGTTTATTTATTTTTTGCTCCTTTTTATTGTTGCTGTTGTACGCGTTGTACGCTTTTCTGTGTGTTAGTTACTCTTACAGTAGGCCCTAGTTTATTGTAACTTTGTGTGTTAACCCGTAATAGTAACCTTTGTCACACCTATAAAACTTTAATAATGTTTCTTGCTGTTGTGTGTAGTATTAAGTATATTTTACTTGTTGACCCCTATGTTCGTCTTATTGCCTTCTCGTTTTATCTTCTTATTTTTACTTTTTCTGATTGGTTTGCTTTTTAAAATTCTTCTGACGCCATTTTCTGACGTCTAGTCTCGACAGATATAAAGAAGGAAATTTGCAATTGTCAAATATAAAACATCGCAGCAGGTATTCACACTCTAATACTGTTAAATCATTAAAGATATCAAGAATTTTATTATGCTAATTTTATAAATTTCGATTTATCATCCGAATTTTCCTTGTTGAAATCTATCATAAAAAAACGCTTATGACACCATTGTTTGTCCTTAACGTCAGCTGGGCGAAATTTCTAAACAATATTTTATGTTTAATGTGTTGTGTTAAAACATCTACAACTTATATTAAAAAAAAAAAAATAGGTTAAAAAATAATCCAATGTTGTTCTTTGAGAGCATCGGCGCGCGTTCGACTATATTTGCATATTGATATATTTGCAGTCTATAATTCAACGATCAAAGTATATCTACCTTCCTTCTGCACACATTTGATCCAACGTTGTTGTCAAGTTGCAAAAGCACTTTGGTAAAAAGCCATATCTAACTCTCTGAACCACCCTCTAACCGCTTGGAGTAAAGTTGCCTCACTTTTAAATTTTTTATTAGGTAAAAATCTATTCAATATTTCAAATACGTAGAAGTCTGAAATGCCCTAGAATATTCGCCAAAGTTTGGTGCGCCGTGTGAGGTTCTTGCATTGTCCTAATAAAATTTAATTTGGGTGTTTTTAAGTTAGCTTTTTTGTTTCAATTCCTATTTTTTGCTCTTGGTCCCAAAGAACAGAGATCATGATTTTGTCTTTGGAAAGGCAAGCTTTAGTTTTCTTTCCTGGCGATGCTTTATAGATCCATTGCATTTGATTGGCGCCTCAAAGAAAGATCATATAACGATAAATCCAAGTCTCATGACATGTTAAACACATTTTCAAACACCTGAGAAGTTTCTCCAGAAAAAGTCTCCATGAGGTCTAAACAAATCTCTTTTAGAATTTGCATCATTTCTCGTGTATGAGGTTTTGGCTCCCATTTTGAGCAAAGTTTTCGATATCCAAGATAATTAATAAGTTTAAGAACACTTTCTTTAGTGTTCCTTTCTTTGCACTTATTTTATGGTTTCGTTTCCATACACAGACTTCGCTTCGAGTGAATTACAGTCCCTGAAATGACTCCGAACTTAAACAGGAACCCCATCACCGACCGATGTCGGATCCTTGGGTTTACTTCAGGCTGCATGTCTGAAAATATAGAATAAATCTTAATTCTGCTTGCAGATATGAAAACAGAAATGTGTATATTTAATCAGAAATCATTTCATTTCTTTGATGATAAAAAATATAAATATTTTTCTATAGGTCATTGTGAAATACTTATTGATCGGCTTTTGTAGATAAAAAATTTTGCCGGAAGATGAGACCTTTATTTTATAGATAATTTTCCTCCAACTAAAATTTGCAGCTACAGTTAAATATAGTCTTTGCTGCTTCTTATTCCCATAATATGGGCTGATAGCAGGCCACCTCCAAACTTTGGTGATGTCTCGGATACTTAATAAATATTTCTTAGATTGTTCCATAGATCCTGTCATGTGGCTTGGATATAATCAAGGAAATGTTGAAGAGTGGCATTGGATGATTTTACATTAATGATTTCAAACCTTGGAGATTTGAGTTACCTAGTCTTGAATCTTTAAATTGTTAACTGTTAATTTTCATTTTAATGGATTCGTAATTGTTGACTTTGCTTTTAAAGATACTGATTCCAAGAAGATTAATAAAACATTATCTTTATTGTGATTTACAATAGAGAGAACAAAATAAAAGCGAAACTTATAACATAGAAAACAAAGAGAAACTTATCCTCTTACGGTTAGCGCCTATTTACTTGTGATCTTACACACATATACTCTGTGTGAACAATTAATTAATTGAACTCTTTAAAATATATATATAAAACAGTAATGCTATTCTTTCCTTTTCTTCTTTTTCTCTTTTCTGAGCGAGGAATCAGTTTCTCCCCTGCTTCTCATTTATTTTTAGATTCATTTCTAACAGGAGAATCGTCTGTATAAGACGGAATGTCTTAATAAAGGCTTGTGTATGTGTATATATACAACAGTAATTGTGACTTAATTTTAGTTAAAGGTATACTCGTGAAGTGTGAACGAAGGAAAAAACTTCCAATTTCTAAGAGAATTATGCTTGAAAAAAAAAACGTATCTTATTCCATGTATGACAGTAGGGAAAATTAAGGACTCAGGAGCAAAGCCTCTTTTGCCATTTTATCTGCTACTTTCAATAGTTTTAAGAGCTTGAGAAGTACGGATGCTACGTGCTGATACCGGATGTTGTGTGACAGAACTTGATTCTTGCTCTTGAAGCGCGATCCATCATTGCCATGCGCACCTGTCCTATTGTTCGGCACTGTAATGAGTCTAGTGCAATCGTTTCCGACAATCTGTTTGGCCCTCTTGCACCAGTCGATTCGAGTGCTGTGGTTTGATATCAACAATACGCTCTTTATATATTTCTACGACTCTAATTCATATACCAAATAGATTCAACTCCATATTGATTTCAATATTATCTAACATTCAATTATTATTGTTCGTTTTTATGATATAATCACTTCTAAGATAATGTTATTATATTCCTGAGAATTTATATTTATTTACCGCATACGAGTGTTTTGGCGTGATGATTTCATTGTGAGGCAGTGTATATAGTAATTATGAATAAGAGGTCTTTGGTATCTATGCACAGACTCTTTTTCTCATTTAGCTTTACAGAAAAATCTCTTTCTTAAATTTTCTAATTACTAAATGTTTAAATTTTCTAACTGGGAAATGTTATCGTAAGGCTTTCGTAGACATCCCCGAAAATGTTTTTACTTATCTCTCACACACAAACAATATGATAAATAATATTGTTGGATAAGGATTTGAGACTTCTTTTATTGTATGTATTAGCATAGGCATATATATAACAACTCAATCTAATGTACACGCACATAAATATTTTCTGAAAATAGAGCAATCCATACTTAAATAATTAGATAATAAAAAGGCATATATTGGATTGAATAACCTTTATCAAGGTATTATATTTTTGTATACACATAAATATAAGAAAACTTATTATCACACAACAAAAGTTGCAATATATTTAATACAATTATTTTATCTATCACACACATACACATAGTATAAATGATGACATTTTCATTTACACGCACCATAATTATTATTTAAGTTGAATAAAGAGTTTTATGTAAATTTAACTATTTCAGCATTTTTCAACTTGTAACCCGCGACGACAATTCGATTATTTGTAACTTAAAAAAAAAAATTGGGTCATATTTTAAATAATAACTCTATGAAACAATTGATTAAAATATTAATAATTACTTGATGGGGATCAGAGCTGTGATAATTATCTCTCCTACTAGAAGCTCGTTGAGAAAATATTCAGGCAACCCACTGTAGCAGAGCAATAAGTGGAGCGCTGCAGTTTTAGAATCCATGAAAGGTTTAAAAGCGCAAAGCACGAGTGCAGGTAACAGGTGTAAACTAAGTTTGGCAGGTCGAAAGGGTGGGTAGCAGTTGAGTAAGATACGGGTTGGAGAGGGTTCGAATAAAGCACAAGTACAGATCCAGAGTCAAAGAAAAAATTATCCAAGCAATGATGGTGTAAGTGGCCAGATAAGGTCCGGAGGCAAGCAAGTTCAGTTTAAGAGCGAGGGTCGAAGAGAAAGAGTGGCCAGAACGGATGAAGTCAGTATTTCATCAGCCGAAGGCAGATGGTGGGGCAGAGGGCCTCATAGTTTGAAGGTAGGCCCTTGGAGTAGCAGTGGGCGCACTTCTGTGTGCGATGGTTAAAAAGGAAGGGGAAGTTGAGGCCGTCTTGAGGCACAGTGGAGGCATTCGATGGCGGTGCTTGTGTATATGGATGCATTGTGTCCGAAGGCGCAGCACTTAAAACAGACCCTGAAGGGAAGCTTTAAACTTGTGGATGACGTATCAACCCCATGTCGACCACGAGGGCCCAGGGCGCGCAAGATTTCGTGGTACATCTCTATGAAGGTGGCGAAGGAACTATTGCGGGAGGAGGAACGGGGGGCCAGGCGAACAGTTCTGGGGCCAGAGAGAGCAGCAACGGCAGGGATGGAAAGGATGGCGTCCACCAGATTGGAGCCGAGAGTACCATTGGCCACTTGGAAGATGCTGATGCGGAGCAAGTATGTGCTGGAAGAGCGCATTTTGACGTTGGAGTTCAGTTTGGAGGAGAGAAAGGTGTACAGGTCATGGATGACTTCAGGGCTGGTGGCGTGGAGGACAAGCTTCCCCTTGAAGTCCAGACATTGTTAGAGACAGTGCGGATATATTATATATATCACCGTGAGGATGTCGATGGGGTCTGCTTCAGGATTGGAGTTCTCGATGACAGTATGGATAGTTAGGGAAGGAGGTGGGTGGTGTTGAGGAGTTTGGGCTTGAGTGGGGCTGGGTTAGCGTTGAGGGGTCGAGGAGGAGCTCGAGAGGGCCCTAATTCGGCTGAGGGGAGGAGAGGAGACCCCTTGGAGGAGGAGGTGTGAGTAGAAGCAGAGGACTGGGAGCAGGGCATCCCTAATAGGGGTGAAGTCTGCCTGAGCAGATTTGCTTTTGGTAGACGAGGGCGTTTTAACAGTCTGGGAGGAAACTATCCGAAGAACTTGGGCGGCTGGTGGAAGCAGGGGAGGTGGTACCGCCAAGCTTATGGAAGAGTTTGTGCTTTAGGTGTGTAGAGATCGATGGTCGGTGATGGGGGCGTTTGTTCAGGAGGTGCTCGGAGTAGGCATTATATTGAGGTTGTTTATTTTTAGAACAATAGTCGATGAGAGTACGTTAAGCAGCGTCGATGTTACAGGGTGTGATCCACGGGTATTTGTGGATCAGAGCTTATTTTAAAACAATATCGCTTGAATTTGTGAAGACTCGTAAAAATATATAACAAAATATAAATATGGGGATATTTTAAGCATTTTATATCAGTTCTGTATTTTTTTTGTGTGTTTTGTTTTTTGCTAAAATTCCCAAGGAGGTCCAGATAGGAACTTGAAATTTATCATTTGTTCCTCCTCTGAAGTCCTAAACAACCAATCTCCGAAATATTTCGAAACAAAAAAGATTATTTTTAAAATTTTCTGGTATATAATTGATAACTTTTCATGTGTGTGTAAAATATTGATCAAATATATAAATAAAATATAGATAAATGATTGCATTTTAAACATATTAATAATCGTGAAGATAGAGGCTGCCTGGCCGGCATTCTTATTTCTTGAAAAAAGATACTTCGGCCAGTATAAATCTTTTTATTACCTCGACGTTTCGACAAAAGGCTTTTGTCCTCGTCAGGAGCAAACAAAATTAAAACATATAGCAGATAATAATTTTTAACGCCCTGCTATATGTTTTAATTTTTGTTTGCTCCTGACGAGGACAAAAGCCTTTTGTCGAAACGTCGAGGTAATAAAAAGATTTATACTGGCCGAAGTATCTCTTTTTTCAAGAAATATTAATAAGTTAAAACAGATAAATTAATATTTATCTAGAATTTTGACAGTTCTTCGCTTTGAAATTCCAATGAGTTGAGATAAACCTAAATTTTTAAATTTATTCTTCCTTTTAGTTCTTGACCAATCGCTCAACAGTATTTTCAGTGTTGAAATCTTGCACAAACACATTTATGCAGATAAAGAGAACGCGATTATTTGAGGCAAAATTGGCTGATTATCTATTTGGATCAACCGAAATCGACATGGCATATTAAAGGTGTTACGTAAGATCCATTCAGCAGACAGACAGGTAGTGTCACAGCTGCAGTGTCTGCGTGCGTGAAGCCAGTAGGCCAGAATCTAATTATCCGAGTACCGTTGGGTGCGAGGCACAAGAAAGATCGTCCAAAATGGCGTCATAAACATGTCAACTGGATTAGGAAACAATGGAACAATGTCCTATTCACGGGCGAGCAACGATTTTCCATAAATTCAGATTGCGAACGTATTTTAGTTGACTGTTAGAAAGCCTGGCGCTAGGTATTTGGCTTTTGTTTCGACATTGGCTGGCTTTGAGCCAAAGGACTTGTGCTTCAATGAAATATCGGAATTTACATATTTTTATCAAATATATTTCATGGATTTAATGACAGAAGAATCCATCTAAATAGATGAGACTGTGGTAAATTTATAGAACAAATATGATTCATTACGGTATGTGTTTCCGTCTCACCCAATTGTCCCGCGGGACATTTAGGGCGTGTTTCAGACAGACCCTTCTGAACCACCTCCTAGGAAATACTTTGGAGTAAAAAAACTGTAACATGAGTAGAGGTGAGTAGAAGTCGCATAAACATGCATCAGAATTATACTCATGGAAAAACTTAAGAAGGTGGAAGTCTTTGATGTCCCCGGTCGTCTGTTTTTTTTTTTTTTTAAGAAGACAGTGGCAATTTTGTTCACACTTAGCTATTTCGTGTTTTTAATAAAGGTTACAGTGTATCAAATATCTTTAGATTTATAGTCTGAATCCCGTGTGAATGTTCACAAACGAAAAAATCATATTCCTATAAATTATACATACATACGTTAAAGTACTAGGGACGAATTTCCAAGGCTCCGAGGGAATACTCAACAGAAACACGTCAGATCCATGTCATTAGCAACAAGATTGCAAGCTGTGAGTCACAGCTCCCATAGGGAAGGAGCTATGTAGCGAAATATTTATATTCTATACCAGATTATAAATTTTGATATTGCTTCTCTTGTATTTTATAAATTTTAAACTTTGTGCTTGTGACTTAAATAAATTGTCGTGTCTGTTGTAATGTGTATGAGTTGTCTGAACAAACTCGCTACGACTTACAAGCTGAACTGAATGTTTATTCAATCTAGCAATCTTCTTATATACAAGATAGAGATAAAAAGGAAATAATTTACATAAGTTTAAAACAATTGACAAATGGAATAATTTTGCATAGCCAACAATAGGTAACAATTATAACACTTAACAAAGGTTATTTACATATCACAACATGTTTCCCCTCTGGTACAACAATTAAAGAATGTCACGAATCTAGACAACCATCAACAATCAGATCAGGCAAATCAAAAGGCGGTTGACATGCCTCCCCTCTGTTTAAAAACCAAATCTTTGTGGTTTTCTTAACTCTCTTCCAAACCTTGAAAACCGGGGCCTTCCGGATGGTTCTGGTGCAATCCCAGCGGATGTAGTCGCGCCTTCCCTCTGGTCAATATTGGTCTCTTCACTTGACCGCTGTATCGGGGCTGTGGATGACTCGCCCATCGTTGGACTGTAGCACTGCGGATGTTGAGCTTCTGGGGAGGCGGTAATTGGTTCTGAAGATAACTGGCTTTTCTCGTAGCCTCCATCCCTTGGCCTAATAAATTGTTGATTTCTTATCAACCTATTTCCCGATGGTGTCACAACTTCAAAGCTCTGAGGAGAATCAGCCTGCGCTGAAATCTTCACCGGTGTCCATGTCTCCCTTGGATGTATTTGACACCATGCATCCTCTCCTACATTGACCTTGGGATAGCTTTTACTATTTCTGTCATACTGCTCTTTCATTGAGCTCTGTCTTTTTCTTTTGGCATTCTCTATACTTCTCCAATTAGTTTGATAGGGTCTATATAGCGGTGTAATTCTGGGGATCTGACATCGAAGGCTCCTCGATAAACATAACTGTGCGGGTGACGGTAGGTCATTTTTTGGTGTATTTCTATATGCCAGAATAGCCAGATATGGGTCGGACCCTTCATCTCTACATTTGATTAGTTGATTTTTTATTGTTTGAATGTTTCTCTCGGCCAGACCATTAGATCTATGAAGGTGTGGACTTGAAAATAGCTGTTTTATACCCCATCTTATACAGAAGTCAGTCATAATCTCTGAGCGAAACGGTGGTCCATTGTCGGACATCATGGTTTCCGGAATCCCGAATCGTGCAAATGTTTCTCTCAATTTATTTTTTACATTAATCGCCGTAGGTGGGTCCAATGTAAATACCTCCGGGTAGCCACTATATCTGTCGACCACTAACAAATGGGGCTTTTTCTGAATATAAAATATGTCCAATGATACTGTCTGCCATGGATAATCTGGAACTGGGAAAGGTTTTAACGGCTGCCGTATTTTTGATTTCTGATGTTTTTGACAAATTTCACAATTTTTTACTTTTTCAGCAATGTCGATGGACATTCTCGGCCAAAATAAAGATTCTCGCGCCAAACCCTGAATTGCAGATATCCCTTGGTGCGATTGGTGCAACAAATTAAGCATAGCATTCCTTTGTGTCTTCGGAATCACTATGGCCGATCCTATACATAATAGATCATTCCATAAGTACAAACGGTGTCTGAAATCGAAAAATATTTTGGCATCTTCATCGACGTCTTTTTTGCATATAGGCCATCCCTCAATCACATAATCGATTACTTTAACCAAAGCAGGATCCTCTCGGGTATCTTTCTGCATCGCTACCAGTTTTTCGTCCGAGATATTAACACGTACCATCTTGACCATTCTTTTGTCTTCAAGAAAAGGCGTTGGTAGTTCGTCCATGGGGTGAGTATCCCTGGATAGGTTATCAGCCACAATCAAGTATTTTCCTGGTTTGTACTGCAATTTGAAGTCAAATGCTATAAGCTTCATTACTAATCTTTGTAGACGCGGTGATATATCACTCAGCGGTTTTTTGACTAGAGGCAATAAAGGCTGGTGATCCGTCTGGACAACGAAAGTGTGTCCTGACAATAGATATTCGAACTTTTTGCATCCATAATAAACACTCAATAACTCCTTCTCAATCTGAGAGTACTGTTTCTGCGAGTCGCTAAATGACGCGGATGCGAATGCTAGAGGTCGATCTTCCTGTAGCAGAGCAGCTCCCATTGCATCTTTGCTGGCATCACACTGCAAAATCAGCATCTTGCTTTTGTCAAAATGTGCCAACGAAGGAGCATTCCTCACGCATTCCTTAATATGATCGAATTCCCCATCCTGTTTAGGCCCCCAATGCCAGACAACATTCTTTCTTAAGATTCCTCTTATATTGGATGTGGATGCAGCTAAGTTTGGAATGAATTTTCCTAAGTAATTATAAAGACCCATGATTCTTTGCAGCGACTTTTTATCCTCTGGCCTTTTAAAGGTAATTAATTTATCAATCTTATTTGGCTCTGGATCAATTCCATTTTGTGATATCACATGGCCCAAGAAACGAACTTTCGTTAGACATATTTGAGCCTTTGTTAAATCAAATTTGATATTTTTTTCTTTTGCTTTTTCTAGAATTCCCTTTAATTTTTTATTGTGCTCTTGAATGGTATCCGCATATATCAGCAAATCGTCTACATATGTAATATTTTGAAAGCTATCCCTAAAGATATTCGTCATTTTCTCAACAAAAATTTGTGCCGATATTTTCAAACCAAATGGCAATCGGTTATATCTGAATTTGACAAATGGCGTGGTCATCACCAACAGATCTCTGCATTCCTTTGCAACCGGAATATGCCAATAGGCTGATTTCACGTCTAACACGGTATAATACTTAGCTTTGGGTATCTCGTGCAATAGTTCAGCTGGAGCCGGAGTCTGGAAATGTCTTCCCACAAGAGCCTCATTTAATTTCCGAGGATCCAGGCATATTCTGATTTGACCAGATTTTTTTTTTACAACGACCATAGGATGAGACCACTCTGTTTCATGATATATTTTTGTTACGATTCCTTGCTTCACCATCTTTTCCAATTCAGACTGAACTTCGGCTCCGAGGCTTGTTGGGATGCGCCTGGGAGGGACTTGCACAGGAGAATATTCAGGCTTTGTGTAAATCTTACATTCCGAGTTGATTAATCCTACTCCTTGAAATACTTCGTGGTATTGTTCGAGGATTTTTTGAGTTTCAGAACACAATTTCATTTCATCCGTGTTTATATGATTGATTCGCCTCAAGATTTCAAGCTTCTCGCAAGTATCGCCCGTGATAAGTGTCTGCGCTTCTACATCGGCTACGATAAATTCAAACATTCCTTTCTTTTCACCATATTGGCATAGCACATTGCATTTGCCGACGATAGGCAATTCTGTATTTCCATATGCGAACGCCTTTAATGACGTGGGTCTGATTTCTGGTCTTGATGGCCATTGGTTTATTACTTTATGAGGAAGCACATTTATCTGTGCGCCAGTGTCCAAATGTACCGTGGTCTTCTTGCCATTAATTATTATTACCGCGGACCACTTGTCCGACCGAACGGTCTTTACAGCAACCTCATTAAGATTTATCTCGTCACAGGATTCTTCAGCTTCACTTTCCGCTAAGAGATTTCTTATACGTTTTGTTCGGCAAACTACTGAGAAATGATTGGTTTTTCCGCATGCATTACATTTCTTCCCATATGCTGGACACTTTCCATACTTGTGTCGTTGTCCACACCACTTACATGGTTCTATTATTCTTTCTCTTCTCGGGTTTATACCGCTTGGTCCTGCTTCTGCATTTTCCATTCGAATTGTATCTTTCACCCAATTACGTTTTTCAATTTTTTCAATCATTTTATGCTCATTCAACGATGCTACTTGTGAACATGTTGACTCGGAGATCACAGCTATCGAAATTGCCCTTGGTAGTGTCAACTGTGGATCTTCTAACAATTTTCTTTTCACTTCTCGGTCAAGTATTCCAATTATAAGGCGATCCCTTATGAGAGATTCTGTTAAATTCTCGAATTCACATTCTTGTGCCAGATGCTTTAATTCTGTGACGAATTCCATGATTCCCTGCTTTTCCTTTTGTACACAGGTAAAAAATGCATTTCTCCTTTGAATCGTATTTTTGAAGGGCTTAAAATGGTTCGTAAGCATATCAAGCATTTCCTTTACATTTGGGTAGGTATCATTTTCACTTATGTGAAATGTTTTGTATATCATCACTGTTTTCTCACCAGCAATATGCTTCAAGATTGCTCGCTGACGCACCAGCGGCATGCTTTCTAAATTTACCGCTATTGCAAAAATTTCAAACGACTCTCTCCAGGTTTCCCATTTTTTCTCGTTGCTGTACGGGACAAATTCCGCCGGCGGCTTGATTCCTTCCATTCTACTCAATGTTGAATTAATCTGTTTTAATTCGATACTTTTGTCGGCTGCGCCATGTTGTAATGTGTATGAGTTGTCTGAACAAACTCGCTACGACTTACAAGCTGAACTGAATGTTTATTCAATCTAGCAATCTTCTTATATACAAGATAGAGATAAAAAGGAAATAATTTACATAAGTTTAAAACAATTGACAAATGGAATAATTTTGCATAGCCAACAATGGGTAACAATTATAACACTTAACAAAAGTTATTTACATATCACAACAGTGTCATCCTGAAGTTTGTCTCTCCCAATTTTCTACGTGACAATATTTATAACGCCTTTCCTAAATGTTTTATTTTTTCCTTGCAAGGACAAAGAGTTTGTCAAAGTATCGAAATAAACTTCTCAGGCCGAAGTGTCTCTTATATTTCAAGAACTATGAATGACGGCCAGGCAGTCTCTTTCTTCAAGAATTGTTTTCATGGTCATAGCCTTACTTTTCCAAAAATGACTTGATTGGTTCCTAGCATTTTGGTTAGCATTTTTATAATTTACTATAAATTGCCTCGACTTCTATCTAAGAGAAGATAAAAAATCAAATCTCCCCATTGTCATTTTCCTTTAGTACAGCAATGTCTTTTTTTTTTGCTTATCCCTAGTACATGTAGTACAGGCCATGGTAATCATATTCTTCTTTCTATCTCCACTCAATCATATCAGGGTATCAAGCTTTGACAACCATCATGACTGGGTGGGGTAGAATGCGTCTGACTTTGTCATTAAGACTGGGAGCACTACTCAGTGGCAGGCCGACTTAGCTCCAAAAAGAAATGGCCGCCTCTGACATGAGGAACAGACGCCATGTGCAGCCGCTCCAAACATGGAGTACAAACGCTGCTCATCCTGTATCCCTGGATTAGGAGCCCTTACTCAGGCCTGCCACTGAGTAGTGCTCCCAGTATTAATGACAAAGTCAGACGCATTCTACCCCACCCAGTCATGATGGTTGTCAAAGCTTGATACCCTGATATGATTGAGTGGAGATAGAAAGAAGAAGATGATTACCATGGCCTGTACTACGTGTACTAGGGATAAGCAAAAAAAAAAATACATTGCTGTACTAAAGGAAACGGGGCTCTGGCACATTTGTAAGTGCAAAGTCGAACTGATTTTCACATGTGCAGACATGTGGTGCACTTACAGTAAAAGCAGTCGCCTACTTCTACCCACCATGATTATCATAACTCCGCCTTTGCCAGTCCCAAGCCCGGATGAAAAAGGAGGAGGAGGAGCAGTAACAAGCTCACTAAAAATCAGTACAGTGATTTGAGAGTAGTTTAGCGGAGTGCTTGGAGCTTGTTCCTCTCAGGTTGGTCTGATAATAAAATATTTTCCACTCTCCTTGCTGATACTGTTGTTTTAAAGATCTAAATGAGCCAAGAAGTCACTATCTCTATTATTATTCCAGCATCGGTTGTGACATTTCCAAATATATTGCGACAGAAAACTTATTAAAAATAAAAAAGACTTATCCTGACCAGGAGCACATGTGCTTTTCAGAAGGCGGAGCGCCATCTGGTGGAACAGAAATCAACTATTCATTAATTTAACCTGTTCCCTGGTGTTTGGCAAACCCAATTTCTTGATAAATCAAGAAAAGCCATCCACGAACGCGTTTCGCGCTGTTGACGCTCGTCATCGTGGAGTAGGCTGTACCACTGCGACCAAAAAGATTTTTGGTCCCAGTGTCTTCCTGAAAAACCAAGAAATGGGGATTTAAGGCCAAACTTGTGTAAATACGCTTTACACATGAAAAAAACAATAGAAAAAAATTAAAAAGGTCAGGTGTTGATATTAAAAATAAAAAAGGAACACATGTGCTTTTCAGAAGGCAGAAAATTTATTATATCGTATTTTGGAAGTGTCTGAGATTTGGCGGATATCTAGTCTTCAACTGGTTCAAATTGGCGTCGCGTATAAGAGTTTAGACATTTCTCTAGGGGGTCGGTGGAAGGATGGCCCAAACCGTTGGTTTTCGACTGCTAAGACCCGGGTTCGATTCCCGCATTTGGCACTTTTTTCTGATTTAAAAAATAATGCACCAGTGGCCCCCGATTTTTGCAAAGTCCAATCCCACCAGCGAGAGAAAGTAACCAAACGGGGCTCTGGCACATTTGTAAGTGCAAAGTCGAACTGATTTTCACATGTGTAGACATGTGGTGCACTTACAGTAAAAGCAGTCGCCTACTTCTACCCACCATGATTATCATAACTCCGCCTTTGCCAGTCCCAAGCCCGGATGAAAAAGGAGGAGGGGGAGCAGTAACAAGCTCACTAAAAATCCTGGGTTCAGCTGTCCCGGCTGAAAGTACCCTGTAAGGGCTCCTAATCCAGGGATACAGGATGAGCAGCGTTTGTACTCCATGTTTGGAGCGGCTGCACATGGCGTCTGTTCCTCATGTCAGAGGCGGCCATTTCTTTTTGGAGCTAAGTCGGCCTGCCACTGAGTAGTGCTCACAGTCTTAATGACAAAGTCAGACGCATTCTACCCCACCCAGTCATGATGGTTGTCAAAGCTTGATACCCTGATATAATTGAGTGGAGATAGAAAGAAGAAGATGATTACCATGGCCTGTACTACGTGTACTAGGGATAAGCAAAAAAAAAAAAAAGACATCGCTCTTGAGTACAAGAGTGTCGATGTAGATTAGATCGAGTTCCTGTTTGATCTGATCAAACTTTATCATTTCAATAAAATACCCCCGTGTACCAATATTAATGTGAAACTATCAGACTTCCAGGAATAGGTTTCTCTTAAAACATTTCAAAAGAAAGTTTCTTTTGAAATGTTTTAAGAGAAACCTATCCCCGGAATCATGATAGTTTCACCTCAATAAAATTAATCATTTCGAATTCAATGAACCAAAGTTTTATTTTGACAGTTGTGTAGTATGGCGTATTGTATTTAATGTAAGAGCTTAAATACTAAGTCTACATTCATGGTTAAAACTTAAGGAAGTTGTACTTTTTAGCATGTATATGAGGATTCAGACAATAATTCTTAAAGATAATTAGTATACAGTGTCCTTTATTGAAGATACACATGATAACCAAATGTGGAAAAAATTGCCCCTCTCTCTCCTTCAAAAAAAAAAAACAGACAGCAGGCTATCGTTTATTTATATTTTAATTATATAATATAATATTGTATATAATATATTATATTATTAAATCCACAGATTATTATTCTGCGATATATTGTATATAATATCATAACATATAATTTATCATCATATAATTCGATTGTTAACTTGTAATTCTTAAGCTTGCATCTAATGCGGTGTAATATAATAAAAGCCATTTAAATAAATAAAGCCTTAAATATATTTCTACTTTCAAATAAACCTAAATACACCACACAGGCTATATCAAAGAATTTCCACTTTCTAGAGTTTTGTCTATGAATGCATATAGTTGATATATCATAAAGGATATCGTCCTCCGAAACACCTGTCAATTCGGGTCAATCGGTTTCAGTTTCAGAACTCACTATCCATATCCACATCCAGATTCATCATATTTTAAGTAAGTTAATTATCTTTGAAAAGTTTATATATTTAATTTTGACAACAGCGTTATATTGTCTGAATACAGAAAAAGTTATATAGTTCCATATTTCGATTAATAATTCCCTAGATAATCAAAAAATGAAGCAAGGTCGTTTAAAAATAGAATAAATAAGTGGGATCACATTGGTTCATCTTGTAAAACTCTTAATTGTATCTCGATGTAAGCGTGCCGTTCCACCTGATTAATCCTGATATTTGTTTATAAAGGTTTTGTACGAGATTGATGGATCATGCGCGCAACTACTTAAACCAAAAACGGTTAGGTTCAAAGGTGTGGGACAGTATCAAGTTTCTCCAAGATCAATAAAAGATATACAGAGGGTTTTTAAAGTAAGTTTGCTAAGATAAATATAAAGATGAAAATTTGATCAAGGCAGGAATAACCCTTCCTTATTCTAGCTTGGTTATCAACAAAATTTATCAGCGTTCGCGATCTAGTCATATAGTATAGACACATGTGAATAGTTACGATAGATTGCTTTATAAAAGCAAAAATAAGAAGACGAATTTCAATATTATTCATTTCTATGCTAAAAACACCAGGCTTTCAAACCCTAAACTCTTTCTTAGGCCTAATCTATCCTTAAATCCGTACGGAGCGCCCCACGCCAAGTACCAAGTCAACCCTGATTAACATATTTACAAATTGTCTTTTAAAATTTTAAAAAATAATTTTGAGAATATATATATTTATATTTCTGTTCCACCAGATGGCGCTCTGCCTTCTGTAAAGCACATGTGCTCCTGGTCAGGATATGCCATTTTTAATATTGATTTCAACACCTGATCTTTTTATCTATTATTTTTTATTTCGTTTTTTATTATATTTATATGTTAAAAATCAAGAAAAAATAGAAAAATGGTCAGGTGTTGATATTAAAAACAAAATTGCCATTTCCTGACCGCTCACATTAGCATTTTAGATGACAGAGCGCCATCTAGTGGAACAAAAATAAACTAAGCGTTGATTTAACTTGTTCCAAAGATATTTGGCCAACTCAATTTCTTGATAAATCAAGAAAGTCAACCACGTACGAGTTTCGGGCTGTTGGCCCTCGTCAGCGTGGTGCAGACTGTACCTCTACGACCAAAAGTTTGGTCCCAGAGGCTTCCTGAGATAACAAGAAATGGGTATTTAAGGCCAAATTTGCGTAAAGACGCTTTTCATGTTGATAATCAAGAAAAAATGCCCATTTGAGCGGTCAGGAAATGCCAATTTTGTTTTTAATATCAACACCTGACCTTTTTTTCTTTTTTCTTTTTCTTGATTTTTAACATGAAAAGCGTCTTTACGCAAATTTGGCCTTAAATACCCATTTCTTGTTATCTCAGGAAGCCTCTGGGACCAAACCTTTGGTCGTAGGGGTACAGTCTGCACCACGCTGACAAGGGCCAAAACAGCCCGAAACTCTTACGTGGCTGACTTTCTTGATTTATCAAGAAATTGGGTTGGCCAAATATCTTTGGAACAAGTTAAATCAACGTTTAGTTGATTTTTGTTCCACTAGATGGCGCTCTGCCATCTAAAATGCTCATGTGAGCAGTCAGGAAATGCCAATTTTGTTTTTAATATATGTATATATAAAATTGACCTAGGTTCTTAGAACATATAATTAATAATAATACGTTTTTATAATTATAATTTCATATAATGTGGTCAAATAGGTTATAGTAAATTATTTAAAAATATATATCTTTTTTTTTTTATCGCGAGAAATAATGCATGTTGTAAACTAAACCCATGAATATTAAAGGAAACTGAGTGATAATTTCCGTCTTATGTTTTGGAACTGTTTCGGTAGATAAATATCCTGCGGTTAAAAAATACCATTTCTATCTTTGGAGGATTCAAGAATGGCTTTTCTGTTTGGAAGTTATACTGTGTGGAAATGGCACATATACATCTTTCAGATTGAATTTATATCCTGTCGCTTTTATGTTGATATGTGTGTGAAATAGGTATTATTAGATTATTTCTTATTCGTGCTATGTGTTTGCCTTAATTCAAACATATATTAGCTCACAAGTTTCATCTATATGAGAAACCCCAAAACACATTATTGACTGTATTGACTCATCCATTGATGAGCTCTACTCATCCCCGGCAGACTCCATCGAAAGTCTCAAGCTTCACAAGCTTGATACCCTAATATGAATGAGTGGAGTTAAGAAAAAATAAGACCTATATGAGATATGGAAGCATGCTGTGAGGTATTTAGCAGTTTTCTGTTATTTTAGTTCTATACTTGTAGTTTTAAGGGATCTAGTGATAGGAATTCTAATCTTATACAAAGATTAGGTTCTTGATTAAAGCCAGATATATCCTCTTTCTAAACGTGTTCATTATCTCTTGTCTGATGGTGCATTTTTTTCTGTGAAATATATCAGATTATCTTCCCTTGATTGTTTTGCTAGATACAATTCATTATCGAACCATGGTTTTGATTTAAAATTGCTTGGTTTTATTTCAACCTGAATCCTTGCTTGCGTCGTTATTGTCGTTGGAGAATCATTCTATACGTGAATCAATGGCAGGTCCTGGGGGAAGTGAACATTATTTAAGACAAAGAGTGTAGGTTTTAAAATCATAGGGCTTTATCTAAGGTTCAATTAAATGTCTTAATTATGGGATGTTTATTATTTTAATGATCCCCTTTGTATTAGTTAGTAGGTTTACGGCGAGAGAGATAGAGATGATCAGAGTAAGAGAGTTGACCAGTAAATATAAGACAGGATACTTGCGCTCACAGATATGTTCCATTTTGGTCGTTTGAAGAGCTGCCGTTTACTATGACTGATAAGTCGTCATCAAGAAAGTTTACTGAAAATTCCGTAAAGGGGGATGCATGAGAGGCAACAGTAGAATTTTCTGTTAAATTAAGCAAGATTTCGAGTGCGAACGTTTCGATCGCCACTTGGAATCGCTACGTATCCAGAGTGTCTTTAAATATAGCGACAATAGAGTCCCTTATTTCTACGTGTAAAAGCAACGGCTCAGACTCGCGTATTTTGTCCGACAATTTTATATAAGCCTATATATAAACAGACGCCAAAAAAATTCTTCGAGTGGAAACTCCCTGTTGACTACCGTCCGTTTACGGTCGGTTACGTAAACCTACGGCGCAGGAACAAAACGTCCTTGCACGGATTCACTACATAGTGTAGTGCTATAGAGCTGTAGAAGTCTATTAGAGAGCGGAAGCTTGTGGTATCACTCCTGGGAGCCTAAGTTCCGGCTAAGTGGAACTCAAGGCTTACCGTCCTCGACATATCAATAGGCGAGATATTTTAGATCGAGGTTTCAAAATTCCCAAAGCGCCAATTAGCCTTGACTATTTGGCAGCATGTTGAACTGAAAGGTTCTGCTTTTTACCGCTCCCCAGAATAACACATATTTGGAAAGACGGGAGGAACCCAAACACTGGAGCCTACCGCCATCTAGTGATCGGCTTTGAAATTAATCTTGTTCTATCTTTTGCCATTTAGTGGGCGTTATTTAATAATTCACAGGTACACCTTCTTTATAATATATATCTATATAGTTTTATATTTATTATTATTTTATCATTATATAATTCATATATATATATATTACCCGCGTGTTTATAATGCAAAAAAAAAAACCAACATATTTAGATATTAAATCACTAAAATAATAAAAAAGTTGTATATTTGTTCACATTTTTAAATGTATAACACACATTAAAAATTATTATTATTATCATATATATTTTTTAAATAAAATATACACATATATAAAAATAGAAGATATAAAAATTTATAAAAAACACATATATGGCTCTACCATCTAAAAATGCCCATATGAGCGATCAGAATATGCCCCTTTTTATTTTTAATATATATATATATATATATATATATATATATATATATATATTAAGAAAAAGGCATCTCCTTATCGTGCAACTGAAAGTTGCTGATGGCTGGCGCCATCTATCGGAATAAATATCAACTATTCTCGTTGATTTTTAATTATTCCAGAATTGGCCAAATACCCATTCTTGATTAATCAAGAAAAGCTAACCACGGACGAGTTTCGGGCTGTTGGCCCTCATCAGCGTGGTGCAAGCTGTACCTCAACGACCAAAAAATTGGTCATTAAGGCATCCTGAAAAATCATGAAACGGGTAGTTAAGGCCAGAATTGCGTGAGGACGCTACACAATGTGAAAAAATAGTACAAATGTATCATTGTACTTGGATAAGGTGCGTAAATTAAGAAAAAGGCATCTCCTTATCGTGCAACTGAAAGTTGCTGATGGCTGGCGCCATCTATCGGAATAAATATCAACTATTCTCGTTGATTTTTAATTATTCCAGAATTGGCCAAATACCCATTCTTGATTAATCAAGAAAAGCTAACCACGGACGAGAATAGTTGATATTCATTCCGATAGATGGCGCCAGCCATCAGCAACTTTCAGTTGCACGATAAGGAGATGCCTTTTTCTTAATTTACGCACCTTATCCAAGTACAATGATACATTTGTACTATTTTTTCACATTGTGTAGCGTCCTCACGCAATTCTGGCCTTAACTACCCGTTTCATGATTTTTCAGGATGCCTTAATGACCAATTTTTTGGTCGTTGAGGTACAGCTTGCACCACGCTGATGAGGGCCAACAGCCCGAAACTCGTCCGTGGTTAGCTTTTCTTGATTAATCAAGAATGGGTATTTGGCCAATTCTGGAATAATTAAAAATCAACGAGAATAGTTGATATTTATTCCGATAGATGGCGCCAGCCATCAGCAACTTTCAGTTGCACGATAAGGAGATGCCTTTTTCTTAATTTACGCACCTTATCCAAGTACAATGATACATTTGTACTATTTTTTCACATATATATATATATATATATTGCGAAAGATGTAGGTAACCAGAAAAGAAATACATTAATGAAGATTATATTATATTGGATTTTAGTCTATATGGAATCCCCCTTATATATTTAAATCTCTCGATATTTCAATGAAGATGGTCACCCATCTTCTAAGAGAAATTTTATAGAAACCATCTATCCACTGGAGTGCACGAGAATCAGACTTTCTTTAAATATACAGCTTGACGTGAATGAACTATTTTCTCATAAATTATCGAAATATCGGTGGAATATTTAATAAATAATTCTTATCCGGGTCCAATATAAGTAATGATTAAAAAGCGCATATATTGGGTTCTAAAACTTTTACTGTATCAATAATTCGATTTGCAGATCATCTATCTTCTTAGGGGATTTATTTATATTTTAAGCTGTCTGATTTTATATAAATTTATTCGTCTAGCATCTACACAACATTTTTCATGAAGCTCTTCAATGTTGAACAAGATGAATTCGAATAGCGAAGTGTTTTTTTTTTGCCATTTCTTGAGCTCTCCTGTATAAAACAATAAGACGTCTTGGTAAAAGGGGTTGAGAAAACAAGCAGCGCACTCAGCAGAGGAAACTTTCAACTGTTAGCTCAAACTTGTCTACAAGCGAACTTTAAATTATCTGGTTGGGCGTGTTTATTTTCTTTGGATATTCTCAGGAAATCTTAAAGCCTGTCTGGATTAAGGAAAGAGAGCATTCCTCTAGGATGAAACTGCACAAATCATTTCAAAGTTATTCACAAAAAGGACTTCAGATTTAAGCCTTAAGTGAGCATTTTGGTAGAAGACGATGAAATTAGAGGTGGTTGATGTTAAACTTCCAATCGGGCTCCAGACAAATTTGTCACGGAATTATACGATTATCCAACTTTCAGCCGCTTTCTCTAGAAGAAATAAGATTTGCAAAACAGTTTATGAAGTCTTGGGAGCTTATTATTCGACATTGAAATATATGTTTGCAATAAAAAGCCATCGAATTACAAATTGGGTACTTTTTTCTGGAAAATATATCACTTTAATTGCTTCACAAGTATTATACCTCCATTCAATGCAACTACCTCATTATATACCTACTCTACCAGCTTGTAAGTTTAGCTGTTTTCTACACATATAAACATGTGGTGCATTAGAGCAAAGTCAATCGCAACGTCCTATCCACCATTATTATGATCTGTAGAAAATCCAAAATTATCATATGATCTATAGCCATCTATAGGTGCGTGGTATTTCAAAACCTCTCATTGTTCTAACGCAGAGCTCTTTAAAAAAATTGTTCAAATCTATATGAAGATATTTGTATATATATTCCCCTACACTTTATATGCCCATTTACTCTTTTATATTTTCTCCTTTGTAAAATTTGATTGAAAGAATCAATAAAATTGTTTAATTTGTCTGTCTACTCATGGACAAAACTTAAGGAAATGCAAAGTCTTTCATGTTGCCGATTGTCTGTTTTTTTTTTTTTTTTTTTTTTTTGAAGGAGACAGAGGCAATTTTGTTTACACTTGTTTATCTCGCGTGTCTTCAATAAAGGTCACTGTGTATCAAATATCTTTTAAAGTTATTGTCTGAATCTCGAGGTACATGCTGAAAGGTACAACTTCCTTAAGTTTTGTCCATGAGTGTATAAAGTGTGGAACGTTATTTACATCTTATCTTTTTAGATTCTCATTATAACGAATTATAATAACGTTGACCCTTCTCTGTTTGTCCGTCAGTATGAAGAAAATAGTATTGATGATAATATATAATCATTATTAAAGTAACATCTCAATTCATGTATTGTCTTTTATTGTACAAACGGAATTATATAAAATTCCTGTAATCTGAAAGGCACACATAAAACATTTTGAAATGGAGCATTATGAAGTTAATCCATGTAAATAAATTACACAAGTCATGTTTTTACCCTTTGAAATTGTATATACCTTTCAGGGCACCGTGTATATTTTAATGTGCCCACCCGCAATTCGTGGTATCGCAGCCTCAAGCATTTCAATTGGACACATCTGGCTACGTGACCACAGATGGTAGTGACATCTAAATATTTTAATGGTCGCTCGCTGTTATAATAACCCAGGATACACTCGAACCAGATAAGAAGACCAAAAGTAGGCTTAATTATAGTGCTTTTTTTAAAATAGGGTAAGCATATGTAAAACGTGGATGATGCAAAAGATTAACAAAATGGTGTAAAATTTATATCTATTTTGTATCGAAGATATGGAAAATGTAATTTAAAAGGGATTAATAAAAATGATTGTTAAGGGCAGGTAAGAGCTATTACAGGCTTTATTGTCAAAATTCAAAACTATTTTAAAGGCGTAAGATTCTTTTTGATATTAAACAATTTCTACTGCCCTTACTGCAATGGAAAAATAAATTAGAGGGCCTGGCTCATCAGTGGTGAACCCTCTCAGCGGTTTCGCCAGTTTAATTGTATTTGTAAGTTTTTTTGTTTAGCTATGAGAGATTTTTGTTGTGGGAGGTGAACTCTTGAAATTTATAACTAGAGGAATGACTTTCGCTGTTACTGCCGATGGTAGATACCTGCAAGCGGATTTCTCATCTTGCAAATATTTCTGAGTGACCTACGTATATACTATACAAATGATACTCTCTCTAACTATAAACTAATCTAACTCTCAAACTATACTATCTCAAGGTGGGGAAGCCTTCCTTGCTGAAGACACTTGTACACAACTATATATATATTCCCCTACACTTTATATGCCCTTTTACTCTTTTATTTTTCCACCTTTGTAAAATTTTATTAAAAGAATCAATAAAATTGTTTAAATTGTCTATACTATACAAATGATCGTGGCAATGCCCGAGTTTTTCATGAGCGGATTTCTACTTAATATATATAGAATAAAAAGGCGTTTTTAACTAAAGTAATCTTGTTTTATGCATATTTTACTAAATCGGACTGTAATTCTTTTTTTTTTTTAAATTTTATATAAGAAGTATGCAGCAGAGTCTCCCATGAAAGACCATACAACAAACATTGTAGTTGTAACGTGGATGCAGAAATAGGAAAATGTGTGTGTGGCTCGTACGAACGAGAATGAAATCCTAACGACTACAAGACCGCTCTGATTATATGTAGAGATAAATATTATTAAATGAGCAATCTTTCGGTTCCTTTTACCGGTCATAATTTCATAATTATCACAAGATAGGTTTTAAAATTCTTGATGTCGTTCTCTTCTAGCAGTGAACTGCTGAGGCCGCGAGGAAGCCTGTAGGAAAGTCCGAAGCGTTAGTCGGTCTATTTTAAAAATGTCCCTTTTAAAAATAAACGTTTATAGCTGTCACCATCCGCACGTGCCAGCCACATCTGGTGGAAGGCTCAGACGTGGTGCAGGCCCAGGGGTCTATAAATACCACCACCGCCCCTGCAACCTTCTCTCACCTTGCTCAATCCTTTCTTGTACCTCCTTCTGAAATACTCACTATTTCCCCATAAATCTATATTAGATATTTTCAAAAATATATTTTACATAGCTATACAATATACATATGTATCAAAATTGGAAACTATTATTGGCGCGTATGATTCTTTTTAAAAATAAACAATTTCTACTGCCCTTACTGCAATGTAAAAATTAATGGAAGGGCCTGGCTCATCAGTGGTGAACCCTCCCAGTGGTTTCGCCAGTTTAATCTACCATTGCAGTAAGGGCAGTAGAAAATGTTTATTTTTAAAAAGAATCATACGCGTCTATAATAGTTTTCAATTTTGATAACAGATGGCGCGCTAATACATCATAATACATGTGTATATTGAAAATTTGCAGGATGATGTTTATGTGCAATTCGGACATTTTTTTAAACGCCTTAAAACAATCTTTTTTTAGATATTCTCTGGCGCCATCTTATTCAAATTGACGAAAAAGCCACTGCACATCGTTGAAAAATTCAGACAAATGTCAAGCTGGATGCCATAGTTTCGATATGGCTCTAATCATTACATAGAGGCTTTGATTTTAGTATATCCTACGGAGAAGAGTTATAAAACAGGCGACTGTATCAAAATGTGTTTTAGCTGGGGATATAGTAATGGCGATTTAAAACGAAATTACATTGTGATTTTTCGGGAGTATATTTAATTTTTAAAAAGACACCTTTTTTTCCGAATTTTTCCTTCTTTTCGAATTTCCCAGAATTCTCACTCTCTGAGGACAGAGAGGTAGTGAGAGTAGAAAGCGGACTTTTACACCACCGTTGAAAAAAAAAGGAGTATAAAATAAATTTATTTATAAAAATGCATTTTAAAAAATAATAATTATATCTTTTACACATAACATATGTGTTAAGACTGTCCACGGGAGATGCTTTCATTAAGCCACTAATTAAGACTATGCTGAACATAAGTGAAGATTATAACACGAAAAAGACGAAAGTAATCAATCATAAAAAATATTTGCATGTGTAGGTCTGTTTCCAGGATTAAATAGTGAAATTACATATAGATTTTAAAAACGTTTCACCCTTAATCAATTCTTCTAAATGTATTAAATCACTAACTTTATCTAAAAAAAGCTAAAAAGACATTTTAAAATTATGTCGTCTATCAACAAAGCGTATATATTGATAGCTCTATACCGCTCTATTACTAATGGATTTCTTTCAATATATTTTATCATTGATCATTTTATCAATATCTTCTACCAAATTATTTCCCTACTCATTTCCTACCTTCCCAGTGACCCTTCATAATCCACTTCTAGATAATCCGTGGGAGGATCTTCCCCCTTCAGCCTTGACTTTGCGACACCCTTCAACACTTCCTCATCTCTCCAGCATGAGCTCGAATCTCTCCATCTTAGTGCTGAATCGGGCGATTGTTTACCCGATTCTCCTTGTCAATTCTAACTGCCCTATGTTTTGATGGTTGCCAATTTATTTGAGGTTTGAAATAGTCTCTTTCTCAAATATGTGGTTTTATTATTGAATTTCTAAAACAATGATCTTATATTGTGTGCCATTATCCCCAGTGAACTTTTGATTCTAAGTGTTGTAAATTTATGACCAAAAACTAACTAAATAATTAATAAGTAAAAATAAATTTAAAAAAAACCTTTTATTTAAATGCACTAAAATGAAAAAAATAAAATATTGTATCTTCTGTCATTGAGAAATTATATTTATCTGAGTGAAAATAAAAGCGGCGGGGAACGATCATATTTAGAGAAGAGGTAAAAATATAGCAAACACTTATAAAAATTGCTAATCAGTTGCTACATATTAAATCACATTAGGTTCGAAATTCATGATGATGTCCCCCGCCGCTTGTATTTTCACTCAGATACATCTAATTGCTCAATGACAGAAGATAAACTTTTTTTTTTTCCTTTTTAGTGCATTTAAAAAAAAAGCTTTTTTTTTAAATTTATTTTTACTTATTAATTATTATATTTTAATTTTGTTCCTGTCGCCGCGCGAGGAAAAAATAATATTTTTGCCTACACATCGAAGAAATAAAATCCACTTTATTGTCCGAAGTGTCCTTTTTTTCTAAAGAGCTATTTATTCGATAGATGATATCTTAATAGATTTCATTTGCTGGTTATAAGAAATGAATGTTAGGAGTGTTTAGGGAACCTAAGAGCGTTTGATAGAAATTTAGCCGGGAGGATATTGATCTAAAAAAATAAAGGTCAGCTCTCTCGCCAAAATATACACTACAACTAAGCATGATCTATTGACCGTCTCCGCAAACTCGGGTCGGTGACAAAGCCACAACACTTCACCAGCTAAACACCTCTTTGGCAAATTCTGAAGATTCCATTTAACACCGATCGCACGAAATCAAAGTTTTCTCTGGACTGACGAGAACCAATAGCCTGAAACCATTGTCTCCAGGTGGGCGTTCAGAGTAACACCGATCGCACGAAATCAAAGTTTTCTCTGGACTGACGAGGACCAATAGCCTGAAACCATTGTCTCCAGGTGGGCGTTCAGAGTAACACCGATCGCACGAAATCAAAGTTTTCTCTGGACTGACGAGGACCAATAGCCTGAAACCATTGTCTCCAGGTGGGCGTTCAGAGTAACACCGATCGCACGAAATCAAAGTTTTCTCTGGACTGACGAGGACCAATAGCCTGACACCATTGTCTCCAGGTGGGCGTTCAGAGTTTGTCTAAGCTGATGTTTTTGCTTTGCCACCGACCCGAGTGTACTAGATTGCGAAGACGGGAGATAAGTGATCTTTGTTTTTATAAAAACGCTAGTTAATAGGACTGCGAAAGCAAATGCTTAAAATTTATAAAAATACCTCTAGAAACGTTTTTCCGCCACTTATCACTAATAAGGACAGATTATATAACATCCAAGATATTATTATCTTTTGCTTGCTTAATCGGGTTTCGATTAATATAAAGGATCTCTATATCATTTCCAAGCCATTGTTTAGAGGTTATCTGCTATATTTATTTAGTTAACCAAGGTTCCTGGAGCGTATTTGTGCCATAGTTAAACATGATACATTGTCAAATTATTTGACAAACATAAGCCGTTTAAGATTTTCAGTTATGTGTAAAGAATGTTGTTTATTTGTATTTGATTAGCAAACTGATCTCCCACGCCTTTTAATTGGACGAATGAGGCCATGTTTGTACATTCAGGTGGTCTAAAGGTATTGAGAGAACTTTCCACAGGCAGTTTTTGTGACACTTAGAGCGTTCTCTGTGGTCGTATCTGGTAATCTCCTCGCATACCTATGTAACACCCCGGTCCGCTCCTTATCAACGCGGCAATAAAAGATAAGTCGTTTTTATATAACCTATCGTGTGCTTTTTTATTTACGTTCGCCTCCCCCCTTTTTTATTTTGATTGTAAGCATTTCTGTGTGTCAAGTTACTTTTACTTTAGGCCCTACTACTTTTTACTTTTGTTTGTAAACTTGTTAAAGTATCTTTTGTCAGCATTGGCGCGCCATCTGTTATTGGAAATATCACAACACACACAAAAGCCTTTATTAAGACACACAGGTCTTACAGAGGATTCTCCTTGGGGTTACAAAACGGAGAAACCTATGAAAGTGGGAAATAAAAAATGGAGAAAGATTATATACATTTGGTAAATATATACAGATTATAAGAAAGAATAAAAAAATAAGAAGAATAAAAAAATCAAAAAAAAAAAAAAAAGAAATTTTGGAAATATGGATGGGAGAAGTAGAGAGCGAAAAGAGGAAAGAAAAGAGGTATTTACATATGTAACAAGACAATTTAAGCTCTTCTGCTCACACAGCACAGGTGGGCCATGTATTTTTTAAGAAATCTTTAAGAGATTTCCCAGGAAAATCCGCGTGTTCAGGGTTGTAAGGTAAACACCGTTTTATCAGTGTGGGGGTTAACTTATCGTACCTGTCTAAACAAATAATTGGATGTTGGTTCTGTCTTTCTCATCAAACAGAAATTTTTGGTATGTTTGAATGTTAGGTTAAGTCTTTCTTTTTTACAGCATTTTTATGGAAGTTATATAGATTTAGAGCTACTGAACTATTGTCTATAAAGTTGGATAATAAAGAATATAATGTGAAGTGTGTATGGCCTATCTTAGAGAAGAGTATTTTTCTTTCCGTGTCAAGAGGCATGCATTCAAATATATAATGTTCTAATTCATTTTCGGTTCTATTTTTGCATAGTTGGCAATACAAGTCTTCTGTCCTTAGATATTTTATATGGTCTTCTCGATATAAAACAAATAGAATTCTCAATTGCGCAATGAGGCGTTTAGCCGGCAGTGGGAGTTCACTTAGTAGATAGTTCTCTGCTGCGAATGTTTTATGTAAATATTTGTAGTGTGTGTGTAGCTTCGAATTGGTTATTCTTGATTGATCGGTTTGGATAGACTGTTCTATAGTGATTCTGATAATTTGGGGTATTGCTTTCTGTAGAATATTGGGGTCTGAACAATTCTTTAACCACATGAATCCAGTTGAGTTTAGGATATTCATTAAATTTTCTGTAAAACCTATAAAGGTATTCGTCAGAGTGGACGTTTCCCATAATTGGGCTAGACAGATTGCGGGCAATCTGGATTTTTCCATTTTTAATATTCTTAACCAGAACTTTAGAATTAGTTTGGTTGCTGTGACTCCTAGTGAGAAGCGTCCGGTTTCCATGCGTAGTATGTAGCCTGGTGTGTTACTCGGCAAGTTCAATAGTCGTCGGAGATAGTTATTCTGAATTTGGTCCAAGATTTTGTACTTTTCGTTTGCCCAAATTGGAGCAGAATACAGCAGAGTTGACAGGATAATCGAGTCTAATAGTTTCATTGATGAACCAAATGAATTCAACCTGGATTTCTCCATAATTTTCCATACTTCGCCGGTAGCTGCAAGCGCTTTGCCTTTAAAGTATGAAGCCACTTGACTAAACGAGATTGTTGTTGTGAGGGGATAGCCAAGATAGAGATATTTCGATGTCACTGTCAACAGTTGGTTTCCCCAGAACCATTTGTCCGATTTTGCAGGGCGGCCACCATTTCGGAAAACCATTATCTTGGATTTTGATTCGTTCAGGGTTAGATGATTTGTTTCGAAGTATTTTTTCAACATGTTGATTTTTATTTGTAGATTGATTTTTGATTCTCCTATGAGAATTATGTCGTCGGCATACATCAAAAGGTGGACCGTTCCAAAATTGTTATTGGAAATATAAACTATTTATTTCAGCCATGTTTCTTCCAAATTAAATCAATTTTCTATCGCCTTCTTACTAAAATGATAAAATTGACTTAGACCCAGAGCAGCAGCTTTACACACCCAAGATAGTGGATATTGCTGCTGCTGTGATGGAGATGCATGGAGACATCTGAGACTCTTCTTTGGACACGACAACAACAACTAAAATGATACTTCCATTATTTTATTCATTATAGAAAGGGCAGTAGAAAGTTTATTTATTTTAAAATAAACAATCGCGCTATAAATAGCTTGAACATTCCTAATAGTCATATTCGTCAATATGTGTCATCATGTTATCGGCCAGGGTGATAGAAAATGAGTTGCCAATTTTGGTTATCCTTCTCTCTGCATTTAGTATTGGGATTTTAGGTGATTAGTAAACCTATGTAAGAAAAGAAAAATTTTAAGCACGAAGGTTTCTTTTGCACATCATATGAAACAAACTTCTGCTATCCATACTGCGATTTTTTGGTTTATACAATATCTCAGACAAAATTTAGTATGCAAAGTGGGTATTGCATTTTTACAAATAGTTAAAACATGCAAATACACTAAACCCTCCCCTCCTAATAATATTGGAGTCGGTCTGGCGGTCTCCTGGATCGCTGGGTCTCCGGCTCGGGAATTTTTCTTTTGAAGCAGAAACAGGATTCTGGTTGTCTCCAACTGTCTTCAAGGTAGATTTAAGTCGAACAGTGCTACCTTATCAACCTTTTATCTGCAAAGGCGTTTTGTGTCTATGTGATCCATTGTTCATATAAAGCTATTATTTCATTATCAATATAGAAATTGATTAAAGCTATCGGAAGTTATTTTTTAATTTATGTCAATATTTTATTTATTCTTTCAAACTTATATCCACCCTTTACACTGATAAAAATGATTTTCTACCGATTATATATATATATACCATCCGCTATATGCGAAGATATAGATTTATATATTGTAATACATTCGAAACAGTATATGTTACTACAGTTTTTTAGTCTTTATCCTATAGAAAAATATATATTAAAAATCATCTATATTCTCCAATGTGTGTGTATGAAGACCAGAAAATATTTATTTATCGAATCCAAATTTTGCAGAGCGTGAATTTCCTTATTAGAAAAAAAGGCACATACCCGATACGCATAAAGAATACAGAAAAATTTGTAATATTTCTCTCAAGTAAAATTGAGTGTTTAGATTCTAACATAAAGGTTCTGTTTAGAAAATGTTCGTTTTTAACTGATACCCATTCGATGAATATATTATTTTCAATTGGAAGAGCAATTTTACATAAATGAACTATAAGCAAGCATCTTTCAAATAAAATAAATTCTAAATTGTTTTTGCATATTATTGATATTAAAAATTCTTTGATAAGCTATATTTGCATAGAATCGTCATTGCAAATTAGAGAGATATATAAATAGCTGGCAATAATGGCCTATTTCAAGCCTCTTCCTGCAGTTGATACAGAGCTGGTTCTTTGAGGAATATTCATTTTATTCGGCTTCGAGCATTATTTGGAAGTTTTCCTCCTATTTCCCCAAAATATCGACATGGAAGCAGAAGATGAAACCATGTCCGGCCCTGAATATTTTCAGTTGTTGCAGATGGCTTACTTTGATCTAGAGGATATTAACAAAAGATACGAAAACATAAAGGGACTTCTTAACCTCGAACAGATGACAGAGCAGGAGTCTCTGACCTGGCATCAGATCAAGGATTCTTACGAGAAGGAACATCTCGAAATCAAATGTCTAGTCGAAAGTGTAATCGTTTCTGAGATTTCCATGGAAGCTAGCTATATGAAAGGTGTTTATGCGACTTATACGATAAGAAAAGAAAAAATCGATAATATTATCACGCAAATGGCTCAGCTACAACAGAATCCTGAACCATAAACCTTGACGGAATCTTAATTTCTCACTTTGATTAGAGTAACTTTGATCTGCTAGTCTATATGCTGTAAATACCACCATTTATCATAGCTTCATAATGATGGATATCCATTTTGTAAAATATTTTAATTGATATAATAAAATTTGCATCTTCTGAAAGTCTCATTTCAACTATATAGAAAAGTTTTTGGTAAATAGATAAATGCTTAGTATAGAATTTAATATAATGGAATAACGGGCCATTTTGTTACGAATACATATTCTCGTGTTTGAACGATTTGCGGAAAATTCTCTATATTTGAATGAAGCCTGGATGAAGTTTTTAATTTTCAAATTTTATATTGAAGATGCAGATTGATTTATACCTTTTTTATATAGGGTAATATTTTTTAAAAGTTTGAAATAAAAAAAAAATGGCTAGAGACGCACTTGTACTTTAATCTATACTTCTTTTGCCTTTTGTAGTGTTTACGGAAGAGGTGTTAGAAAAGTCTCGCTAAAAGACAATGACACATGCTCTAAGCCTATATTACTGCTTCTGTGTCGTATCTGAGCAATAATGGACTAGTCTGATATGGTGATCATACGAGGATAAGTTAACTTGTATGCTATATGCAAAATGACCTAAAATGTTATGCAAATTAGATTGGTACCTAAAGGGTTGTTAGCTGCTTCAAACGTTCACCTGATTTTCGTGAATTTCAATTTTTTTTTTTTGGTCAATATTCCTTTTAACTTATTTCTAGTCATTATGCCGTACATTTTCAAGGAAATTGAGTTAAGCAAAACTAATTATGTCCCAAGAAAAATTGTTATACTGCTTTCAAATATTTTGAAATCTGAAAGTTCATCTTAAAAATTTCTAGCGAAAGTTAAAGCGCATCGAATCCTCGTTAAATGGCTTGTACCCCTTGGGTCTTAAATTTTATCGGCTAAAGGGAAAAAAATGTCCTATAACTATAAATCATGTTCCGTTATCTTTTACAATAAGGCGTTTAGGAATATTTCTTAAAAGCTGATTTTTTTTAATCTGAAAGATTATGAAACTATAATGTAGATTAATAGCGAGGAACACATAGTATGGGCAAGCAGTTTTCCATGCATTATAGGGAAGTATAACTTCATAGTGAAAGCTATTTTAAGATCGCAAAGCATTAGGTTCACCCACCGGTTCGCATAGGTTACTTTTAAAGGTTTTAAAGTATTAATTAAAATGTCCGATTTATCGTGCTTTTTTTATAGTATGAATAAAATAAATCGGGTTAAAAAAAAAACTAGAAGAATCATTTTTTTTTTAAAGATGTAAGGACGCGCGCGCGTAGAGCGCACAACTTTAAATTTAGAAATCCTTAGATCATAACGCCCATTCTGCCGGATATCTTGAGATTTCTAGAACTTATGGTAAAACACTTGGAAGCTTTTATTGACTAGGTATCTTCAGAAAATAAATCGTAATTTTCTTGTAAATTAAATAGAATGCCAACTGCGCAAGAGCATACCCCAAATGCAGCTTTAAGCCTATGATTCCTGTCTGTTTCCTTAAGAAAATAGCCATATACTTGTTGACTAGGTTCCCGTTTACAAAATATTTTAACCGTTGGGTGATCGCTTACATTTTCTCACTAAATAAGCAATACCAACCTGAGGAGCTTATGAAATCGCAAATTTTATATTCAATGACATTTACCACAAGTATGGAGCGCCTAGAGAAATGATTTCGGTCCGAGAGCGTTAATTTTAAGCCAGGCTCTCAAAACTAGCTAAAATAGGTTGAATGGCAGTACTTTGGCTCCGGGATTGGAGGCCCTATATGTGTGTGAATGTTTGGTTCATATAATTAGACACGGAGACATCGGCTTATAAGATATTTTATTGAGGATGGGTTACATCTCGAGTTCTCATTATATACAATCCTCACATCTTATAGTTCTATATATACAACTCAATATATGCATAAATAAACATTTGTGAAGTACATGTGTATGAATACTTGTAGAAGAATAATAAGCGGAAAGCTAAAGTGCTTCACCTTTTCACATATTACTTTTCTATTGGTATACACCAAATGATTATCTTCGACATAACATCAATACTTGCCCTTCGTTTTCTACAAGTGGCTATAATTTGGCGAAAATGATATACCACCTCTATACACTAAAATAAGTTTAATGGCACAAATAATACAATAGATTATTGAATATATAATACACGATACATTATTCTTTAAAGTGATAAGATATTTGCTACAAAGATATTTAATGGCATTTAATACGTCCCTTGAAAGCAATACTGTTGTTGCGTGTGGATTCCTAGGAATTTATCTACTAATTTCTGGATTCAAGAAATAATGCAATGACGAAATATTGATCCAAGTGACTCTAATTGTGGATAGAGTATATTCATAGGCAACGCACACATCAATTAGGTTGAGTGATGCTTTATGAAGTTGCTTAATAAATCAAGACTAGAAAAGAATAAAGTAAAATGATACCGAGTGACAAAGGAACAAGTTAAATACAAGAAGTGAAAAACTCAATGAATATAAACAAGAATGAAAGAACGATGGACCATGTCAAACATTGGTAAGAATATAAATGAATTATTTTTATAGTAACTCAAAAGGTATTTGAACATGTCTAGCTAACATAGAGAAGTGTTTCTCTGTGTCTAGGGTAATATAAAGAATTGCGAAATGAATGAGATCATCCAAAGGAATAATGCTATCATCTACAATAATATTTAAATCCAAAGGAACTTCCAATTCTCAGTATAGTTGCTGGCTCTAGTGGTTGCTGATACACCATCGGTAGAAGCAGTTGGAGAGAGCAGACAGGATCACGATCTTACTAAAACCCACCCAAATGGGGGATCCGGAGAACAAAAAGAAGCCCGCTGCTGGGAGCAGGAGGACAGAGGCCTGGATGGGCAGCACTGCGAGGATGATGGAGGCAAAGACGCAGGTGAGGGAGAAGGCGTGGAGTGGCACGTGCCAGAAAGTCAAGTAGCCCAGCAAGGAAACTGCCACGATGCCGATATTGAAGGCCGTGCGGGGACTAACGAGAACGCCAAGTGCAGTAACCCCTAACGCCCAAGCTATGAGCCATTTTGCATCCTGGTCGTAGTAAATGAAAGCTGGACTGAAGATTTTCACATCGAACATGTCTGCCAATCTTCTATAGGAATTCATCATTTCCTTCTCCCGCCCAACTACATTAACACATTGAATGGCAAAGCGACTTGCAACAATTTGTGTCCCATTTTCAGAGAAAACAATATCTTTTCTGTAGCTTCTTGTCAAAGGAAACTTTAGCATAATATTCACTCCCCGCATAAAATCCGTTTTGTTGTCCATGTCAAGACCTTGGAAAAGGCCCTTGGTCTTATTATGTCGTTGAAGGTGAAACAATACTCGAAGCCAAGACTCGGTCAATTTTGAGCCGTGAGAATAGGTAAGAGATTCAAAGGAACGAATCATATATTCTGTCCTGTTCCTGACATCTGGCTTCCAGTACTCAAGGTTGCTGCCTTCAGTCCAGATATGGATACGATGTTCCAAATCCGAGAAATATTCCCCTCTGACCCTGTAATATTCTTTGAAAGAAGAATCATCGGGTATGAAGTCTTGGAGACGCACGGAGAGGCTGACCCAAAGACAGCCCCAAATGGCACCAGCAGCAAAAGTAAATAGCAAAAGGAACTTAACTTTAGAGCCAATGAACGTCAAAAATGATTTAGGAATAGTTTGACGTATGTATAAGCGGCTGGAGACAAGGCAGATTTTACGATCTCGGAATATGGGCAGAAAGGTCACTACGACCAAAAATTCCAGCACTACAACCACAAGGAAACAAACTGAACTGTAAGCACTGAAGATCTTGATGCCTAAATATGTTGAAGCAAGTCCGGGAAGTGGCAAAAATGGCAAAATAAGAAAGCTCATGACATATTTTTCCTTGTAAAGAAGTTCGAGGCGAATTTTCCTATCCATGCAGCGCTCAGGATCCAGCAAGTCCCAACTCTTGATGATCTGGCAGGCAAAAGAAGCTCCGATTCCTGAGCACACAATATGGAAGGTGAATAAAATAAACACATGTGAAACACATTGGATTTTTAATAAATTGTATTAGCTGTATAGATGTAATGTAAATTTGATATTTTAAAAATTTCCATCATCTCTAACAGCTGACAGAGAGGCAAATACATTTCTTACACCACGCTATCATAAATTTATGAAGCTTTATACATTTTTATTTTTACCGCATAAATTTGTAAACAAACTATTTCAGTAATTATCGTAAAGATAGAAGCTGCCTGACCGGAATTCATAGTTCTTAAAATTAAAGCTACTTCGGTCAGTAAATCTTTTTTACTGGCCGAAGTAGCTTTAATTTTAAGAACTATTTTAATAATTATTCTAAAAATGATGTCAAGAAGGCATAGATAGGCAAAGAACATGGGCATCTTAAGAAAAATGTTTATTGAACAAAAGATGCGCTTATATTACATATTACACGGTTGTGACTACATTTTAGGCAAGAAACTCTCTTCCATATTATTTTGCACATTAATTTTATAACTATTTTTTTAGGATTTTTAATTAAAATCTGGTTAATTAACCATGAGTATGTGTTTTGAGGAATGGGTTTTAAAAGATTCTTTAACGAAATATCAATGGGAATTTGCTATATTTCAGAATCACAGCCAAAGTTTATTATTTTACAATTTTTCAGAGTAAATATTTAAAAGTAAATAAATCTAACATAAATTATGATGAAGCATAAATTAACAGAATTATAAATTTTAATAACGTAGAAACACCCCCGATCATATATTACAAAATCAATTATAATTCACATATAAGGGTATAAAATGAAAAATTTGTATATTATGTACAATATGACTAGACAGACTACTAAAAATATTTCTTATAGCATTGCTATCGCCTCCAGTTACTAAATAACTATATATTTGTGAAATAGAAATTCCGAAAATAATAAAAATATACTTAAGGCGATCCTCTCTCCAACTAATGGTCAAATCCTTAAGGCGATTCTCTCTCCAACTAATGGTCAAATTCTTAAGGCGATCCTCTCTCTAACTACTGGTCAATTTTCTAAGACGATCCTCTCTCCAACTAATGGTCAAATTCTTAAGGCGATCCTCTCTCTAACTACTGGTCAATTTTCTAAGGCGATCCTCTCTCCAACTAATGGTCAAATTCTTAAGGCGATCCTCTCTCCAACTAATCGTCAAATTCCTAAAGCGATCCTCTCTCCAACTAATGGTCAAATTCTTAAGGCGAACCTCTCTCTAACTACTGGTCAATTTTCTAAGGCGATCCTCTCTCCAACTAATGGTCAAATTCTTAAGGCGATCCTCTCTCTAACTACTGGTCAATTTCTAAGGCGATCCTCTCTCCAACTAATGGTCAAATTCTTAAGGCGATCCTCTCTCCAACTAATGGTCAAATTCCTAAAGTGATCCTCTCTCCAACTAATGGTAAAATTCTTAAGGCGATCCTCTTTCTAACTACTGGTCAAATTCTTAAGGCGATCCTCTCTCTAACTACTAGTCAATTTTCTAAGACGATCCTCTCTCCAACTAATGGTCAAATTCTTAAGGCGATCCTCTCTCCAACTAATGGTCAAATTCCTAAAGTGATCCTCTCTCCAACTAATGGTCAAATTCTTAAGGCGATCCTCTCTCCAACTAATGGTCAAATTTCTAAAGCGATCTTCTCTACAACTAATGGTCCAATTTCTAAGGCGATTCTCTCTCCAACTAATCGTCAAATTCCTAAGGCGATCCTAAGTCAGGAGGTTTTTGAAGACTTTCTGACTGATCTATTATTTAATTCGCTCTTTTACATTTTGTTTTATCAATTTTTCATTATATAAGGCTTTAAGTTTTCTTGAATTCATCATTGCTCCGAAGCGTTGAAAAAAATGTTTTTCTTTCATTCTTTGAATATTTTACCGGGATAGGGTTCCACACAGGGCTGAGATTTGATGATCGCGAAACCCACCTCGATAGGAAAGTATGCAAGTGCTGATTATATTTTGCCTCATATATGTTTACTGTTCTATTGCGTATTGTGAAGTTATCTCACAATAAAAGAAAACCTGCCGTATTACGTGCTGTGGTGTTGTCTAATAAAAGAAAGATTGCCCTATTGCGTGCTGTCGAGTTGTCTCATAAAGGTAGGCTTGATATTTTTTTCGGGAGGATATTGATCTAAAAAGTAAAGGTTACCTCTCCTACTAAAATAGATACAAAATATTGCGCGCCATCTATTGGCCGTCTCTGCAATCTAACAGATTCGGGTCGGTGACAAAGCCACAGAACCAGCTCTGGCAAATTCGGAACGCCTTTCTGAAGATTATGGTTTCGCGCTACAGCCTTCGTCCAAAGCGGGATTTGGTTTCATCGGATCCACAAGAGATTCATGAAATTTTCACAATTTCCCTAAGAGGTTTTCAGCTGGCAGAGTAGCCAATTCTAAGGCTAAAATATGAATATAAAAAATTCCCGGGAGGATATATGTATACTTGTATACAAAACTTAAGGAAGTGGAAAGTCTTTGATGTCGCCGGCCGTCTGTTTTTTTTAAGAAGACAGAGACAATTTTGTTCACACTTGGTTATCTTGTGTGTCTTCAATAAATGTTACTGTGTATCACATATCTTTCAGAGTTAATGTTTGAATATCGATATACATGTTAAAAGGTACAAATTCCTTAAGTTTTGTCCATGAGTGTATATATTGTGCAATATATACAAAAAGATGACGCCATATATATAGTTTTGACGAAAGAAGTAGCATCACTTTTATAGATCATAATATCGTCCCGACAAAATTTCCATATTCACTTTGACCATAGAATTGTCCTAGTTCTATTGTCAGCTGAACACCTCTTTGGCATCCCTTGTGTAGCATGCCTTGAGGAGCTTATGGAATCGAAACCCGCCCTATGCTGACGAGGATCATCATAGTCCGAAATCATGGATTCCAGGTGGATGTTCTGAATTTTCCTTAGCTGGTGTTGTGTCACCGACCGGAATCTGATAGATTGCAGATAATCGCAGAGACGTTCATTAGATGGCTCATATTTTGACACCTTTCTTTTTTAAGATTAAAAGTAAACTTATCCTATAGTGCGCACCTTATGGAGGCCCTTTCATAGATAGATCCGTTATAAATGATTAGAATACACATTTATTTAAACAAGTTTGATTGAATCGAAACTTCCCCAGATTTGTACAATGATATAACATTTGTATGTAAGCGTTAAAAACATTTCGATATTTTAGGTTCAACAAACAGTGTAATAAAGAAAACTAATATAACGAAAAAATCTATATAGAAATTACACTCATAGACAAAACTTAAGGATGTTGTACCTTTTAGCATGTATATCGGGATTCAGACAATAACTCTGAAAGATATTTGGTACACAGTGACCTTTATTGAATACACACGAGATAACCAAGTGTGAGCAAAATTACCTCTGTCTCTTTAAAAAAAATAAATAAATAACAGACAACCGGCGATATAAAAGACTTTACATTTCCTTAAGTCTTGTCCATTAATGTACACCCAAATGGGTGATTATTGCTATTAATATATAAAATAACAAATACACAAGAAAAATGGAATAAACTTGAAAACCAATCGCACAGGTTAATTTGAGAAATGACAGCAAAATACTTGTTTAATACTTTATCCATAATAAAGTTAATGTCTGTGTGCAGAGCAGTACATGATGATATACTTAATAGCACCTGTCTATTCACATATTATTGAGGCAAAGATAGGAGAAATAGGTATACATCATATTGATCATGTCTATGTGTAAAACATTACACGTTAATATACAAAGTTGAACATGTGTCTATCTATAAATATGTACATGACTAAATTTAATAGAACATGACTGTATATCCAAAAAAAGATGAAATTGCATAAATACGCATAAATAGTGCCATGGAGTTTTATACACAAAAAGACACTCAAAAAAATAAATGAAAAAAAATATATAAATATACTATTTCTAGAATCTTGTAATCTTATAATGCCCCAATCAGCAGTAACGACTTTGCTTTATCCTCTCTCCAATATAACTTAATATTTACTTTAAAATTATTAAACTATTCCGACTCGCTAATGTTTTCCTTTTATATTTAAAACACACACACTCTCTCTCCCTTTACTTCTATGAACCTTACTACAACGTTGATAGGGCTCAGTGGCGAATCAACTTAACTTGGCGAAACAGCTCAGAGGGTTCACTTACTGATGAGCCAGGCCTCTCAATCAAATTTCCCTTATATTGAAGTAATGTTTGTGTTAGTTGATTTAATTCAAAAAAGAAAAATTAGTGTCGATGAAGCATCTACAATTTTATTCGATGGAAGATGCTTTAATATATATTTGCCTAAAGCTCTCCTTGGAAATTGAAGAACTCAAAAGTGACAAATTTTCGACAACTACACTTAGAAATTCTTATCGATTTTATTTATGCGACTCGTAGAAACACTTATATATCTGTGTTCCTATATAATTTATGTACACTCAAGGACAAAACTTAAGGAAGTTGTAATTTTTATGATGTATATCGGGATTCAGACAATAACTCTAAAAGATATTACAGTCACCTTTATTGAAGTTAAACGAGATAACCAAGTGTGAACAAAATTTCCTCTGTCTCTTAAAAAAAAAAAAAAAAAACAGTCGACGGGCGACATAAAAAAAATCCACTTTTCTTATGTTTTGTCCATGATGTATTTTCATTTTAAATTATACATAAAACTATTTTATTTAAACAATTTATATTTCCTATTTTTTTAAAAACATCACTGCACTTAATTGTCAACGATACCGCCACCTAGCATGCACATTTAAAATATGATGATTGGCGCGCCATCTGTTATAAGAAATTTAAACTATTTTTGACGCGTTTGTTTCTTTTTAAAATAAAACACGTTTTTACTGCTCTAACTGCAATAATAAAATAATGGGAGGGTTTACCATTGATGATCCAGGCCTTCCCTTTATTTCATCATTTTTGTTGTTGTTTCTTATCCCCTTGTATAAAGATTACACGAATTCCATGAGTTCATGCTTCTCGAGCTGTTTTATGATAAGCAGCTGCCTCTCCAAAGGTCTTGTTTAGTGCATCTAATGCAATCCAAAATGTGTTCTGGAGCTGCAGGTGCCAAGCTACATTTTGGGCAAGTGGGGTAGATTTTGTTATTATTTTCTATCTTCAATGGCTTGAGATGGCCTGTTCTAAATCTTGTTAGTGTCGTTTGATGCTGTCTATTTCTGATGTTCAGAGCTCCTCCTGATTATTTTATCATTGTAGTTAGAGCAGCAAAAACTAGTTTTATTTTAAAAAGAAACATAGGCGCCAAAAATAGTTTAAATTTATTATACATATGTATAGTTCATCTAAAGCTCCAAGACGCCCACATCTTTGCCAGTATCTGGTGCAAAAATTGGCGCGTCACAATAAACCCCCAAAATATCGAAGTCATAATCTTCTCCAACAAAAACACAATTAGAGAACCCATGGACAACTAGTATATTTTCAGATATAGATATTAAATGGAAGGAAAATGTTCGGTACCTAGGGTAGCCCTGGATCAGCATTTAACTTTCCAAAACCATATTGAAAACAGAATACATTTGGAAAAAGCTGCACAACACAGATTATCTCTACTTCTAGGCCGAAAGAGCAAACTATCTCTAAACTGCAAAATAACAATTAACACATCGATAATGAGACCTATTCTCATCGATGGTCACCCAATTTTTCATTGCACCACCTGAAACCCATCTAAAAATATCAGAAACATTTGAAAAGTGAATCATTAGAAAAATTACAGGCGCACCATGGTTTGTCAGAAAGAAAATACTAAGAAACTATTTCAAGATCGAAAATAACATCGAATATATGTTAAACTAATATTTTAACTTTTACGAAAAATCCGAAAAATTT
>CP092886.1:20931507-21039854 GCA_030710605.1 Cordylochernes scorpioides
GAAGTCATAATCTTCTCCAACAAAAACACAATTAAAGAACCCATGGACAACTAGTATATTTTCAGATATAGATATTAAATGGAAGGAAAATGTTCGGTACCTAGGGTAGCCCTGGATCAGCATCTAACTTTCCAAAACCATATTGAAAACGGAATACCTTTGGAAAAAGCTGCACAACACAGATTATCTCTACTTCTAGGCCGAAAGAGTAAACTATCTCTAAACTTCAAAAAAACAATTAACACATCGATACTGAGACCTATTCTCATTTATGACCACCCAATTTTTAATTGCACTGTCAAATTATATTGACAAATATTCGCACTCTTATCTTATCCTATTTCTTTAGTGCGAAGAACGTTGTTTTATCAGATAAGTAAACCGATCTCTCCAGCATTCTAATTGGACGAATGTGGCCATGTTTGTATATAAAGGGGGTTGAAGGGAATGCGTGGTGGCATTGTGATTTAAAATCTTGTGCAGAGACACTTATAGTGCTCTCTTCGTATTTTTTTTTTTTGCTTGGTGTTCTCTACGCATTCCCTGAGTTACCCCGGTCCGATCCCTACATAAGCAGAAATAAAAGATAAGTACTTTTATTTTTATTTAACTAATTGTGAATTATTATTTATTTTTTTTTGTGTGTGTTATACTTTTGCGTGTACGGTTTTATTGTGTTCAAGTTACTCTTACGGTAGGCCCCCGTATATTGCAATTTTGTGTGTTAACCCGTAAATAGTAACTTTTGTCATTGGCGAGCCTTGCCAGGATAGTTTCTTGGCCTATATTCCCGTAATTTTGGCCTTGAGTTTTTTTATTATCTTTTTTATAATTAATTATTGTGTGTAATTTTTGTCTTTCTTACTGTTATTATGGATAGTAACTATTCTATCAAACTTTCTACGTTCAATGGAGTGGGGCTAAAAGCTTTCATCAGGGAAGTAGAGCTGAAAGCTAGCATAGGTAAATGGAATAAGGAAGTTAAAGCACTGCTTATGTTCGAGGCTTTGTCGCCTAGAGTTCGGGCTAGCATAGAAGAGATGGGTATAAAAAATGACAGTAGTGTAGAGAGCATTATAGAGAAATTAGGCATTTTATTTCCTGAAAAAAAACGCGCGGATTTAGGGAATGTTTAAAAGAATTAGAGGGTCTTAAGCAACGTGTAGGAGAAACTCCTAATGTGTTTAGAGAAAGATTCATGGCCACAAGGAGAGATATTGATTTCGATCTGGACAGCAGTTTAGTGTTCGATATTTTCGTAGACAATGTTCTTGATAAGTATAAGGAACCTGTTGTCCGTAGTGGGGTCAGCTGTATTGACGAGGCAGTTAGAATTATGGCCATGGAGGATGGTGTAGAGAACCGCTGCCACTTTAAGCAACGGGCATGTGCGGCGGACATAGAGGAGGTTAGCAGTCTGAAGGGAAGGTTAGATACGCTCAATGCTGTAGTAGGCAAGACAAAGCACGAGTCAGAGAAGTGCATTAACGACCTTAAGGAGGAAATAGAAAGGCTGACTAAACTGCTTAGCGAGAGTAAGCCGGGTTCTTCTAAAAATGGCGGTAGGCATAAATTAACATGTTTCCGCTGTGGGAAGATGGGGCATATTGCCAGGTTTTGCAAGGAGAAAGGAGCTTTAAACTACTAAACTCGGGCAAAACGGCCAGTGCTTGCTCGAGTTGGCAGAAGTCAGCCACTGGTATTCGACCAATTGCTAAGATTGTTAATGTTCGTTCTAACCGGGATCCTGTTGGAACTCTGCCTATTGTTAGAGTATCAATAAACGGCAATACTTGGCACCTGTTATACGATACAGGAAGCCAAGTTAGCATAATGGATTCAGAAAGGTGTAATGTTCTGAATGAGGACTGGGACGAAGCTATTAACAATCTTAAAATTGTGTCAGTTACAGGCCACGTCCAGACATTGACAAAGGTAAAAACCTGTAGGGTAAATACAGATAAGGGTATCGAACTAGGATACATAAGTTTCTGGTTAATGCCACTTGAAGATAAGCGCTACGACGGTATTCTTGGTATAAAGGAGATAAGGAGATTAAACATTTCTTTGCCACCTGTGTGGGAGGAATGCAATGTAATGTCTGCGGCGACTGAAGACTGGCAACTGGTAGATATTGGCCAAGTTAATGGCAAACATCAGCAGCTTGTCCGCGACATACTGCAACAAAGATCAGATATGTTCGTGGAAAATGTCGCAGCGTTAAAAGCAGCTAAGGTTCCGCCGATAAAAATTGACGTTGACATAAATGACGTTACTTTTAGGCGGCAGTATCCTATTCCCTATAGTTTGTTAGAGCCGTACAAGGTACTTTTAGACAAGTTCTTAGAGAGCGGTATCATAAAAAGATCCAGATCTGATTGGAACAGTCCAGTACATCTTGTCAAGAAGCCTGACGGTTCCTTGAGATTCGTGCTGGACCTTAGACAGGTCAACGATAAATTAAGGAATCAAGATTATCCCATGATCCGGATAGACACCGCCATGGCAGCTGTGGGAGGTGCTAAATATTTTAGTACCTTAGATCTAGCCAGTGGGTATTATCAGCTGAAGCTGGATAGTAACGTAACGAAATGCTTCGCTTTCCAAACCCCTTTCGGAAAATTTGAGATGTCGAGACTTCCTCAGGGCTGTAAGATATCTTCGAATGTATTTCAGAGAGAAATGCATCGTATCCTAAGCGGCCTATTGGGCAAGAATTGCCAATGTTTTATTGACGACGTTCTGATATACTCGGAGTCGTTGGAGCAGCATCTGGCTGACTTAACTGAGGTGTTGGACAGGCTTAGAAAATATGGGCTTCAAGTGAGGCCGAGCAAATGCCAGCTCTTTCAGGAAGAAGTGACCTTCTTGGGACACAGAGTGGACAAGGATGGCATTCATCCTAAGGAGAACAACATCGAAAAGATTAAAAACATGAGTCCTCCTAAAACTGTATCAGGTGTCAGACGCTTTCTTGGAGCTGTTGGTTTCTATAGGAAATTCATTGCTGGTTTCTCTGAAATAGCGGCCCCTTTATATGAGTTGACTAAGAAGGGCACCAGGTATGAGTGGAACGAGGCAGCGCAGCGTGCGTATGACAAGCTAAAGACTTGTCTTAGCTCTGCACCCATCCTAATTCATCCTGACTACAGGGAAAAGTTCCTAATATTCACTGATGCTAGCGACATAGGATGTGGCGGTATGTTATCACAGTTGAAGAACGGCACTCCGCAGCCTATTAGTTTCTACAGCCATAAGTTCAGAGGTGCCGAGTTAAACTACAGCACAATAGAAAAGGAGTGTTTGGCTATTATTATGGCAATTGAACAGTTTGACTACTACATCTATGGTCAGCAGGTGGAGATATACTGTGATCACAAACCATTGCAATATCTTAAGTCACTAGAGAATAAAAATCGTAGGCTCATGAAATGGGCCTTGATGCTACAGGACAGGGAATTAACATTTTTCCATGTAAAAGGGAAGGAGAATGCGATGGCTGACTGGCTGTCCCGCGACACCTATAATACTGAGGTTGCTGTGGTCGATGTTTATGGAGGGGTGACTACCATTCCCAACTATGAGAAGTCCATGCTGAACTGCCCTATATGGAAAAACATCTACAAGAGGGCTCTGAGCACTGATGGTGAGGTAGAAGAGGGTGATGGCACGTATTTTATAAGCAAGTCCACCCGATATCTCGTCAAGGTCAGTCCAGACAGTAGACCCACTCGTAAGGGAAGGATGGTGAAGCAAATCGTAATACCTCCAGTTCTCCGCGATACCATTCTGGAAAGGTGCCATGACAGTCCCATAGGAGGGCACCTCTCAGTAGAGAAAACACTTTACGCGGTCTTAAGCCATTACTATTGGAAGGGGGCCATGTCTGATGTACGTAGGTACGTGAAGACATGCCCAGTGTGTGCCGAGAACAATGGTAGGCTTAAGAAAGCTCCTAATATGCCCATTCAACCCGCTAACTACCCTTTCGAAAGGTTATGCGTAGACTTCGTGGGTCCTCTTACCTTGTCTAGGAACAGGAATAGATACCTGCTCGTGTTCATTGATGCTTTTACCAGGTACGCTGAGGTTATCCCCGTCAGGGATTGTACCGCAGAGACTGCTGGGCTCGAGTTTGTCAATAAGATAGTGAACAGATATGGAACGTGCAAAGAAATTTTATCTGACCGTGGAGCTGCATTCGAGTCAGACCTTTTCAGAGAGATATGTAAATTATATAGTATTAAAAAGTTATCCACAACTTCTTATCGTCCTACCTGCAATTCGATCGTTGAAAGAGTTAATGGCACCATTTGTTCCATTCTGCGTCACTATGCCAATAGCAGGAATTGGGAAGACAACCTCGGTGCGGCGGTTGCTGCGTACAATAATGCCGTGCACTCAGCGTTAGGTGAGAGCCCCCACTACATGCTCTTTGGTTACGACGCAGTCAATCATGAAGTTAGCGATAAAGATGTGAGCGAATTCAGAAAGCCATCCTTGGCGGAGAGATTGAAGGAAATGCAAGATGCCAGGGAAACTGTTAGGAAATTCCTGTCTGAAAACTATGATGAACGAGTCAAGAAGTATAAAACGCAGACTGTGAGAACCTTTGAGACGGGGGATTTGGTATTGTTGGCTGTTCCTAAGGGCAAGGGGTCCTCTAAATTCTCCGCAAAATTCTATGGACCTTTCCGTGTGGTAGCTAAGGTGTCTGAAGTAAATTTCAGAGTGCGCGGAGTCAATTTGCACGATGAACAAGTTGTGCATATTGACAGGATGAAGGCATTCAGGGGCATGCGTCATAGAAAGCCCGCAGCTGCTAAACGCGAGTGCTATCCTCGGAGAAGGATGATTCCTTTGGCTCGGGAAGGTGGGAGTGCCTGTCGTATCTCTCCCCGCCGAGAGATGTCCACACCACCGTTAGAGACCAAGACTGTTCCCGACCAGGAGAAAGGAGATTCTCATGACGAACCTACAGTGGTCGATGGGGCGTTCGACAGGGCACATTTCAGCCCTTATTTTCTGAGACCAAATCCTCGCCCTGCCGATCCCAGATGAGAGCTTATTAGTCCCCCATTAAACTCTGTCTATTAAAGCATATTATATATGTGTGTGCTTGGTAATCACTCATGGTAACTCACGTAGTTTGCGCAGATCTTTGGTTATTTTCTTTTTGGGAGGAACAAGATGGAAGGCACCTGTATGGAACGACCTGGATGCCTACTTCTCCTCTCTTTAGTTTTTTTTTTGTATCTTTTAACATGGCTCCCGTGAGCTTTTCCCTCCCGAATAGCGGGAGGTTTTCCTTACGGGACAATAAGAATGTTTGGTAGATTGGTTAGTTTTTTTTTTTTTGGAAAGAGACCTTTTGTCAAATTATATTGACAAATATTCGCACTCTTATCTTATCCTATTTCTTTAGTGCGAAGAACGTTGTTTTATCAGATAAGTAAACCGATCTCTCCAGCATTCTAATTGGACGAATGTGGCCATGTTTGTATATAAAGGGGGTTGAAGGGAATGCGTGGTGGCATTGTGATTTAAAATCTTGTGCAGAGACACTTATAGTGCTCTCTTCGTATTTTTTTTTTTTGCTTGGTGTTCTCTACGCATTCCCTGAGTTACCCCGGTCCGATCCCTACATAAGCAGAAATAAAAGATAAGTACTTTTATTTTTATTTAACTAATTGTGAATTATTATTTATTTTTTTTTGTGTGTGTTATACTTTTGCGTGTACGGTTTTATTGTGTTCAAGTTACTCTTACGGTAGGCCCCCGTATATTGCAATAGTAATGGCTTAACTTTTGTCAGCACCACCTGAAACCCATCTAAAAATATAAGAAACATTTGAAAAGTGAATCACTAGAAAAATTACAGGCGCACCATGGTTTGTCAGAAATAAAATACAAAGAAACGATTTGAAGATCGAAAAAAACATTGAATATATATTAAACTAATCTTTTAACTTTTACGAAAAATCAGAAAATTTTTAAAACGCCACCTTTCAATGGTGCTACCAACTACAATTGCGACACAATGAAAAAACTCAAGACCGAAGCAACTTGTATATCAACCATGCCATAACGATAAAAAGTGGAAAAGAAGAATAAAGATATGCACTTTAAATATCAAGCAAGCCAGGAAAAGTCTTTTCAAAAACAATATTCCCAAAGCCTCAAGATTCCGGACCTAAAATTATATAGATTGTTACCATAATATAATTTTAAACGAACCATTGTATATAAATTCTCTCAACACATTATTGTCAATATGATTTCCTAGGTTGCTTCTTTTAAGTGGCGCCCAATAAAGTTATTTTGAACTGGAACTGGATTAAATAATATATTATCACGACAATTTATTTAATCATAGAAACTTTCTCCTTGGAATATTAAAAATATAAAGTTAAGTGCCAGGCGAAAATGTTTTTATTAATCGAATACACGAGCTTTCGGGCCGTCACGCCCTTCAACTGGTCTTTTTTTTTTTTTTTTTTTTTTTTTTTAATTTGCATATCCCGGGTTGAAACTATCTCTCACTATGAGCAAGCAAACATAAAAACCAACTGGTAATAATACATGATGGCAATAGGCCTTAAATAAGATTCCGTTATTAAAGAGATATTTTTACATATGAGGAAAAAATATAGGACGGCTAAAAAACAATTTAGTTAAAAATATTTGCAAATCTAAGCTATTATATAATATATTTATGTGACTATGCTAATCCTGTAATGGCGGTTGACAAATAAATGGTAGGTTTGAAATTGGATAAATAATGTGACTATATAATGAAGAGAGAACAAGTATTAAGATATCGACTGCTCGTGTATTCGATTAATAAAAACATTTTCTCCTGGCACTTAACTTTATATTTTTATTATCACGACAACATAAAGATTTTACGATATTTTTAACTATTTATTATAATATACTATTTAAATAATTTTAAAATAAACTGAGGCAACTAACATCTGAGACTCAGATACATGTAATGGGCATATGAAGCCCTTTTCAACGTCGTCAGGATAAATAGTTGAGGAACGTAGCGATAGATGGCAGCACAGACTGGGCGCCGGGGGAACGTTGTATCATTATATTATCACGATAACATGAAGATTTTACGAAAATTTTTAATTATTTATTATAATATACTATTTCAATAATATTAATATAAACTGGGGCAACTAACATCTGAGACTCAGATACATGTAATGGGCATATGAAGCCCTTTTCAACGTCGTCAGGATAAATAGTTGAGGAACGTAGCGATAGATGGCAGCACAGACTGGGCGCCGGGGGAACGTTGTAACACACCAAATTTCTGTTTGTTTGTTTGTTTAATCTTAGTCAATAGGCCGAGAAGCGATGTTTGTTTATTTGTATGTGTGTGTGAAGCTAAAACTAGATTCTTCATGTTTTGTTCTCAAATTATAATCCCATATAATTATTATCCCAATTTCCTATTAACTTAATAAATTCACGCGCGATTTATCCATTTTATTTCCATTATTTAAAGTGTCTTAATTCTAAACGGTATATAGCCTTTTGGATAAGATCAAACGGCATATAATATGGCTAAATATTGTATATGGCGCTTATAATGAAAGGAATAAAAAAGTTAACAAGTGTAAGCTACCTCTCAAAAGAGAAAGCCTGCTCCTACCGTCAAAATTGTCGTAAAAAATATGCGCTATCTATTAACCGTCTCTGCACCCTGCATTCTAACAGACTCGGGTCGATGATCGAGTCATAACACCAGCTTTAGTAAATTCAGAAATCTCACATGGAAACTACGTTTTCTAGCTATGACAGCGTCAGTGTGGGCTATGAATCCTGATATTCCCAAGGGATTCATGAAATCTCTAGAATTTACCAGCAAGGCATTTATCTGGCGAAGTGACTAGGACATTGATATGGACCAAATACAGATAGAAATTTTCCCTGGGAAATTTGATCTAAAAAAAAAAAAAAGAAAGTCCACAACTCTCAAGTGAAGATAGATCTACAAACTAAACTATACTTTTAAGACTATTTTGATGGAAAAGAAAACCTTTCTTATTAAAGACCAATTTCCTCATTTTCATCTGTAAACTACAGGTTTCGAAATGTAAATATTTACCTGTCTACTGTATTTCGTGGTCAAGATTTGTGGTTTTCAAATTATGGGCGTCAGCGCATCTCCCTCAGGCTCTAACCGACAGTGGTGGTGGCAATTAACCGTTTTCCAAATCCGCACCGAAACGGTTTTAATAAATGAATACTACATTATCTATGAATATAAATATATTTATAAAATATATATTTTGTGTGAATTATGTAATCCTTTCCAAAATATAGAAAAGGATATTATTATATCCTTAATATATTAAAGGATATATTTGTAGGATATAACAATTCTTCTGCAAAAGATCTAAAGGTGTCATTTTTTTTCGACCAAAAATAATTTATACCCTTATTATTTTCATACAATACTTTAATTCCTTATTTTTTGAAGGTGATAAAGCCACAAATTATTGCACTAATGGTTCTTATTTTAAATATATTCTTAATTTTTAATTCACTAAATCGCTTAATGCCTATATTGTGTCTCAGCCGTACAGAAGGTTAGACCTGTGCGCATTATAGGTTCGTCCTCAATTTCAACTATCAGTATATCCTTTGATTTTTTCACACTTCTCTATTCGCTGTCATTGCTCTATCTTGGCAGTCATTCTGTAAGTTAATACAATTTGTGCATTTTAAGAAGTAATCTTTTCCAATTCCATCCAATTATCGTAAAGATAGAGGCTGCCTGGCCGGCATTCATAGTTCTTCAAATAAAAGATACTTCGGCCAGTAAATCTTTTTTTGTCTCGACGTTTCGACAAAAATCTTTTCCGAAATTTTTGTCGAAACGTCCAGACAATAAAAAGATTAACTGGTTGAAGAACCAATTATCAGTGTATAGTTGTAGTTTCCGGCCAATAAATTGGTTTTGTTTTCTTGCATTTTTATCTACAAAATCAAGCCAACTTAACACACCAATAAAGTGTCTCGACGGTTTATTATTCCATGCATGATTTCTAAAGGTGGGTCTAGTGTGCTCTATCTAAAGATATGTATAAGATTATAAAGGCAATGAAAAACTGTAGCTAAACTAAGGACTCTTTATGTTTAAGGAAATACCCTTGTAGAGTCTGCTATTCAAATCTCAGAGTTAAAATAATAATTTGGGGACGCCTCAAAATTCGGGTTCGAGAATACATGGATATTTTACATAATGTTATTTTATATTTTGAATAAAAGGGCGAATAATGTGATCCAGAAGATTTTGGCTGATATCTCCAACATTAGAAATATTTCAAGTGACAATTCCACAAGTCTATAAAAGTGTATTTTTTACAGTTTCACATATGTGAAGTGATTTTTTTCAGTTTTTCTTGAAGAAATAAATTCGCTCTCCAAATATATATACTGCTTTTATTTTCTGTTAAATAATTGTGTCTTTTTTATGTGCAAAAACTCATGTTAATAAATACTTCTAACTTTTCAAATATTTAAGACAGCATTTTTATTAAAGAAGCTATCACACACAAAAAAATGATGGTTATATAAATTAAAAATAAAATATTTATTTTTTTACATTTGAATATTCACCTTGCTATAAATCTATCAAATATCATAGGAATTTTATTATTGGTATCAACATGTTGTATACAAAAAGTGACAATGGTTATAAAATGAATGCTTTGCAAAATAGGCAGTGTCCAAAAAAGGTTCGGAACCTAGGGCCAAGTAATGGAAATGTTCCCACAAAATCTATTACAAATTTTGTACGCCTTGGGTAGATTGTAATGGAAAATGGCTAAAATTTGAGCCAAAAGTTTATTCTAGCAGCGTTCAGACTGGGTTAGACGAGCTGCGATAACTCGGCGCAGCTCTCGGGACCAACTAGCCTCATGGCACGGAATAGTGTCGTCATGACCCAGTACCTCGCTCTGATATGTAGCGGACACCCACAGACACACTTAATGCCAACTAAGAATTTACAATGTTTTCACCAAGGTCACACACTAATCCTCTTCAAACCACACACACATTATCTTCCAAAATTTAAAAACATATCTCTTATAAATACACACCTTGATTTTTCTACCTATTTTATATAATACTAGCCGAATGACCCGGGCAACGCCCGGGTTTTACCCGATTAAATGTTTTTATTCAAATACTATCCGTTACAATTATAAATTGGCACCGTGGATGTCACTTTTGTGAAACGTCCCGCTCCAAACTTTGTGTGTTTTTAAAATATAAAAATAAAAATGTAAATTTTCACAACGATATTTGAAAATTATATTATTTTGATTCTCAAATACTATTCGTTACAATTATAAATTGGCGCCGTGGATGTCACTCTTGTGAAACGTCCCGCTCCAAACTTTGTGTCTGAGAAGCGATCTTTTAATAGAAAGATGATCTGGCTTTTGTTTTCTGCTCGAATGAATGTTTTTCTGTTAGAATTTTGTTCCTGCGTACAAAAAAATGAACTGGTTTCACCCGTGGTCTCTGCTTTTTGGAATTTTTCCCCATATAATTTTGTATCTGATAATCAAGCATAATACAGCAATATTGTCATCCACATTTTCTGACTAAAAAACAACTTTTAATGCCCAGAACCTGTCAATTTCAAATTTTCTTGCCTAAAAATGCGAAAAATATCTCTTCCAGAATTTTCTCTATGTCCTGTTAAAACACGTTTTACATGTACATTAGGTCAGCTGATATTACTTCCCATCTTCACCGCTAGAGGCGCTGCTTGCGAGCGAAAGGGCAAATTTGGAACCCAATTTGCAAATAACTCGAAGAATATTCGGGATAGAGACCTGGAATTTTCACTATAAGTTTTTCCAGATTCTAATATATATACTGTTAAAATTTCAGTCAGATTAGTTACGTATTGTGGACGTGTATAGCCGACATAGAAACACACATACATACATACATACATACATACATATATACATACACTGACTTTTATATATATAGGGATGGTAAGGTATGTTGGTTAGATAGTATTCATTAAAGAATACTAAGTTTGCTACCTCCGATGTTTTTGTTTTATAGACAAGTACATGACGCCTAAAAGCCGATTCATAAACTTAGTTCCATTGTTGGCTCTTTATTATACATTTCAAATATTTATTTCAATAAGAAATTAGCCTCTTAAAATATTTTTATTTACATAAACTGTGTGTGTTTTTTAAAATCATTTTCATATTAATTTAATTTTAAGTAAATAAGTTTATATAAATAAAAAGGCATAAATTGGATCAAAAATTATCATTTATTTTACCAATATTTCAGTTGGCTTAACGCCAACCTTTATCAAGGTATTATAACATTTTAAAGTGTGTCAACCCATGGTAACTGTTAAATGTTATAATACCTTGATAAAAGTTGGCGTTCAGCCAACTGAAATATTGGTAAAATAAATGATATTTTGATCCAATATATGCCTTTTTATTTAAAGATTTATTTATGGATTGCTCTATTTTCAAAAAGTTTATATAAGGTATCGGCTTTAATTATCTTTTAGATGGGAATTTTCCCGGGGAATAATGATCTATAAAAATAAAGGTCGCCTCTCGTATCAAAATGGACGCCCAAACTAGGCGCTATCTACCGTTTGCGTAAACTAGAGGACTCATATCTGCAACAAAGCCACAACACCAGTTTTGGAAAACTGAGAAGCAACTTTATTGAATGAACCATTGGATTCCAAAATTCTATCACTTTTTAAAGAAAAATCAGTGTAATAAAATTCAAAACGGAAATGTTATCTCAAAAGCAATAATTTATTTCGTTACAAAAAGTGTTTAGTTTCAAATATTCTTGAATATCACTGTTAGATGTACGACGGGCCAATGTTTATACCCATATATGTAGGATAAGAGGCAATGAACTGCATATTTTCAAGGAACCTTTAGGTGTGGGCGACCACCTCAGTTAAAATATGTGACCTTCACATTCCATACACTGAGAAGTTTAGTAAGCACTCAGCCTTGGACCGGTGAACAACGATTTTACGGCTATTACAGCGTATTCGTAGGACGATCGAAGTTATCTCCCTGCATACCACGAGAACTCGGCCTTTGTTTGCATCTAAAACTAGCGGATTAAACAAAGTGAGATGTGGCGCTGCAAAAAATTCTAGAAATACCAAAATATGAAATCTATACAATTAGTAATTTCAAGAAGCCCTCGAATATCTTTCAAGCGTTAAAGAGCTGCTCTGGAGCGTGGACATACATAACCTTAATAATTACATTAATACTATGAAGCAGAGAAATATCGCTGTTCGCTGATTAAACGCTGCAAGGTTTCACTTAACTCCACAGTTTCTGGAATGTGAAGGCCATTATATATGTTATTCTAGGTGGTCGTCCTTACCTCTGACAATCTTATTAATAACCTAAGGTTGCACTAGCCCACTCTGTATTTTCTTAAAGAAATTTATGATTTAAATACATATAACAGTACAAGTAAGAGAACAATATTTTGGGATTCATTTTAAATGTAAATTCTGAAATAAAATTGTTTAGGCTTTTTATAGACAACCTAATCCCGAAATTATCCTAGTGGCAGAAATCTAGTACACTTAATAAAAAGAAGAATAAAGAAGTACTTTCCCTAATAACTGAAAGTACCGGCCACCAACGTTTGGAAGGTACAACAGGACAGCGTCCAGAGTTGAACTTACCCATTGTGAAATCCCGTGAAGTTCCATTTTGATGTTTACCTTGTTTCATTCTTGCTCAAACATCGTCTTTTTGAAAGACATCCTAGTAACGCCAAGTTTTAAAGTATTTCCTCATTGTAGCATCTGAAATTATTATTTTATTTGAATACTTCAATTATTTAAGGTCTCTCACTCTAAACCTAAATTTTAAATATTTTTTGATCGGTTCACATGCACCAGTTTCATTTGGCAACCTCCAACCATCTGGAAACAAAAATATTTGAACTTTAACTGAAAGAGAAATAATGATTCTTATTTAGAATGTAACTATTTATTTCTTTTTGTTAGCATAAATACGTGAACATTCTAATTTCATCAGTTTATGCTGATGAGAATATATTTAAATAATTTATGCTATATAGGATTTATGTTCCATTTATTAATATTTTATATGTATTAAAAACATTATATATAGTTTTATGGCTGTGTTTGGAATATTCTTATTTATTTGAGAGATAAATATGCATTTTTGTTTATAAATATATTTCAATGATTCATTTTGTCTGTTTGTGCCCCAACTCTCCAAGGGGATTTTCAGCGTTTCATCCATTGAGCATCCATCTAGAGGTTGGTATGTACTTCTTTAATATTTTAAACTTTTCGAAATATTTAATTGGGCGCTTGCTGATATTTTAAATTAAATTAATTATAGGTGTAAGAGACATCTTGTGTATAATAAAGTGATGCAGGTAATCATTTGAAATTTATAAATTGAATATGAAAAAAAATTAAGTATAAATAACCAAGTGACACATGAAAGACCAAGAACCTATACAACGAAGTATAGAAATGGACCTTTACCGGGTTTTCTACAGTTAGAGTCACAGTTTGTAGAAATATAGATTATCGTAAAGATAGAGGCTGCCTGGCCGGCATTCATAGTTCTATGAAAAATAGACACTTCGGCCAGTTAGAGTTTTTTATTTTTCTCAACGTTTCGACAAAAATCTTTTGTCTTCGTCATTTACTTCTCCTGACGAAAACAAAAGATTTTTGTCGAAACGTTTAGAAAAAAAAAACTCTAACTGGCCGAAGTGTCTATTTTTCGTAGAAATATAGATGTATTGTGCGGAAATATGAACACAGTTTGCAGAAATATAAATGCGGTGTAATATAATATAATTGGAATATGCAGAAATATAAGTGAATCGTGCCGAAATATAAATTGAGTATGCGGAAATATAAATGTAGTGTGCGGAAATATAAACACAGGTTTTTTCAGAAATAGAAATAATATCTTTAAAAATCATTTTTCTTAATTTATAAACGCTCTCTTTTTAAGTGTTTTATTTTAAACCTTCCACATCATAATTGATACTTTTAACGCTTTATTTTCCTGTTTTTAAGGCGTATTTGTAAGAAGCTTTCTGATTTCATATAAATAAGGTAAATTAAAGTGTAAAACTTATCAATCATACGTAAAAAGTTTTTAAAAATACCTATAAAAACGTTTATGTATAAATTTTAAAAATTAAATAAATATAGGTAATTCTATAAGTATTATTCATATTTTTCAAACTATACGTTTTGAATAATTATTTTTGCAAACTGTGCTTACATTTGTGAAATACTCACTAAATCTTCGAACGCATTATCTCCACCTAAAATACTTTTATGGTACAGACAATTTGAAGGGAGAATAACTGTAACTTTTTAATTCGAAAACAGCAATATTTCAAGGAGAAAATGTTTATCTAAGATGTGTAGACAACATCGGCACAGCTACCGTCTTGATGCAAACATGAAATAAAATAAATTATTGAATAAAACATCTATGTCGAAGAATCTATATACTGTCGATTCATTGATCAAATTAGAAGGTCAAGGGAATCTCTGAGGGACTCACCGATAGAGAAGAAGGGGAGGGCTAGACAGAAGGCCAGGAAGCCCAGGCCGCTCGCCGCCAACAGCCCGATGGCCGCCACGGAGCCCAGCGCCGCCACCATCACGGCGATCACGCCCAGGAGGGCCGAGAGGTCGGAGCGGAACGTGGCCGCGCAGGCACAGAGCACCATCAGGACGAAGGCCGAGATGTACCCCGGCACCGACAGCATGCTGTTTCTCATTATTTCCTTAACGAATCTTGGTCTGGAGTAGAAGTTGAAGGACACATTAGGTAGCGAAGTATTAATTAGATTTTTCTCGATTTCTTTTTCAAGTACTTTCACCGTTTCCAAATTGCTGGTATTAAACATGTACACAAGGCTGAGAGCCTGGGCAGAAGCAATATTTATGCCACGTGGATCTAGATTTACTCCTCCAATGCTGTAGCCATAATACCGAATACCTCTTGTTGATATCTCCAGGGGAAAGGGAACTGAAGTTATGTTGCGACCAAGAAGAAAGAGCGCAGGGTTTTCACGGCACCTTCCCGTTCCAAAGTCTTTAAGGCAAGTTTTGTCGTAGGTGAGGCCTTCGTCGGTGCGAGCTGATCTCACAGCTGAGTCAATTACTCGAAGGTCGCGAAGGTAAGGCAGAACGTCACCTCCTTCTCGAGCCACGACCAAAACTCGGACCAGCCTCCCGACCCGTGTTACAGCGCTTCCTTCGGGAAACGTGGCTTCGATGTGAGCACGATCCTTTAAGGCTCTCGATGACCGCGGCAGCGCTATCTCGTCGAAGCTGTTGAGAGACATGGGGAACTGAGCCGTAAGCACCAAGTAGACCAGGGTGCCGAGGACGGCGAGAACAAGGGCGATTGGCACGCCGATGCACCCGCAAATCCCAGCCTGGTCGCTCTGGACCTCGGCGGCCCACTCCCGGCACTTCCTTCCCCACTGGAGATGCATCTGCACAGAGGTCCAATCGTATAAGTTCATTTGTGATCATTGGTGGCAAAAAAATTGGTTTTACTATGTGAATTTGAAGTTATTGATAAAAGGGCAGAATTAAAAATGGTTTTACTATGTGAATTTGAAGTTATTGATAAAAGGGCAGAATTAAAAATAAGATAATATAACTTTATGCTTGAAATAAAACGAAAATATATAATCATTTCAAAATTAATTATATTTCATAAAAAAAAATTATATATTGCTATTGAATATGAGATAGTGTGTCATCTGTTTATTGTCCTTCCTCTGCGATGGAAAGAATATAAGAGAATAACACAATTCAATTATTAGAGCGGTATTGTATATTAAAATAGCGAAACCTCTGGGAGGGTTCACCACTGATCAAACAGGCGCTCCTAATATTTTTTACAGCTCAAAGGAAAGTATGAATTTATATTTAATAAAAATAAATTTCACTTTTCTCTATTCTAGAAACTAACACCTAACGCCAAATATGTATCTTCGGTTAGAGAGCATATATTTTTTCAATACATTTTTATAAAATAAAACTTTAACCTTAGGGTTTGTCAAAATACCGAGGTGAAGATGGCTCAGTAGTAGTGAGCTCTCCTACTGTTACCGCAACACACAGCTTTGCGCAGAGGCGATATCGTAGCCAGTGAGGAACTTCCGAGGCGCGATTATTGCTAGTTGAAACTTTACTGTTACCGCAATACTTAAAGTCTGGAGGTTGAAGCCAGCGAAGTCGTTTGAAGGTTTGGAACTGAGGATTCATGCCCCCCCAACTATTTTCTATGGCTATAGACTTTTTCTGAAACCTGTTCTAGGAATTAGCCTCCAAACATTCAATTTTAGAGCGCGGATTATTTTTACGATACGTACTTTAACCTTTTTTAAAATATATTTAACGGAAAAACAAACAATCCCGAATGCTATAATTCTGTTCACCTTTCAGAATATTGTTACCACACATGTACGCAATTCTTGCTAGAATGGGCGATGTATATGGAAGGAGAGGTTGTTTCTCTCATCACGTGTAAGCATGTACAAACAGAAAAGTTTTCTATAACAAAAGGCATATAGCGGATCGAAAACGAATTTATTATAGCCAGAGGAGATATGTGATCTCTATCTCATTCTTCTATTCTGGAAGGATTTAAATCTTTGATTCAACATGCCGTCTCACATCAATTCTTTATATTAGGGTGACATGAAAATTTCCATTCCCCATGCTACAAAATCGTATGCACATAGAACATGTATATAGCTCAAATATATATATTGATATATGTCTGCTAGAAAGTAAATAAAAATAAAATAAAACTCTAGTGGTTATTTGTGCTTCCTCTGAACGATTATGAAATGGTCCTATTATATTTATAATTACATATATAAAAATCCAAAGCCCTCATTATAAAGAAAAACTTTTCTATCTATAATAATTATAATTTATCAAAAGTATATATATATGATACACAGATGATATTTTTTAAAATAGGTAACCTGTTATATTTGGCATTAATTTTTATCGATCTAAGAGTTGTTGAAATGAGTGCCTTGAAGTTACGCGGTACGTGGCTTTTATAAATATGATGTTAAGTGTTATTACCCTAGTGCTTTACGGGTCGTCCGCGAGTTCAATGAGAAAGTAGCCGGTTGTGTTGCCAAACGAAGAAACATCGGTGTTTCTACAATGTATCTGGGGACGATTCGGGTAAGTCATTCTTTGTTTCTCCTAGCAGCATCTTTATTCAGACGAATTCATTTGGTTTATATTTTACATTAGTTACAAATGTAGATGGCTAGGTCCTTTTTTTCGCGATTGAAAAAGTGTCATACACTATAATAATTAATTTCTGCGCATACACACGAAAACACGGAATTTATTCTAAAACAATGTCTTTGAATTGCGCCGAAAAAATAAAGAGACTCTAGCTATCTTTGGCCAAAGTACATAGAATATCAAGAATCAGTGTCACAAAAGGAAAGCGAGTTTAAACATACGGAACTTGGCGGAAAGGAGAGGAGTAAACGTTTGGGATGCGTAGACAAATGTTTGCAAACAAAGAAAGGCCAGACGGCAGTACGGGCCAAGGAGGTCAAGTTTAAGGGCGGAAAAAGTTCTTGACCTGGATACGGCATTCAGGAAATCTTGAGGGGCACTGCCCTTGTGAGATGGGCTAATTTCACTTTCTCAACTCTCACCGGAGCCTGACGCCCTTCAGGATTTGGAGATGATCTAACCGCCGATAGCAACACTTGGACTGAAGGCAAAAAAAGAAGAAATTATCTTATTTTACACAATTGATAAAGTATAAATTGAAGTTTTTTTTTTTCACAAAACAAATCATATTTTTTTAGAAACAATTTAATGGGGAAAAAACGTTCAATATTTTAAATATTATGTATGTTAAAAGTAGTTCATACTTTCTTATCATATTTTAATATTTGTACTTTTATAGGGTGACTAAGGAATTGAAATTATTTAGCTGTTGGCTCTCTAATTTAGGCGCGCGCGCGCTCACTTTGTAGGCAAGACCCACACGTATTGACTTTAACTAGGATGCCTTCAATTGATATGACATCATGCCAACTATAGTCAAATACGGTTTCTAAAGATGCTGTGTGGAAACTGTTTATGAGGCTTATAGACTTTTAGTTGCAAGGTTCCAGGTTGGAGAGGAATAAAAGGATATGCCTTTAGACGTGTACTAGGTAAAGTGAGGAAACCAATTTATATAAATAAATTTTAAAATATGAATGTTCGATACGAATTTTTAGCGCAAAACCTTTCAGTTGTTGGAGAACTATTTTTCAGATTAATAAAAAAGACATTTCCTGATCGTGCAACTGAAATTTGCTGATGGTTTGCGCCATCTATCGGAATAAATATCAACTAATAGATGGATATCCGATAGATGGCGCAAGCCATCAGAAAATTGCAGTTGCACGATCAGGAAATGCCTTTTTTCTTAATTTATCTACCAGATCCAAGTACAAATTCACTTTTGAACATTTTTCCACATATCTTTCAGATGTTTTAAAAATTATAGTGAAAGGTAGTTCATTATATTATTTTTCTCTCTGCTCTATATAATTTTTTATCTATAAAACAATGTTATATATTAAAAATAAAATTATTCTTCATCTACCTTCTATTTTATATATATTATATAATATATGAGATTGTAATTTAGAATAATTGTTCTGAGTCATCATTATAAATCGCAAAAGATAGAGCTGAATAAAGACAAATAATGTTCTCTCTCTCTCTCTAGTAATAACTTTCGGATTAAAAATATAAATAGATATAAAAAAGGGAAAAATTGGATTTTGAGTAAAGAGCTTCTTTTGGTCATTTTTTAAAGTGTTGCAAGATTTTGATCAATTTGCGTAATAATAAAAATATGACAAAGTAATGCTATTTAAAAAAACCAAGGGAAATAAATTATATTGGCGTGTACACGCTCGGATGTGCATTAGGCTATATATATTCCAGCTATAATTATAAAATAGATAATAATATAGAGTGAAAAATATATATAAAATTACATTAATACTTTTAAAATTTCTGTGAACAAATATATGGCGTTGCCTTTAGAGGCCAGCACCGAAGACGTGACCAAGAGGGGTGTGCTCTACACGAGAGCGAGAGATTATCTTTAAAAATATATATATTAGACGTGAGATTAAACGGTATAACTATATTCTGTGAGCCATAAAGAAAAATATGCTATTGGGAATAATTGTAAAAGGTTAGGCATTTAAAATTACTAAATATTTCCTCACAATATCATTCCTCACCTATCATGAATAGGATAGGTATATTGTTATACTAGTTTGAGAGGTCTGTTTTCTATTGATTCTATTTATAAAGAAGGTTGAAATCCTCTAAAGAATATAAGTGATAGATTTAAAGCGAACGAGGATGCGTTTCTTATAAGAATTATAAGAAACGCATCCTCGTTCGCTTTAAATCTATCACTTGATTCTATTTATATTTGATGATATCAGTACTTCCAGGAATCGTTGTTGCTTGCTGGTAACAATATATTGCGTGTTTGAGATCGAATGTGTGTCCAGTGGTGCAGGTTTACAGGTACTGGTTTCTACTACATATGTTTATTTATCTATTTATTTATTGTTACAAAGAGCACGAAGTCCAAAGGACTATTGTGCTGTGCCAGTATAATTTACATATATATGATTAATTATTTACACGATGGATTAGTAGTGTTTTGTAAATTATTGTACAAATAGTTCTAAACTTAACAAAGTTCTCATAAGATAGAGTATATACACAAAGAGAATTTGGTAATGTTTCAAAGTATCTACATACAATTTGATTAGTCAGAGGGCAAGTTAAAAGAAGATGCTCTGGTGATTCAACATCTAAGCGGCATTCACATGTTGGATCATTGATAACATTCAGTTTGAATAGGAAACTTAAGAAGGGTCCTTTGCCTGTTAAGAATAAAGTAGTGAATTTATCATAAGAAATGAAATTTAGGACAGCAATTGGAAATAATTTCTTGAACAGTTCATTAGATTGAGAAAGATAAAACTTAAATTTTTGATCCAGATATAGTTTATTTAATTCTTTTTGAAGGTTTTTTTTTGTGTTTGATCTGTGAGAGAATTTGTCATATTATACTTTGTTTGTGATAATTCAAGATAATCGGACAGTAAAGTAGTTTTCGCTAGTAAATGTGTGATGTAAGAAGATGAAGTCCTATAAGCATGAATGCATCTAATAAGAATTTGATATTGTATAGAGAATTCAACTTAGATCTTTTTGCTGCAGTGATAAAAAGAAACCAAATAATTGATGCATAGATTATTGTAGAGCGTATCATAGCTTTATATAAGATCAATCTACGCCGAGTATCAATGCCCCAATTACGTGCACATAATGAGAATAATATATTCTTAAGTTTCGTAGCTTTCATAATTATATTGTCAACATGTGTTCCAAATTAATCTTATTCCTTTGTCTATGATTTTTAAAATAACTCCCAAAATTTTAACAGTTTCTGATGGTTGAATTATTTTTCCATCAAAATTATTGGGCAAATTTTCATAGTTATGTAGATAGAGTATACCTGTTTTGTTTGGACTTAGTGAAAGTTTTACCTTTTCACACCAGGCTTTGATTTTTATTAGACATTTGGTAATATTGTACTGAAGATCATAGATGTTTGAACTCCATACCACAAATGTCACATCATCCGCGAAAGCAATTACTCTAGCAAAACTTTCGTTAAAAGATGAGTTGAAATCATTAATTAATATATTCCAAAGAATAGGAGAAATAATACCACCCTGGGGACATCTCTTATTTATCTTTCTTATACACTTTACATTAGTATATTTAAACTCTACATTCCGGTCTTCAAAGTAAGAATTAGTTATTTTTATAAGTACCGCTGGAAAATTTGCCTTGTCCAATTGTTGGAGAATTGCCGGATGCCATGCGTTGTCGATAGCTCCGCTGATGTCCACTGTTACTATTGCCGTATTTTCTGTATCTCTTTTCTGAAAACTTAATTTAGTTATTTCTTGTAAAGCAGAGATTGTTGATTTTTCTTGTGTAAATCCATGTTGAGCAGGATGCATAACATCATAACTATTAATATGATTTGAAAGTTCAGTATGAATTAGACTTTCAAAAATTTACCTAAATTAGAAGACAAGCTTATAGGGCTGTAGGCTTTCGGATCTTTATAATTTTTTTTATTAGTTTTTTTTTTATAATCATTACTGCTGACTTTCTCCAGGCCTCCGGATAATAATTAAGTCCAATACAAGCATTGAACAATTTTGTTAACACAGGAGATATATGATGAACTGCAGTTTTGATCATCTGATTGCTTATATGATCTATTCCTGGAGCCTTGCCATTTTTGAGTTTTTCAATTATTGAACAGATTTGAATATTATCAAAATAAATGATTTTTTCATTAGAAAAAGTATACCTCTTGCCTCTGATTAATTTATGATAGTAGATACATATGTGGTATTGCATAAAACTACAAATATTATATGTATATTTGACTCCCTATGAAGTCTGTACATTTATTACTCTACAAATAAAATTTAGATATTTTTTGGATGTGTATATATATATGAACTCTTGTACAACTCCACAATAGAATCAACGATATGGATGGTAATTTAAATCTAAATTATACTTCAAAAACAACTTTCTCATTGCTTTTTACAATTTATTTAATATTACATGTTTATATACAGTTAAACCTGTCTATAGCGCCTCCCTCTTGAGACTCACCAAAATAGGGTGAGGGGGTGCTATAGACAGGTCACTTTTAATGTAAAATGTTTACGTTTAAATGTTTAAAATCGGGCGCTATAGAGAGTAAGGCGCTATTTAGAGGGGGCGCTATTGACAGGTTTAACTGTATTTAATATTTCAGCAATATGAAAATACACCATAGACGCAATAACTTTCATCACCTATTTTGATGGTACTTAATGGCTTCTATTCCAAGGTAATCAATCTCCTTAACGTGGGGGTAGAATACTCCTAGTGGTTTCACGCGAATCCAGCGGCCTTGTAGACTGTGTTTAAAACCAGCGAAGGAAAAATGGACGGGCTCTAGGAACTCAATTGCTTAACTTAAAATATATTTATTGAGGAAATTGATACAATTGGTAATTTACATTTTCGCAATTTCAACATGTATTCAAAAATGAAACTAACATAACTTAAAATAAAGTAACAAATTTGCTATTTTTGTACAATGTGTTCGCTACAGACTATAAAAAGTAAGAAACAAGAAACTATTCCTTTTAATAGGGTGAGCCAATTGATTAATTGTTTTATCAAACTTTGAAATTGTCCTTTTATTATTCCAACATTCTAAAGGACTAATATAAAATTTAGTAAACTTATGATTCTCATCTTTTTAAAGGAGATATATTTGGTCAAAAGTTCTTCGTTAGAGTTCTACCTGAACACAATTTCGGTTTTGGTATTTAGGAAAACCAATCCAATACAATAGTAGAGCGGTCTGGAGATTAATTTGACGAAACCGCTGAGAGGGTTCAACACTGATGAGCCAAGCCCTCTCATTCAATAACTTTTACCATTGTAGTAAGGACTGTAGGGATAATATTTAATGCTATTATTAAAAAAACACGTTGCTAAAAATAATTGTTACAAATTTTAACGATAGGTGGCAATTAAATCTATAAATGTTTTTTGCTAAAAATAATTAACTTATTTAATAACAATTTATAACCATGTAAAAGATTTTCAATGATGGCTATCCAAGGTAACATATATATCCATCAAACCCTACCGACCAATTAGATTATAATTTTTTTTTGAAAATAGAGCAATCCATAAATAAATCTTTAATTAAAAAGGCATATATTGGATCAAAATATCATTTATTTTACCAATATTTCAGTTTGCTGAACGCCAACCTTTATCAAGGTGTTATAAATTTTTAAAGTTTGTCAACAACAAACTCAGCGCCACTGAAATATTGGTAAAATAAATGATATTTTGATCCAATATATGCCATTTTAATTAAAGATTATAATTTGTATCGAATATATAAACCCCCCCCCCCCCCCCCCCCCCCCCCCGGCATCAACCTGTACAGCTTTGTTTCTTCTTCGTTCCAAGATAGTTTCTATTTGGAAAATATAAAATATCCTTTAATATAAATTTTGCGGGACAAGAATGGAGCCGGGGCTACATCACCTCATGTATGGGGCTGAAAGACGAACGAGAAGTGCTCCTCAGTGAAATAGGCCTTGAGGGACTCTCTTTGGAGCTCCTGTTGAATGAGGTGGTGAGAAACAGAGCTGGAGCGTTTGCGTTGTTCAAATTTTGGAAGACGGCAGAAGAGAAGGGGAAGCTATATACATAATCTAATTGATGTAAATAATTATATGTAAATAATCTTTGTCAGGATTAGAATGACGAATCCTATATGGGACTTTGATTCCAGTAAAAGGCTTGTTGCTGCTGTTGTATATCGCCACAGTGTAGAAAATACTATACTATACCTACTACTTATAGGTTTCTCTCTGTATTCTTAGTTCTCTTCTCTTCAATTACTCTGTAAACTGGCGAATCCTTTATAGGACGAGAGGTCCTCAATAAAGGCTTTGTTGTTGTTGTTGTCTTTAATATAAATTTAGTTACAGAATGCTCATTTCTCACAAGAACTCTTAAATTTTCAGGGCCTCGAGATTTCAAAATTCCCATTTTTAGTTGGTTGTACCTCAGCTTTTCTGGTGTATAGTGGCTTATTATTTAAGATATTGCTGTTAAGTGCTTTATGAAAGCTGAATATAGCTCCCATTTATCAAATTCTTGTGTACTTTCATCATTCAAGTTCATGTCCATTCATTGTTGTGTTCTTGTTTTAATTCTCGTTTCGTTATCCAAATCGCTTTACATGCGTTTTCTATTGTAAATATTTGAAACAATTTTTGTCTAAACATTGTTATCTTTTCACCAGCAATACAATTTAATATGGCCTTGATATCTGTAAATGTAGCATCTACACTATTTCCTATTTCTTCACAGCATAGTTTTATTTTAAGAATTATATAGTATTTTTAAAAAGTAATTTTAAAAAATTGAAGGCACATTTTGACCCCATCTATGTCAGGGTTTTTTACAGGCTTGTAAAAATGGAACGACTAGTTCTTATTGTGATGGTAGTTCATCCATAATCTTATCGATTCCTTTCACCATCATCTTTTCACCTTTTAAAATATAATTGAAATATTTTTTTAGCTCGAATTATGTATTTATCTCTTCTTTCATTTTATTTTTCAGACATTTAATTTATCCTTTCATTTAAGAATTCATATATTAAAACGTTTTTTAAACTCCATTTCAAATTTCTTGAACTGAGTTAATTTGGAAAATAAAATTATGAAAATAATCCGAAATTGATATTAAATTAAAAAACACTCGCATATTTACCTTTTTTTCCAGGTTAACTACTCATCAGATATTTGATCATTTTCAATTTTAACTGCGCTTTATTTACAATAGTTTCTTCTCTCCCTCTTTCTCACTTAAACAATTTTAGCTTTAGTAAAACTTTGATTCACTCGGCTATTTATTTTGTTGACAAGGAGACAAGAGATTGAAATTGTAAATTTATATGATATTTATATTATTTTGATGTTGTAAATAAGAATATGAAAATTGAAAATTCACTACATATATATATATTTAAAAAAGATGCATATATTGGATTTCTAATTATTTTTATTGTTCCAATATTTCGAGGGGCAACTCGCCTCTCTTTATCGAGGATGTTTGTGTTTTTCACTAGAACATGCGCGCACGCGTACACCATCTCGTTCTACAAGGCCAATGAAAGAATTGTATCTTTGATTTAACTATTGTATTCAGTTTATATACAACAAATAATTATATTTATATTTAATATTATAGATTATTATTTTATCTATGGAAGATATAGAGATTTATATACAACACAGTGTAATTGTAAAAATTGTGTTTGCATATTAATATGCAAACACTATTTTTTACAATTACACTGTGTTGTATATAAATCTCTATATCTTCCATAGATAAAATAATAATCTATAATATTAAATATAAATATAATTATTTGTTGTATATAAACTGAATACAATAGTTAAATCAAAGATACAATTCTTTCATTGGCCTTGTAGAACGAGATGGTGTACGCGTGCGCGCATGTTCTAGTGAAAAACACAAACATCCTCGATAAAGAGAGGCGAGTTGCCCCTCGAAATATTGGAACAATAAAAATAATTAGAAATCCAATATATGCATCTTTTTAAAATATAATTTTAATTATGGATTGCCAAATCTTCAAAATATATATATATATATATATATACAGTTTTTATATAAAAACTTGTAATCTTTTTGGAAAATTAAAAACTTATTTTTATTATTATATATATTTTATTTTTAAAGTTTATAATATATTTTACATGTTATTATTATTATCTAGAGACATACTCGAGAAATTTAACGCCTTGCCAAATGCTTTATCTTTCCTGACGAGGACAAAATATTTTTGTCGAAGGGTTGAGAAAATAAAACCTTTTCTGTACGGTCTCTCTTTTTTCACACACAATCCTTTCTTAAGATATTCCGTCTTATACAGACGATTCTCCTGTTAGAAATGAATTTAAGAAATACGTTTTTAAAATATTTATATACATTTAATATTTAATATGAACATTAAAAAACTAAACAAAAAAGGTAACAACGAACAACTTTACTTTTTAGTATAGAGAACTCTCTCTCACTGAATAATTATTCTCAAAATATATTTAAAAATAAAGAAATTGAACAATATGTATTCATAACAAGGCGCCTTTCACTCGCATTTTTCCTCAATAAAACGTTTACAATAGAATGAATAAGATATCGACAAATTCTTTTAAATTCTCTTTATTTAACGATAATGGCTGCTTATAATTGAAATTTAACTAAAAAAATATTTCGCGTGATAATTCACACCTAGGCTTCATATACAAGATCTGTTGCTGGTTGGTTTGTAATTCCAAGCGGAGTCCGACAACAAATTATTTTTCGTAAAATCAACTTTTAATTACATTTATCCAATACAAATTATCAGAAGGGGTTAAATTGTTGTATACTTGTTGACGTTCTTTTGTTTATATCTGTCGTGGTCAAATAACATTTTAATATTATAAAATTTTAAAATATATGTGTTTGATATATTATATATAAATATTTATATTTTACATGATTTATAATTTATATTTAGAATGATATATAATTATTTTTATTATATTATTATGACAACACACACACACAAATAATGTGATATTAATGTTAATTTATATAATTTTAATAAAGTATATTTTATGAGCATTATATATTTATAAGATGAATATTTTAATTTAATATTTGAATTAAATAGTTATTAAACAAATTAAAACTTATGATGAAAATATGAAAAGTTGATATTTGGGGGCCGCTACAGATCACACACACACAAGCTCGCGAAGTTTTAAACATCTTTCAGAAGTTCCATGATCTTACATATAATCATCAGGGGGGGGGGGTCGGTGGAAGGCTAGTTAAACCGTTTGGTTTCGACCACTACGACCCAGGTTCGAATCCCGCATTGGACAATTTTCTGTTAAAAAAAATGCTCCAATGGCCCCCGATTCTTGAAAAAGTCCAACCCCACCAGCGTGTGCAAGTAACCAAACGGGGCTCTGGCACATTTGTAAGTGCAAAAGTCGAACTGCTTTTCACATGTGTAGACATGTGGCGCGCTTACAGTAAAAGCAGTCGCTAACTACCCACCATGATTATCATGGCCTGTACCACGTGTACTAGGGATAAGCAAAAAAATATATCTATATAGATAATACCGTAACAGAGTTTTCCATTGTAAAGTCCTAAGCTATCTCCTCCGAAGATTCTGAACTACACATAACGATCTATATACCAAAATTTTCGTTATTTTTTCTTCGTATGTTAGTTCTGTTTTTATTTTCCTAATGTTAACAGTTATTTTTATTTTTTAATTTAATCTATTTTACAATCGTAGATTTTTTGCATTTATTATTCCTTTGTTTTGAAATGCGTTCTTTTGTCTTATTACCTTTTACTAATTTATAATATATATTTCGTATTTCTGATTCATTTGATTATAATTATAATTTGTAAGTACTTTGTTATAGTTTTTCATTTAAATATAGCTCAATTTTTGTGTATGTTTTCTATTTGCAGTATCTTTCCTAATGTCTTTGGCAACATTTTATTTTCTCATAAATAGGCTGAGGTTATATTATTTTTCGAATTGTAGATTGAATTATTACTTTTATTCTATAATAATTATATTTTGTAAGTGTTTGTTATAGTTTTTCATTTGAATTTAGCACAATTTTTGTATCTGTTTATCTTTTTTGGCATCTTTTCATCTCTCTTTGGCATCTTTTTTTTTTCTCATTAATAAGACCTAATCCGAATAATTTAATAGTGTGTGACGTTTCAACAACAGCATCAGACAAAAGAATAAATGAACTAAAGAATAAAATCTCATTTATTCTTTTGTCTGATGATGGTGACATTGCTGTTGCCATTTGGATTAGGTCTTATTTTCTTGTATTAATTTGTTATAGTTTTTCATTTGAATTTAGCTCCATTTTTGTGTCTGATTTACTTTTTTGCAGTATCTTTCATAATGCCTGATTTGACTACTTGATCTGTTATAGTTTTCATTTGAATTTAGCTCCATTTTTGTGTCTGATTTTCTTTTTTGCAGTATCTTTCATAATGCCTGATTTGATTACTTGATCTGTTATAGTTTTCATTTGAATTTAGCTCCATTTTTGTGTCTGATTTACTTTTTTGCAGTATCTTTCATAATGCCTGATTTGATTACTTGATCTGTTATAGTTTTCATTTGAATTTAGCTCCATTTTTGTGTCTGATTTTCTTTTTTGCAGTATCTTTCATAATGCCTGATTTGATTACTTGATCTGTTATAGTTTTCATTTGAATTTAGCTCCATTTTTGTGTCTGATTTTCTTTTTTGCAGTATCTTTCATAATGCCTGATTTGATTACTTGATCTGTTATAGTTTTCATTTGAATTTAGCTCCATTTTTGTGTCTGATTTTCTTTTTTGCAGTATCTTTCATAATGCCTGATTTGACTACTTGATCTGTTATAGTTTTCATTTGAATTTAGCTCCATTTTTGTGTCTGATTTACTTTTTTGCAGTATCTTTCATAATGCCTGATTTGATTACTTGATCTGTTATAGTTTTCATTTGAATTTAGCTCCATTTTTGTGTCTGATTTTCTTTTTTGCAGTATCTTTCATAATGCCTGATTTGATTACTTGATCTGTTATAGTTTTCATTTGAATTTAGCTCCATTTTTGTGTCTGATTTTCTTTTTTGCAGTATCTTTCATAATGCCTGATTTGATTACTTGATCTGTTATAGTTTTCATTTGAATTTAGCTCCATTTTTGTGTCTGATTTTCTTTTTTGCAGTATCTTTCATAATGCCTGATTTGATTACTTGATCTGTTATAGTTTTCATTTGAATTTAGCTCCATTTTTGTGTCTGATTTACTTTTTTGCAGTATCTTTCATAATGCCTGATTTGATTACTTGATCTGTTATAGTTTTCATTTGAATTTAGCTCCATTTTTGTGTCTGATTTTCTTTTTTGCAGTATCTTTCATAATGCCTGATTTGATTACTTGATCTGTTATAGTTTTCATTTGAATTTAGCTCCATTTGTAGGCGCCATCCCGACCAGAGAGCCACAGATAAACAGATTATAAACGCACAGAATATAGAATCCGAGCTCCCCAGTAGAAGGAATACCCGGAAGACGACGGTACTCTCTGTTATATTTGTTGTTCACTATCATGATTTTGTTCTAATAAACTCTACTAAATTATTTCATTGGATCCTCTCTTTCTTTTTCCCAGTAAGAAACGCCTACGGAAGCCAACAGAAATTCAGAAGTGGGATAGTCCTGAAGAAAATTGAAGATTCACTGGAATAATTTGGAAACGAGAAGGACGTGGCGCGGTGACCGATCAACGTAAGAGGAGTTGCATGGTATGTACGAAATTTAATTACCTATTCCTAAAAGTATTATTACAAGTCACCTCGGTAAAATATTATTGCAAAATCATCTCGATAAGAAAGTATTTTAAAGTAAGCATTTTAAAGTAAAGTGAAGTATTTTAAAGTAAGCATTTTAAAGTAAAGCGAAGTATTTTAAAGTGAAGTATTTTAAAGAAAGTATTTTAAAGTAAAGTGAAGTATTTTAAAGTAAGCATTTTAAAGTAAAGTGAAGTATTTTAAAGTGAAGTATTTTAAAGAAAGTATTTTAAAGTAAAGTGAAGTATTTTAAAGTAAGCATTTTAAAGTAAAGTGAAGTATTTTAAAGTGAAGTATTTTAAAGAAAGTATTTTAAAGAAAGCATTTTAAAGTAAAGTGAAGTATTTTAAAGAAAGTATTTTAAAGTAAAGTGAAGTATTTTAAAGAAAGTATTTTAAAGTAAAGTACAGTATTCTAAAGAAAGTATTTTAAAGTAAAGTAAAGTATTCTAAAGAAAGTATTTTTAAAGTAAATTGAAGAAACAAATAAAAAGTATTATCGCAAAGTATCGCGGTAAAAAGAAAAAAAAAAGTATTGTCTCAAAATTACCAAAGAAAAGTTTATTTCGTTTAAAGAAATAATTGAAACAGTACGTATCTGGTTTAGTCAGTTTTATTTGTTTATTTTAAAAATTTTTGCCTTGTTTATTTTTCCTTTTGAAAAAAAAAAAAAAACATGACTTACTTAGCGAAAGTAAGGAAATGCGATTTGAGCAAGTTGGCGTATGAACTCGGCGAGGTAGTACCGCCAGAGAGCAGGATCGTCGACTTAAAACACCTTATTTTGAATAGCCAATCCTACGAAGAAGAATTCGCAAAACAACTGTTGGAGACTCTGATCGAGGAACGGGAACAAACAGCACAAACAGAGCAAGCAGAACGTATAGAACGGGAACGAAAAGAACAAATGGTAATGGAATTCGAGCTTGAGAAGCTGCGCATCCAGACTACACGCGGAAACAACGATACGTCTCGAAGTACCAGCAATGACGCACATTACGAGATACGTAAACTGATGCCCAAGTACGAGTCGAAGGACAATGATTTGAGTTTTTACCTAATTCTTTTCGAAAGACAGGCAAAGCGACTAGGATTGGATGAAGACCAATGGGCGTTCAGCCTCCTAGGATTGCTACCTTACGAAATGACTCAATTAATCGCTCGGGAAACAGAAGAACAAAGCGGCGATTATAGGTTCGTGAAAAGGTTGCTCCTAAAACGGTACAAGTTGAGCCCCGAACAATTCAGACAAAAATTCGAGAAGCACGAGAGATCTCAAAAGGGTTCCTGGAGAGACTTCGCTTTCGAATTGCGAGGATATTTCAACGAATGGATCGAAGGAATGGAACGTGTTTCCTCACATGCTTGGAATTTTCTTTTTATGCCTGTCCTGGCATTCAGTTTTATAGTTTTCCTCTGCTTGGTTCTTATTTTACCTTTTTTTTTCAGCGTCTTCTGTCATGCCTCGAAAAGGCCGTGGAAGACTCACTCCCCTAACCGCTAGGCGTGCTAATATGACTCGCCGCAGGAACAAAACCCCAATTGCTATTTCTCTTGTTTACTTTTTTACCAATGCCTGTAATTTTTCACCTGAAAGATTTTATTTGTTATTCAATAAACTATTATCAATTATTTTTGGTCTTCTTTTTATTTACTTATTTTACTGGGGGTTGGTGGAAGGATGGTCTAAGCCGTTGGTTTTCGACCGCTACGACCCGGGTTCGATTCCCGCATTGGGCACTTTTTTTCTGAAAAAATTAAAAAAAAAATGCTCCAATGGCTTCCGATTCTTGCAAAAGTCCAACCCCACCAGCAAGCGCAAGTAATCAAACGGGGCTCTGGCACATTTGTAAATGCAAAGTCGAACTGCTTTTCACATGTTTAGACATGTGGTGTACTTACAGTAAAAGCAGTCGCCTACTCTACCCACCATGATTATCAAGGCCTGTACCACGTGTACTAGGGATAAGCAAAAAAAAAAATATTTTACTCATTGCTCTATACATACAATTATTTGCATACAATTATATACATACAAATATATGCATACAATTATATACATACAATTTTCTACATTTTTGCACTCTGCAGTCTAATATGTTGTTAATAATAGGGGTTTTAGACAAATATCAACTGTTGAAATTTGAATTTCAAAATAGTTGAATTATCGAAAGTGTCGAATTAGTTTGTCATATGATAGGCCGTAGGTCGAGACATCAAAAATGATCGAATTATCGTGTGTTGAATTATATATTTGTCTCCTCTGAAATATAGTTTGTAAATTTATATTCTAATTTATTTTCTTATATCTCTCATGTCCTTGAAGCACATATACTGACAGTGCCCAAAGTTGAACACACTGTATAATGTCTGAAATATCTTTGTCCCCTTCGGATACCAACTTTCGCTTCATTCTAGAGAGGCTTTATGTTTCACTAAGGTTGGCTTTTGCTATGACTATAAAGAGGGCTCAAGGCCAAACCTTTGCTACAAGAGCCTGTGTTTACGCACAGACGACTTTATGTGACTTTTTCAAGTGTGCGAACTTTGGATAGCATACATGTAAAGTTGAACCCAAGTATATATAAAATGTAGTTTTTAATGAGGTCATTTAAATGAATTCCTATTATAAATCGTCTCCTCTGAAATATAGTTCGTAAATTTATATTCTGATTTATTTTATCCTTTTTTTTTCATTTCCAAAATATATATTTACACTTTTCACCAATGCCTAAAGTTTCTCACCTGAAAGAAAAAAAACTCCGCCTTTGCCGGTCCCAAGCCAGGATGAAAAAGGAGGAGGGGGAGCAGTAACAAGCTCACTAAAAAAACCTGGGCTCAGCTGGCCCGGCTGATAGTACCTTGTAAGGGCTCCTAATCCAGGGATACAGGATGAGCAGCGTTTGTACTCCATGTTAGGAGCGGCTGCACATGAGTCTGTTCCTCATGTCAGAGGCGGCATTTCTTTTGGAGCTAAGTCAGTGGCCTGCCACTGAGTAGTGCTCCCAGTCTTGATGACAAAGGCAGACGCATTCTACTTCACCCAATCATGATGGTTGTTAATTTCAAGCTTTACAAGCTTGAGACTCTAATATGATTGAGTGAAGATAAGAAAGGAGAAGAAAATATTTTTGTATTTTTTTTTTGCCAATAATCTATTTATTTTCAATTAATTTGATTTTGGTCTTTATTTATTATTCCCCTGCTCTATACATACATTTTGTACATTTACAATGTCAGCCGTTTTCTCTGTAATACCTTTTTGGCAGTGAAGTTATATTTAAGCAACAATCAATTGTTGAAATTTAAAATGGTCGAATTATCGATAGTGTTGAATTACAGTTTGTTATATGATAGGCTGTAGGTCAGGACAACAAAACATGGTCGAATTATCGAGGTTATATTGTATATATAAAACTAGAAATGTAGTTTTAATGAGGTCCTTTAAATAATTTCATTCCTTTTATATGTTGTCTTATCTGCGATATAGTAGCATTGTTTGCAATTTTATTTGCTGATTTGTGTCATTTTTTCACTCTAAATATATTTATTTAAACTCTTCAACTAATCCCTATAGTTTCTTTCCTGAAATTGCTTACCAAACACGAGTTGGTTGTATTGTTATGCTTCTGAGAAATTTTAATCCTAAGCAGGGTCTTTGCAAATGGTACACGTATGGTGACACAGTGCATGTGCTCTCATGTTCTTGAAGTAGTGTAGATGTGTTGTTTGCAATTTTATTTTCTGATTTGTTAATATTTTTCTTCTTTTTTCATTTTAAATAATTTTTTAGGCATAGGAACCAATGCCTATAGTTTCTCACCTGCGGGCCCTCACACGAGCATGTATCAGCCACATGTAAACATCCAATGCATGTGCAACTATTTGTGCATATATATCGCACACAATCATACTTCACAATAAACACACTCGACTATACAGGATCATAAATACGTGTGCGAACATTTATAGCAACTGTAGCGGACGCTAGAGATATAAACTGTAAACTTGTTAATAGGTAAATTCATGATTTTCTAATTAATTAAAATACTTTGTTAGTTTTGTAATAATATTCAAAGTTCGAAATTGTTTTAAAGGCGTAAGATTCTTTTTGAAAATAAACAATTTCTACTGCCCTTACTGCAATGGAAAAATTAATGGGAGGGCATGGCTCATCAGTGGTGAATCCTCCCAGCGGTTTCGACAGTTTAATCTACCATAGTTCTTCTAAAATACCCATTCCAAGAGTCTAGCAACAGTATCACTATAAAAGGAAGTTCCAAAAATGCAATATAACAGCGGTATGGTAGATTAAACTGGCGAAACCGCTGGGAGGGTTCACCACTGATGAGCCAGGCCCTCCCATTAATTTTTCCATTGCAGTAAGGGCAGTAGAAATTGTTTATTTTCAAAAAGAATCTTACACGCCTTTAAAATAATTTCGAAAATTGATAACAGATGGCGCGCTAATGCATAATATTCAAAGTATTTTATCCTTTACAAATTATTGTTAACTTTATCATTTGCCTTATCTATTTATTAATTATCTTTGTTTTTTTTATTCTGTGCATTGTTTACTTTTTTAAATAATAATTAAAAATATTTTAGAGTTGTTTATTTAAATGTAAAATACATTAAATAATTAAAAGTAACAACTTTTAAATAAATAAATAATATTATTTGAAATATTAAGAGTATTTATAAATATTTCTAATTATACATGTAAATAAAAAATTTTAATCATCGTTGTATGAAAAAGTGAAAGTTGTATAAGCTTATAATTTTGCTTTGTTTTAAAAATGAATCGATGTTGGTTCCATATATTTGAATTGAATATTACACCTTAGTTTTATATATATTTTATTGCTAAAAAGGAAACACAACAAACAAAAAAGAAAATACAATTGCAAATAATTTGATAACTAACAAAGGAAAAAAAACAATAATAATAAAAATGATGATGATAAAATTGAATATGTCTGCCAGAAAAATGCTTCTATGAATTAAAAAATAAGAATAATTACAAAATTAACATATAAATTTCAAACCATCATTAATATAAATATATAGTTTGTTTATGTTAGAAATGATGCGATCTGCAGCCGAAGATAAAAATAATGGTTGATCTCAAAAATAAACACAACTCTTTTTCTTTAAAAATGTTTTTCTTTTGACTCGATACTCGAACAACAGCGGCAATGAGTTGCAACCAACACAAGTTCGGCAGGCTGTTAATTTTGCTAGAAGGATGACAGCGGCTTATTTTATGGCGTTGTTTGTTTGTTCAACCGGTATACCATCGCCTTTTATTACACACACCCACATGTGTTATTTCAAAATACCTAGAGTACGAGAAAATATAACTAAAGATTTCATTACATATGGCTATATTGAGACCCGTCAGAATATATTTAGTATTGGAAATATGGTAAAATACGATAGTGTTATATTCGAAAAGCACCTCGCGCGCTCTATATAAAAATATATTTTTGAAAATAGAGCAATCCATAAATAAATCTTTAATTAAAAAGGCATATATTGGATCAAGATATCATTTATTTTACCAATATTTCAGTTGTGCGAACTGAAATATTGGTAAAATAAATGATATCTTGATCCAATATATGCCTTTTTAATTAAATAAAAATATATATAATTGATTTTTTACTTTATAATTTTCAGCTATACAGGATCAGATTTTAAAAAAATAGTTAAGTCAATATTTTTTTAAAAACGTGTGCGGAAAAAGGATTTTTAAAAATTGAAAAAAAAAAAAAATAATAATAAATTTTTATGTGTGCGAATAAGGTGAATCTAGCTTATCCTATTATAATAGTTAAAATATGATAATATCTTAACACCACTAACTAATTATATGATCAAAAATACAAATTATCCTCGCTCAAATGAGCATAGTTTCTGAATAACTCCACCTATCGGGAAAATATCAACTATAAACGTTAATTATGATGCATTATTAATTAAACTGGCGAAACCGCTGGGAGGGTTCACCACTGATGAACCAGGCCCTCCCATTAATTTTTGCATTGCGGTAAGGGCAGTAGAAATTGTTTATTAAAAAAAATCATACGCGTCTATAATAGTTTCGAATTTTATAAAAGTTGATTACATTTTATTTCAGAATTTTAGCTAAATACTTGATGAATAAAAAAAGTCGCTTATAGAGTTTCCCCGCTTCTCGGCTTTTTGGCTAAGATCAAAGTGTACAGGTTTCCCGATCAATATTTTATATTTTTAAATTAATATATAATATATAGCTCAGAGATATATCGATATAGGTGAACAATAATTCAATAAGAGAGAAAATTTGACATTTTATATATAGGTGCATATATTATTATAATATATATGTTCCCCTAAATTGACAAATTTATTGAATTATTTTCAAACATATCCCCGATCTGAGGCATATATATAAATATAGAAAAACCCCGACGAAGATAGGCGTACAGCCTAGCGAAATATTGAATTCTTGTAATAAATGAAATGTTTTATTTTATTTTTGATCAAAAATTTGCCTATTTATTAATATGTGTTTGTGTGTGTGTGTGTAGGTGTGTTTGTGTGTGAATTTTCCAAACAGCTGTAGGGTACATTCTCTCGCACAACCTTTGCGTCTCACACAGCGGCGATAAATCAACTGCATTGTTCGATTCATGGTTATAATTATCATTCATTGCTTCACAATTTGTTGACTAATATTTTAAAGTCATCTCTCAGCAATATAATTCCCTTACTGTTTTCCTTACCGTTATTGGAACATACATCACGATTTCCTTCCTCATTGATAAATTATGAGAAGTAAAAGTGAAAGAGGATATCCTACAAGGCTCCCTTCAGGTTTAATTGCTTTATGAAATTTACGGTGAATTGTCAGTGCCCCAGTTACTTGCCTTCAAGTTGCTCAAATGGAAGCCTTGGTTGGAAGTGATCACCTCTGCGGCCTTCCAGGTTGAGAAAGACGCCAATCGTGAGGAAAGGTCGACCTTGATCTCAGAGGTCAGTGCTCGGTACCAGAAGGCAAAAAAGAAATTTGGAAATTCGCGTCAGCTACTGGATTAGTTTATTCAATTTATGGAGGTCCGTAGAACACAAGGACTCTCTAGGCATTTACAAGGATTGCTTCATGGAATTCCTTCATAATTCTTCTTAGCTTGCTTCACTCTAGGAAGCAAATTACTGATACTACACGAGAGTAAGGGTCACTTAATTCACTTAATTAAGAAATAAATATAGGTGTTTGAATAAAACTACATGAGTAAAAAATGTCTATATATATATGAATATTTGACACGTGGAAAATTAGGAAAGACAAACTTCAGGATGACACAGCAATTTATTTAAGACAAATACAAATTATATATGACAAAAAGCAATGAGAGGCAAGTTTACTGAGTAGCAAAATAGAAATATCAAAATTGATAATCTGTTAATAAAATAATAAATAAAACGACATTAGAAAATTATCCCGCATGTGATTCTTTTGAACGAAAAATCGAAATTTATTTTTAAGGAGAAATAATGGTTATTTATCCTTAAAAATAAATTTCGATTTTTCGTTCAAAAGAAACACATGCGGGATAATTTTCAAATGTCGTTTTACAATCATAAGCCGCATTATAAAAACAAAATTGGCATTGTGCTCTGCCATCTAAAATTCTCATGTGGGCGGTAAGGTAGTGCCAATTTGGTTTTTGTAAAACGACATTTGAAATACTATCCCGCATGTGTTTCTTTTCAACGAAAAATCAAAATTTATTTCAAAGAGAAATAACGATTATTTCTAACCTTTTTTATTTTTATTTTTAATATTTGGTTTTTAATATATAAATATATATACAAAAATATCGATCTTCATCAAGAACTATTCATAGTTATAGGTAAAAAAAAGGAACACAGAAACTTAATGTTAAGATTAGAAAATCAATATCCTGTGTGTGTGAAAAAAAAAAAACAATGCTGTGGTATTGATTGCTTAACTTGTTTAATCTTATTTTATATCTTGAAATCTCAACACAGAACGAACCATAATCGAGCGATACAGTGAAAAAGATAAGGGTTCAAAATTCTTTGCGTCATTTTCCCAGCCAATCTTTGCCTGTACATCCCAAAGCACGAGAAGTACTGTTGGACTGGCAGATAGAAATAGGCTTGTGAAACTTGGCATCAATTGTGAATAGATGTTGTTTATTTCCTTTTTAAAATATCAGCAGCTCTCAGTCTAATCAGCTATATAATTTAATATCTCGAATCTGCTCAGACGTAAGCAACTCTCCTCTCAGTCCTACAAACGATCACGGTCAAGCTGTTGAAATAAGTTTCCAAAATTTCAAATTAAGGAAGCGGTTTCATAATCGTTATTTGAAAATAAATTTGATCGGCAGGTTAAAATGTCCTTAGAGGCAGGAATCTTGTCTTACGCCACGTTACCATCAAGGCTCTAATGGTTCTTCTCTCCTGGTGGTTTTGTCCTTGGCAACGTCCGGCGACATCCCACCGGGTCGTTAGGAGGTACAGCCATTGATTAGTACCAGAACCGTCTCCGCAGTATTTTTTGGTTATTTTTGACCAAAGGTATTTACGTGAATCATCATATTTATTTTAAAATAAGTTAATAATTCCAATTTTAAAAAAGAGCTATATTTATTTCTTATACAATAACGCTAAACGAAATATAAGAATATTTAAGGAATATAGAGTCATATAATCACTATACAAAGCAAGATAAATAAAATCTGTCAATCAAATTTGAAAAAGTATTCATAACGCAAATAAAAATTCGTCGCGCGTGTGCAAAAGACAATGTTAAATTACCTTGCCTAAATCATGCGTGCAGTAATAATTCTAATAAAAGGCTTATATATAATTTTCTACATATATTGCAATATAAAAATAAAGAAGGCATCTCCTGACCACGAGAATATGTGCTTTTTAGATGGCAGAGTGCCATCTAGTGGAGCAAAAATAAACTAAACGTTTATTTTTAATATCAACACCTAACCCACTTATCTTTTATTTTTTTCTATTGTTTTTTCATATTGCAATATAATTAGCACTTGTAGGGTTAAGTCAAGCGACCCTATCAAACTATTGTAACTAATAAGTGAGATTTTAAAGTGCAAGTTACCGCAACAAGTTTTACCAGAACAAGTTCCCCGAAGAGGTTTGGCGTATAGCTACATGAAATATTGGAAGAATAAGATATATTTGATCCAAAATAGTCATTTTAAACAAAATATATATTAACACAAAGCAATAACGCGCCATCTATACATATAAAATAAAATGATTTAAAAGTGCGAATGTTTCTTTTATACATAAAACGAACTTCTACTGTCCTTACTGCGATGAAAAAATATATATTGGGAGGGCTTGGCTCATCAGTGGTGAACATATATATATTGTACAATGTTTATTCTTAATTAATTGTAGTTTTAGAACATTTTGGGTACTGTGAATACAACATTACCCCCCCCCCCCCCCTTCCAGTAGCTAGAAAATATTTCTCTCCAAGTAGATTTGCATGAATCAGGCTCTCGCGCTGAGAGAACCTGGCTATAGGAGACTTTTCATAGGCAGAAATAAATCCAATTCAAAAACGAAAAAGTTGAAATAAACTAGAATTTATAAGTGAGTCTGTGCTTAAAAATTAAGAACAGTTATGGTCTTTCTTGAATATAATATAGGTCTATAGCTGCGAAATTAAACAAGCAGAACTAAAATATGCTAAATCAGTTTGATCTACAAAATTAACGAATCTATTTCCTTATAGGTTTTACATTAATAGAAAAATAACCTTTTCTTTAAATGTTACGAGAAGCACCTATATATATATAAATAAGATAATTTAGAATGGCCTTTAAGCAAGAAGGAAAATGGGCATAGCCATTTAGATGGTAACCTCTAGCTGCCGTTAAATAAAAGTTGAAATAATGGGAGAGGTTAAAAAGAGAGCGGTAATAAATATTTGGTTAGTTTGGGGCGCTAACAGAGTTCGTGATAAGGATCTCGTTTGGCGGGGACATCAATTCAACAAGGCTTAGAGGGCATTAAACAATCGGTGGTTTAGGGTTCTTTGGCCGCCTCGGGTTGGCCACTGATGACATCTTGGGAACCACACCCATTGGGATACTATCTTGGAAGTAAATAATAGGGACTCTTGACTTAATGCCTACATTACTCGCTCTAAAATTACTCATTTTGTCAGTAAGTGTTGTGATAGCTGTGGTGCGTCGCAGATTGTCCTCAATTTTTCTTGTCAACTCTGATAACATATACAAGTCCGGTCTTCCTATAAATCGCTGTAACTGTGTTTATCTAGCTTGGCCCTCGAGCACCAATGTTTTTAACGAGAAAAGTCTCCGAATGTCGCGTCTTTCTTTCTTTCTTTGTGCGCGCGGAATAAATACACTGATTCACTTGTATAGTGGCCTATTTAGGTGCTGTACTGATTCATTAGAACTTTATCTAAACTGTATGCATATGTTGTCTGAATTCGCATAAAACAAATTATTAATAATACATTTTAATTAATAGGCTAATCCCTTAATTGATTTATTCATAGTAATCTGACGCACGAGTAGTCTCACGTGTGTTTGTTTCTGATATTTATTTTATATAGTTTGTTATACATTTGCCTCGCTTAATCTCAGTGTAATATAATTTAATTTACTTTATTTTTAATTTTCCTGTAGAAGGGCGTTGCCCGAAAGCTCGAAATAAATTTATTTGCAAAAGAAACTCATCCCTCAAGCTTTTAGATTTGAGCAATAATACATTTTGTTAGATAACTATCAATTGCAAAAATGTTTGTGATATTATAAATTAATTTTAATGCAAAGCCTTTTTTATTTATCGTATAATATCAGATATTGCATAATAATATATTTTTTAAAAATGTTTTATTAAAAAAATTATAATCTAGAAATACATTTTGGGTGTTCACAAATTTGCAGAAACTCACATACTCCATACGATTCCGGGTCTGATCAAACTCTTAATGAAAATTTGTATCTTACTGAAATTTTTCGAAATATCGTTTTTGGAATTTAAACTATCATCAATACCTTAGCGCCATCTATCGATGAGATTATATATAAGAAATCAGTCCAATGCAGTATTGAAGCGGTTTGGAGATTACCGGCGAAACCGCTGGAAGGGTTCACCACCGATGAGCCATGCTCTCCTTCTTTCAATTTTTTTTATCATCGCAGGATAAGAGCTCTAGAAATAATTTTAATTATATTTATTTTAAAAGAGAGAGAGAAACAGCATTAAAATATTTTTGGTAGTGTGAATAAAATTTCAACAGGATTTAAAATTTGCTTATCTCTAGTAGTAGAAAATCCTTTTGCTATTTTTATATCAATGGGCTTAGCTAATGAATGCTAGTAGCTTTAGAAACTGACTTTTGAAAATCGCTATTTCAAGTTATATGATCTGGTGCATTTTCTACGCCATATCGACCTTGGAGAAGCCAAACAAGATATGTTGGGAGCTAAGACTTTCCTATTCTATCATCGAGCAGAGTAATCACCAACACCTCGAAGAAATTAATACTTTTAATTTCCTTTCATAACTGACTCATTTACATCATTTCGAAACCAAATATATACATACAAAGTATTCTGGTCATCTGGTCAAAAATATAAATAGATAAATCTATGAAAAACAACTTATAAAAATGCTAACAAGATACCACTAGCATTTTGTTGCAGAAGTTGATTTAAATGCACACGATTTCTCTGTATCTGAAACTGGCAGATCATTTGATTCATATTAAATTATATAAAATAGAAAACTTTGATTTATCAAATGATGTGTCTTACAATAAAAAAATTTCGAAATAACGTTACTACCTTAATAAAAAAAACAAGCAAGTATCAATCAAAACATTAAACAAATAAAATATATTGATCCAATAATTTATTCTGAAAAGAAGAGAAATACATAATAATATTCTTATAAAATTATGTTAGGCATGTATTGTGGGTGTGAATTGTTTATTAATACCAATATCTGGTGTATTTATAAGTAATATATACTTAGTCTAGCCATAAATATTGTTACAAAACCAAATCAGTGATAAAAATTTTAATTTGAGCGCGTGAAGTATTCAAAATACAGTAGTTGTTATTTGAATATCTCGTGCACACGTGTTTAGAAAAAAATCGGAATATATTTGTTTTTCGATAATGGATTGGGGTGTTAAAGAAAACCTATAGCTGTAATAGCCTTGCACAAGGTAGGCCAAAGTCCTTCATCCATTTTTAAACTTTTACAAAATTTGAATATTACGCGTCAATTTGTTTATCGAACCATTGAAAGGTTCAACAAGGCTGGCACTATTAAGGACCTTGAAAGATCTTGTCGACCGCACGTGCAATGAACGCAAGCAGCTATAAAAGCCATTCGCGAAAGATTTCGTCGAAATCCACGCCGCAAACAAAAGAACTTCGCAAAGCAGATGAATTAAGCTTCAAGAACCCTTTCCAGGATAATCAACGAAGACCTTGGACTCAGAGCTTTCAAACGACGCACAAGTCATTTGATAACCCCTGCTCTTAGAGATATTAGAAGAGTTAGATCAAAATGTTGTTGGCGCGGCATGATGGTCGGTGGCATGATAGAATCTTTTTCACAGACGAGAAAATTTTCACTGTCGAGAAAAAGATTAATCGTCAGAATGATAGGATATATGCTTGTAGCTGTCTAGAAGCTTCTTTGAAAGTCAGAAGACTTGAAAAAAGTCACCATCCTTCTTCTCTCATGGCTTGGTGGGGAGTTAGCTACCAAGGTGTAACAGATTTCCACTTCTGTGCCAAAGGGGTAAAAACTACAGCTAAAAACTATCAAGAAGATACTTTGGAACAAATAGTAAAGCCTCTGAATAAAGAAAAATGTTTAATGGAGAACATTGGATATTTCAACAAGACTCATCTCCTGCTCACAAAGCTAAGTCAACTCAACAATGGTTGAAGACGAATGTTCGGAGTTCATAAAGGCCAATGAATGGCCCTCTGGAAGCCCTGATTTAAACCCCCTTGATTACAGTTTGTGAGAATATTTAGAGGAGAAGGTGTGCTCTAAAAGATATCATAATTTGGATCAATTGAAATCAGCATTTGTGAGAGCAATGAAAGAAATACCCTTAGAAAAGCTGCGTGCCGCCATAGATCAGTGGCCCGGACGTTTGAGATCCTGTGTCAAAAATAAGGGAGGACATTTTGAATGATTGTATATATTTAAAATCTATGTCCTATTGGCTAATAAAATATGTATTTATATTCCATTAGTTTTTGTTCTTAATCATTTAATTTATAAAATTGTTTGTAACAGAAAATATGGCTAGACTGTGTATATAAATTATATAATCTAAAAACTCAAATATTTCTATATTTAAAAAATATATTTTTTTTTCATTGATAATTCTACTTTCGTTATCATCGATTTTAGAAAGACTTTCAGTTGTTGTTGTACAGTTTTGTTGTAAATATGCGTAGTTAACATATCTATCCTTTTAAATCACTAATATAGGATTAACTTTATAAATTCTATATAATGTGAAAATACCTAATGTGTAATATTTCCTCAAGTAATTGAAAATAAAAGCTACTTGACGGTAAATAATTATCTTTTTTTTAAATCATGACTGCACCTTCAACCCTTTATCTTATCGATCCTTTGTCTTATCAACCCTTTATCTAACAACAACAAACAAATTATTCATAACATATATATATATTATATTGGTTGCTACATTTAAAATTCTAATAAAAAATAGATAAGATTCGTTTTTTGAAGTTATTTCCAGGTTTGAGGTCGGGGTTGGGTACAGAATAGATAAGGCGCTGATGCGTGACCACCATGTCTGAATGAAGACTTGGCATCACTAATATCTTGTCCAATTCTCACATTATCCTCCTATAGCCTCGTTCTTTGGGCGGTCTGAACAACCTCGAGTTGATTTTGCGCGGTGCCATTGAAGTTTTGTGAATCATATTTCTAATGACAAATTTATACTATTAGGAAGATGTAGAAAGAAACTGGATGCTTTAAATGATATCAACTTTCGCGCTATAATCCTTATACGTAGAGACCTACTTCAACTGTCGCGGTTTGTAACATTTCTATTCTTCTATCAATTTTCACATTTTGTCTCTGACGTATTGAATGGTATTATATTTTGAGAGGATCCTCCAATACGTAGCCAAAAACCTCTTTTATTTTAAGATAGGACTAAGGCAATATAGATTATTTCTTAAAATGTGGCTCATTCTATATTGCCACGTGGAAAATTAGGGAAGACAAAAACTTCAGGAGGAGACAACAATTTATTTCAGGCAAGGAAAAACTATGAATGGTGAACAAAAGATAAGCCACGAGGGAAATTTACAGAGTAGCAAAATATAATCTTAGAAATAACCACTCTGTTAATAAAAATAATAAAATTAATAAATACTTTGTTACAATATCATTACTAGTAAAGTTTTTTACTAGGGGGATGCACAGTGCTATCGTTCTGATGCACAAAAAAAAGGGAGAGGTGCTTCTTTTGGTACATGAAGCATCCCATTATGTTGTAATTTTTCCTGAAAATCGGCCCTTGCCACTTCACCAGCTTAAACACCAGTTTGGTAAATTCGACCGTTATCAAAACCCCTCTCGTAGGATGTTATGGAATCGAAGCCGCTTCTGTACTAACGAGGGCCATAACCCGAAACCATGCTATACTGGTTGGGTTTTTGTCAGAATTTTACCAAAACTGGTGTTGTGGCTCATTCTACATCATCAATAGTAAAGTTTTTCAACTAGGGTGATGCACAATGCTATCGTTCTGAAGCACAAATGAAGGGAGAGGTGCCTCTTTTGGTACAGATATATATATATCTGTGATGAGGTATCCTGTCGACTCTCGCTATAGCTGTGATAACCGAGGGTCAAACCTGTAGTAACCGAGAGGGACAGTCAGGGCGTGGAGAGTTTTCCAGTACCTCTCTTCACCTTGGAGGACCTTTAACAGTTCTCACAGCTCACAGAGTACAGGCAGTCGTGGTCGAGGCAGAGTGGAGAGCTTGGGAATGTCCACACACAAAAAAACGAAGAGACACAGTTGTAGTAGGAAAGTTCCGTGAACAGATAAAAGTCGAGCTAAGAGCAAGATGGAGATAGAAGAGTTCTTACTGTTCTACATGGCGATGAGGTGGACCTGGGTACAACCGACGAGGGCTCACGCTGATGGTGAAGTGACTATTTTTTCGGCTAGGGCAGAGGTCTTATATATCTTTGCCGAGTGAGGAAGCATGCGGGAATTTGGTCTTTGAGCGGGCGCAAAGGGCGTGGGGCGTCTGCGATATTCTACACCCTTTGACCTTGATGGCAACGACTTGCCAAATTCCTTTTTAGGGTTGTTGGACTTCTCAATCTTGCTTTAACTCAGCTCTTAATCTATTACATAGTTTTATTTATTCATCCTCGGTTTGTACAAATTACATTACATATGGTGATGCAATGACACATGTCAATCATGCGTATAAATATTTATAGATGTGTTTCTTTTACACAACATGACAATCTTGTTATAAGTATTATACAATATGGGGTTGTTGGTTTAAATTACCATATATATATCAAAAATAAAAATGGCCTATCCTGACAAGGAGCACATGTGCTTTACAGAGGCAGAGCGCCATCTGGTGGAACAAAAATCAACTAAACATTGATCCAGCTTATTCCCTGATATTTGCCAACCCAATTTCTTGATAAATCAATAAAAGCCATCCACGAACGCGTTTCGCGCTTTTGGCGCTCGTCAGGGTGGAGTAGGCTGTACCACTGCAACCATGGTGGAAAACAGTTGAATATATGTCTTTAGTACACAATATTAATTTATTGAAAAGTACACAAGTGTGTAATATTAAAATAACACCTTGAACAATATAAGCCTGTAGTTAATAAACTCACTACTCTTTGTTGAGATAGGTGGCTAACATATGTCGGCATATTTAGAATCCTTATAGCGACACATACATTATAGGCACAAAGAAGGTTAATCCTCTGTAGCTGTATACTTTCGAATTCCTATAGCGACGCACCAATTACATGCACCGAGAAGGTTAATCTTCTGTGGCCTATAATTTTGAATCCTTGTGGCGACACATAAATTACATGCACCGAGAGGGTTAATCCTCTGTGGCCATATACTTTCGAATCCCTATAGAGACGCACCAATTACATGCACCGAGAGGGTTAATCCTCTGTGACCATATAGTTTTGAATCCCTATAGCGACGCACCAATTACATGAACCGAGAGGGTTTATCCACTGTGTCCATATAGTTTTGAATCCCTATAGCGACGCACCAATTACATGCACCGAGAGGGTTAATCCACTGTGACCATATAGCTTTGAGTCCCTATAGCGACGCACCAATTACATTAACCGAGAGGGTTAATCCACTGTGGCTATTTAGTTTTAAATCCCTATAGCGACGCACCAATTACATGTACCGAGAGGGTTAATCCACTGTGACCATATAGCTTTGAATACCTATAGCGACGCACCAATTACATGCACCGAGAGGGTTAATCCACTGTGGCTATATAGTTTTATATCCCTATAGCGACGCACATATTACATGTACCGAGAGGGTTGATCCACTGTGACCATATAGCTTTGAATCCCTTTAGCGACGCACCAATTACATGTACCGAAAGGGTTAATTCACTGTGGCTATATAGTTTTGAATCCCTTTAGCGACGCACCAATTACATTCACCGAGAGGGTTAATCCACTGTGGCTATATAGTTTTGAATCCTTATAGCGACGCACCATTTACATGCACCGAGAGGGTTAATCCACTGTGGCCATATAGTTTTGAATACCTATAGCGACGCACCAATTACATGCACCGAGAGGGTTAATCCACTGTAACCATATAGTTTTGAATACCTATAGCGACGCACCAATTACATGCACCGAGAGGGTTAATCAACTGTGGCCCTTCAGTTTCGAATCCTTATAGCGACGCACCAATTACATGCACCGAGAGGGTTAATCCACTGTGGCCTATATAGGTTTGAATACCTATAACGCCGCAATAATTACATGTACCGAGAGGGTTAATCCACTGTGACCATATAGTTTTGAATACCTATAACGACGCAATAATTACATGTACCAAGAGGGTTAATCCACTGTGACCATATAGTTTTGAATACCTATAGCGACGCACCAATTACATGCACCGAGAGGGTTAATCCACTGTGGCCATATAGTTTTGAATCCCTATAGCGACGCACCAATCACATGTTCCGAGAGGGTTAATCCACTGTGACCATATAGTTTTGAATACCTATAGCGACGCTCCAATTACATGCACCGAGAGGGTTAATCAACTGTGGCCATATAGTTTTGAATCCCTATAGCGACGCACCAATTACATGTACCGAGAGGGTTAATCCACTGTGACCATATAGTTTTGAATACCTATAGCGACGCTCCAATTACATGCACCGAGAGGGTTAATCAACTGTGGCCCTTCAGTTTCGAATCCTTATAGTGACGCACCAATTACATGCACCGAGAGGGTTAATCCACTGTGGCCTATATAGGTTTGAATACCTATAACGACGCAATAATTACATGTACCGAGAGGGTTAATCCACTGTGACCATATAGTTTTGAATACCTATAACGACGCAATAATTACATGTACCAAGAGGGTTAATCCACTGTGACCATATAGTTTTGAATACCTATAGCGACGCACCAATTACATGCACCGAGAGGGTTAATCCACTGTGGCCATATAGTTTTGAATCCCTATAGCGACGCACCAATTACATGTACCGAGAGGGTTAATCCACTGTGACCATATAGTTTTGAATACCTATAGCGACGCTCCAATTACATGCACCGAGAGGGTTAATCAACTGTGGCCATATAGTTTTGAATACCTATAGCGACGCTCCAATTACATGCACCGAGAGGGTTAATCAACTGTGGCCCTTCAGTTTCGAATCCTTATAGCGACGCACCAATTACATGCACCGAGAGGGTTAATCAACTGTGGCCATATAGTTTTGAATCCCTATAGCGACGCACCAATTACATGTACCGAGAGGGTTAATCCACTGTGTCCATATAGTTTTGAATACCTATAGCGACGCACCAATTAGATGCACCGAGAGGGTTAATCAACTGTGGCCATATAGTTTTGAATCCCTATAGCGACGCACCAATTACTTGTACCGAGAGGGTTAATCCACTGTGACCATATAGTTTTGAATACCTATAGCGACGCTCCAATTACATGCACCGAGAGGGTTAATCAACTGTGGCCCTTCAGTTTCGAATCCTTATAGTGACGCACCAATTACATGCACCGAGAGGGTTAATCCACTGTGGCCTATATAGGTTTGAATACCTATAACGACGCAATAATTACATGTACCGAGAGGGTTAATCCACTGTGACCATATAGGTTTGAATACCTATAACGACGCAATAATTACATGTACCAAGAGGGTTAATCCACTGTGACCATATAGTTTTGAATACCTATAGCGACGCACCAATTACATGCACCGAGAGGGTTAATCCACTGTGGCCATATAGTTTTGAATCCCTATAGCGACGCACCAATTACATGTACCGAGAGGGTTAATCCACTGTGACCATATAGTTTTGAATACCTATAGCGACGCTCCAATTACATGCACCGAGAGGGTTAATCAACTGTGGCCATATAGTTTTGAATACCTATAGCGACGCTCCAATTACATGCACCGAGAGGGTTAATCAACTGTGGCCCTTCAGTCTCGAATCCTTATAGCGACGCACCAATTAGATGCACCGAGAGGGTTAATCAACTGTGGCCATATAGTTTTGAATCCCTATAGCGACGCACCAATTACATGTACCGAGAGGGTTAATCCACTGTGTCCATATAGTTTTGAATACCTATAGCGACGCACCAATTAGATGCACCGAGAGGGTTAATCAACTGTGGCCATATAGTTTTGAATCCCTATAGCGACGCACCAATTACATGCACCGAGAGGGTTAATACACTGTGACTATATAGTTTTGAATACCTATAGCGACGCACCAATTACATGTACCGAGAGGGTTAATCCACTGTGGCCATATACTTTCGAATCCTTATAGCGACGCACCAATTACATGCACCGAGAAGGGTAATCCACTGTGGCTATATAGTTTTGAATCCTTATAGCGACGCACCAATTACATGCACCGAGAGGGTTAATCAACTGTGGCCATCCAGTTTCGAATCCTTATTGCGACTCACCAATTATATTCACATATAGACTAATCCTGTGGCCATATAGTTTCGAATCCTTATAGCGACTCCCCAATTATATTCACCTATAGACTAATCCTGTGGCCATATAGTTGTTAATCATTATAGCTACGCATCGATTAAAGGTACAACGAAGGTTATTCCTCTGTGACTATATAGCTTTGAATCCTTAGGGCGACACATAAATTATATGCACCGAGAGAGTTGACCCTCTGTGGCCATATAGTTTAGAATTCTTATGCCGACGCACCAATTATTTTCACATATAGACTAATACTGTGGCCAAATATAGTTTTTAATCATTATAGCGATGCACCAATCATATGTACATAAGAGCAAATCATCTGTACCCATAAAAGCTTTGAATCATATGGCTACGCACCAATTAGTTGCACATAGAGGTTAATCCTGTGACCATATAGTTTTGAATTATTATAGCAACGCACCAATTATATGCGCAGAGAAGGCATATCTGTGGCCATATAGTTTCAATTCCTTATATAAAAATATCCGTATTAAGCAGAGACAAGACAAATTGTTGCCTTTATCAAATGCCTTCAACCATTTGTAGTATTTGAAAATTTCTATATAAAGATATATTTATTTGGAGATAGATATATAATGTATACATCTCTCAAAAGAGTTTATTTGAAACTGAAAAAGTTAACATTATAAATTAAATATAAAAGTGTGAAGTTTTATAGAATGTTATATTATGTACATGGGGACGAATGTATTGTAATATTGTGAGAGATTGGTATTTATATGAAAAAAATTACCTTTTCACAATAAATGAATGTACTGTATAAATATGTGAGAGTTCATAAATATACCATTTGTCGTTAAATTATTTCAAGTTGCTTTTTAGAGAAGTCAGTACAAGGAAGCGAGAGCATATGTATAATTGAATATCATTTGAAAAAAAAAATTCAAAAAAGGATTGTTTTCAACTTTACTCTAAACAAGAAGAAATAATTTCGAATGAGACTTAAGTTTTAGAGTAGCATTACGGCAATGGGTTGTTTCTTTTAGCGTGACGGGACGAGGGATAAATAGAAGAGATCAACAGATGGTAACTACTGGATTACTTACGTGTGGATTTGTTATTTTTTATTAATCACTATTGTTAATTTTTTTAAATATTGTCGTTAAAATATTTATATAGGAAGTTGTTGGACATTTTCTTTGCATTGAAGTTAGGGCAGAGAGATGCTTCCGGAGCCGAGATCCCGAGCGGGGAAGGGGCATCGACCCAAATATTGAGTGAAGACGCCTAGAGAGACTCGGAGGCATAATTGTTGAATTATCCCTTTGATAAAATATGACTTGCTAAATGCCCAGACGTGAAACTTCGCACCAAAAACTTGAAAGGATTCAATAATATGAATATAGGTAATATATATAAATAGTATGAAATCATATGGAATCGCATGAATGCGCACGCGCTCATAATCTCCAAGATTTAGTCTCTGTGTGTGTGTGAAGAGACAGATAATGAATAAATATAGTAGGTCTTCTATATACTGAAAATTAGCTCTCTTATTATCGCTCGTATTAAAAACATGTCAGAAAATTGTTTTCAAATATTTTCTTGTTATTTTAAATTTTAGTGTTTTCTCCTTCGCTCTGTATATATTTATTAATATATTCAAGAGATTCCGCACGAATAGATGTTAATATGAATCAATTTATAATAAATAATTGTAATGAATGTAAGTAATCGATGTTATTGATGTCGAAGGCGGTGAAGGAGCAAGCACCTGGAGGAGACCTACTCACCCCGAGCCTGCGACAGGAAGAGAGCGAGCGACCCTACTCACCCTGAGTTTTGGACGGTTCTGCGGCAGGAGCGCTGGGCGGAAGTGACGTCAGGGAGGTGAAGGCGACGCCGGCCCGACCTTCCCCCACTTCTGTCTGTAAAACAAAGGTAATCTGCAGTTTCCTTGTCCATTGCTCCCCATTATACAACGTCCAAGGCTGCCTCGGTAATCTACCGGCATTCCTAAACTAATCTTCCTGCAAGACTTACCATCCCAACTCGCGGAGACATTCGTCAGTATTCGTGCCATCGTCAATTTATGGATTCATCTCTCTAAAGCCCCTTAATTATTGGAAATATAGATATATATATAATATATTATATTTATACAAACAAAAAGTAAAATTATCCCTTATCTCTGGAAACGGAAATTCTTACTGGAGAGAAGGCTGATCCGGATCTGAATGAATGGACCTCTTATGCAATATTTAACCAATCGTAGTGGTAATGCTTATAGAGCTAAGAAATTACACGCTCTTCCATACTGCATACATGTCCTCCAATTTTCTCAAAGTTTCACTATCAACAAGCATCAAGATTTCTAAAAGAGACTTGAGACTTCAGACTTGAGAGAACAATGTCAAATGAACAGTTTCAGTTTAACACAAATAATCTCCAGCAAAGAAGAATATTTAACAAGTTCTGTAGACTCTATCTCAACTACCGTGGACTAAATCATTGAAAATTATAGCTTTAATTTGTATAATTTTAAAGCAATAAATAATATATACGTATTTATATATCATTAAATTAGTGGTTATTTATATTAATATATTAAATATTATCGAGTGCTCACACAAACTATAAAAATATTATTTTTAATATGTAAATAATCAATGTTCACCTTTTTTTGTGTATATATATACCACTATAAAATATAAATTTAAATATTTTTTTCACAATCTCTCTCTTTCTAATACGAGAAATGATTTTTATAAATATTTTAAAATACGCATATAAAATAGTTTGAACATTCAAATCCTTCTAGAAGTGTTGTCCGACCCTTTTTGGCAGCGAGTTATACAAAAATACGAACGTTATACCATTTCTCACCCCAAAGTTGTGATTTTTCAACCTAAATTAAGCGAAATTTTTGTCTTTGTGTAATACTTGGAATTCCAGACAAGATGTTCCCAAGGCCTTATTTACAGTACATAGTCCAAGGAGGAAGCTACATCAGCTCTTCTCGCGCGCGTAGCGTCACTATATTCTATAGCCTATCATTTCGCAATTATAAATATTAAAAATAAAAAGGCATATCCTGACCAGGAGCACATGTGCTTTTCAGAAGGCAGAGCGTCATCTGGCGGAACAGAAATCAACTAAACATTGATTTAGCCTGTTCCCTGATATTTGGCCAAACCAATTTCTTGATACATCGAGAAAAGCCATCCACGAACGCGTTTCGCGTTGTTGGCACTCGTCAGCGTGGAGTAGGCTGTAACACTTTTATTATTTATGAATATATATTCGATATTTCTTGTGAAGTAGTCCTGAGACTGGCGTGCCTCCTAAATCCAGTTCCTCCAAGACGGTTGATACGTAGCAATAACTAATGATACGATGTTGCCTTGCTTTAGTTGTTCATTTTGTTGGGTTTATGCGCGCATAAGGAAAAGAACATATCAAATACATCAAGCGGTTTTAAGAATAGTTTACATTGTTTTTATAGTTCTCCTAACGTAAACACGGCACCGCTGGAAGGGTTCACCACTGATAAGCCCGGCCCTCTTAATTATTTTTCACCACAATAGGGTAATAGATATTTATATCACTTCGGCCAGTTGGAGTTTTTTATTTTCTCAACGTTTCGACAAAAATCTTTTGTCTTCGTCAGGAGAAGTAAATAAAAATAAAGCATTTGGCAAGGCGTTAAAAATTGTTCTGAGGTTGCAAGGGCGTTCTCACGTGATTCTTCGAATTTAGTACAACATCTAAAGCGCGAGTCAAAAACAAATATTAAACTCGTCAAAGACTATGATCTTGGAAATAAAAATATATAATAATAAAATTATAATAAATTAAGTAACAATAAATAAATAAAGTAATATAATAATAATAATCACAAAGATTATTATATAGATTTATAACTATTATGTCCAATTTTTTATCTAGCTTATTAACTACTTTTTAAATTTAAAAATGAAGCATATATTGTTGCGGAATATCTTCAAAAGTATTTATAGTTCTTTTCCCAAATTCTCGTGATACCCATCCCTCTAAAAATAATATTTCCTTTTTAAATTTTATATTCCTATGAAATATCTCAATATCATTCCAATCTGGCCTATGTCCTGAAAATAATGCATGTTCCCCCCAATTTTGCTAATAGATAGTTGTTTCAAAAATCCCGCTGAATACTTTCCATTCTTATATACTCGATAGATCCATATAAAAATGTATCTTGAATCATATTTAACATTCCAAAATAACAAATATTACATAATATAAGGGAAAAAATAAAATTTTATTGCACGATTCTGATTCCAAATCTTTTATTGATGATTCCTCTCCTAATGTGAAAAAAGGAGCATTTTAATGATAAAGTAATAGGTGGAAATTTCTAGTCATATTATATATGGATATTATATTGGGATATTTATCATCGGCGAGATAATGACATTGCACAAAGAGGATACAAATAAATAGGCTCAATGAAGAGTTAAATTTAGAGTTTGCACAAACACACAATGTGTGTTTATCGTTAAAATCCACATGGAAAATATGAAGCTTCAGTTTTTGTAAATGTGGTTTTCCTCTTCTTTAATTTTGGCATCAACACCCAGGTGCCTTTCACATAAAATTTAAATGTCATGGCAGCATACGATGATCCAAATAACCCATTAAACAATAAAAACTATTGAAGATATTTCAGAATAGGTGCTTAAAGATGATTTTAAAACCTGGGTGTTGAATCGAGTCCATCCTACTTATTACACTCGGATATATCTCTATGTAACGAACTTCCACATATAGTAAATCTTTTTACATCAAAGTTTTATTGAATCCCCGATATCGTTGCGATTAAAGGCATTTTATATATTGAAAAAAAATTACATATCGAGTTTGTCTCCAACACGTTAAAATTTTATCCCAATAAAATATTGGGATGTTTTTAAAATATGATTTTTGTAGCAAGAAAAAGGGAAAATGAAGATTAAGGAAAGCGTTAAATATAAAAAAAAGAAATAAAAGAATACATCCAAGATTCCTGGCTTAGCGCCGGAATAACGCCACCTATTTGCAGGAAGGGTATTTTTCAGGCTTAAGTTTCATTTTCATATATGCATATTATGATGCATTTGCGCGCCATCTGTTATCAAATTTCGAAACTATTATATACGCGTATGGTTCTTTTTAAAAATAAATAATTTCTACTGTCCTCACTGCAAAATAATTATACGCGTCTATAATAGTTTCGATTTTTGATATATACATATTGGAAATATAAAAATAAATTTGAGCACATGTTTATTTTAAATGAAACAATTTTCTACTTTCCTTACTGCAATGATAAAAATAATGGGAGGACCTGGCTCGTCAGTGGACTTATGACCATAATTCATTTAAAATGAATCTGAATTGAATCTGATCTGAATTGATCTCCCCATTGACAAAATAAAACGCAGAAGGACAAACATTTTAAAGCAATATTCATCGTTGTTTGCTTGTAAGTGACAGGTTTATAGTGTAGATTAGGAACAATAGACAAAATATGGATACAGCATTATATGTCAGTCTAAACAGCTATCAAAACTACATAGGCGACACATTTTTCGATGTAAATGGCAGTTAAATTTATAAATCATAGTTTTGTTGATCCAAAAGGTGATGGCCACATACACAACATACACACTGTATCTTGCTATCATATATTAATAAAATACGCTTTATAATACAATATAATGCGACTTATGATTGTAGAACGACATTTGACAATTATCCTGCAAATGTTTCTTTTGAACGAAAAATCGAAATTTATTTTAAGGAGAAATAACGATTTTTTCTAACCTTAGGGATGAAGTATGAAAGGATGAATTGTGAAGAGTAATGATAAATGATTAATGATTTAAAATGATAAACAATAATGAGACAATTTTATGTGTGTGTGTGCAAAAACTATGGATAACTTTAAAAAACGACAATTGATCAAGGTCAGCATTGAAAAGTTTCCTTTCATCCTCAAAATGTTCCATTACCCAAATCGACAATTGCAGTGGCCAAATACCACGAATTAGGCATTGAATTGTGCCTCAACCGCCTTTTTACCCCAATCCGGCCTCTAGTGACTTCTTCCTATTTCCAAACCTGAAAAAGAAAATCGGTTTGGAGATAATGAGTCTTACCTGATGAAGAAATTGGTGCTGTATAGGCGCATTTTGAAGGATTAAAACATCCTTCCTTTTCGAACGGGGGGGTCGGGGGATAGTCTTCTAGACCAAGTGTGTGGCGTGACAATTGACAATTTAAAGAATTTTTAGTGACTTCTATTCAACGTGGTACTGATAGAAAGAAACAACAACAAATGATTATATAGTGGATTATAACAAAGGATATATGGGGTTATAAGTGTATGTGGAGTGAGACTATATTTAAAATTGTCCTACTTCTTTATTCGTTTTCGGGGCATTTAACAAATCATTACTCATAAATATTTAAATTCAATTTATTAAAGTTATTTTTAAGCCTATGTACATCTATAAGAACAATGCATCTTCTGATCGCGCAACTGAACATTGCTTATTGCTTGTACCATTTATTGGAATAATTATCACTAATCGTCGTTTTTTCCAAAATACTTAGAATAGTAGCCAAATATATTTATTAATGGATGAAAAAAGCCAATCACGTACACATTTCAAGCTGTTTGCCTTCGCTTGTGTAGTGAAGGCTTACTTCAACGACCAAAAAAAAAAAAAAAGTTGTTCCTAGAAGCTTACTAGTAAATCAAGGAATAGGTATTTAAGGCCAAATTGAGGAAATTCCAATTTCTAAGTAAATATTTACACACATATTTATTTAATAATAATCTTTTACTACTAACTCTCACTTTGTACATTTTACAAAATGTATCTCTAGAAAGTTGAGATTAATGCTATTGAAAAATAGAAAATTTTTTATACAGTTATTACAAAAATATAATATATATATTCCCTATATTTATTTCGAAGTTGAATATTTTAAAATAGAGAATATGATCACCGAGCAGTTATCATTTTTGTCATCTTTCAATATATATATATATATATATATAAATTATGCACCCCTTATTCCAGTACAATATTACATTTGTACTATTTTTTCATATATATATATATACCTAAACAGAAGCACTTTTCCCTTTAATTATGCATCAGAACGATGTATTATGTTTATCACTCTAGTAATAAACTTGACTAATGGTGATAAGAAATGAACCACAACACCAGATTTTGACCAATCCAGACAAAAAGTCAACCGTTATACCATGTTTCGGGCTTTGGCCTTCATCAGTACAAGGGTAACTTCGATTTCATAACATCCTACGAGAAGGGTTATGAAATCAGTCGAATTTACCAAAAAGGTGTTTAAGCTGGTGAAGTGGCAGGGGTCAATTTTCAGGCTAGAATACTTATTATAATAAAGTTGTAGGAGGATGATACATTGTCTGGATTAGCCAAAAACGAATGTTGTGGCTCATTATTTATCACCACTAGTAAAAGTTTTATCAGGGTGATTTATTGGGGGGTGATATATTATTCAGATATATTGTCAGAATCCCGATATACATGCTAAAAGATACAACTTCCTTAAGTTTTGCCTATGAGTGTATACGCCAATTGAACGTTTGATTTAAAATTAGGCCTTAATGTCGTTTTGTCGTCGTATTCAAGTCGTATTGTCGTTGCCAGAAATAGTTTTCGTCTACATATTTAAATATTAGATAATAAAAAGACATATATTGGATTTAATAAAAGATTTATTTTGCCAATATTTCGGCTGGCCGAACGCAAAGATGTAATGCCTCGATAAAGGTTGGCGTTCGGCCAGCCGAAATATTGGCAAAATAAATCTTTTATTAAATCCAATATATCTTTTTTATTATCTAATGAATTAAATATGGATTGTTCTATTTTCAAAATATTTAAATATGTAAAAGCTCTATTTAGGTTTATTTTAAAATATATCTTGAACCTTCAATTTTCATTTTAACTCCTAGTCAATCAGAATAACTCATTATCCTACAACATAACAAATTTTAGAATAATAAAATGCAAAGGGATGTGGATTTGAAATGTGTGGGTTGTTTTCTCTCCTACTTCCAGAATGATTCCGTCGGTCAGACTAAACCCATTCACTACAATCTAAAAAGGGTTTTGTTGTCTTCTGCTTAAGCGAATATCAATTATAATATTTAATACTTTTCTGGCAAAATTGAGAGTTTTGTAAAATAATTTATTCAAAATGTAGCGCTAATATCATGGGAATAAAATCAATTTAATCACTTAACACAGGGGTCGGTAAATCGCGAGTCACATGCGGCTATTTGGATGTGAAGCTCTTTATATAGTTCCATACGCAAATATTATTTATGCGAGTACTATTTATTGTTGGCAAGAAAAAATGTGGCTCTTTAAAAACTTTGAAAGTTTGTAAATTATAATTTTGGCTATTGCGACTCAAAAGTTTGCCGACCTCTGACTTAACATCTCGGAATAAATTTGTGAATATTTTTCAATATTTTAGATAAGATAATGAATAAGAATGAATAAATAATATTAAGGTAAAGGCTTTCTTTTAATTTTGATTTTCGCAAGCTTTCGAGCAAAATTTATGCTCTTCAACGGGCATATAATGTATAAAAGTATTTGCCCGTTGAAGAGCAGAAATTTTGCTCGAAAGCTTGCGAAAATCAAAATTAAAAGAAACCCTTTACCTTAATATTGTTTATTCTTTCTTTTTCGAATAATTTCTAGGTAACTGTTACTCACATAAGATAGTGAATATCGAGAGAGTTGTTGTGACAAAGGTGAAGTTAAATAAGAATCTGCTGGCTCAACAACCTTCAAGGTCGACCTCCATTCACCGCTTCTTCAAGGCTCCTCTATCCTTGACGAAACTTTCCGTCGATATTTCTGTTGCCCATTTGTCCCGTTTGTTCTACTTTCCTCTCACTCTCTTTACTGCCTTTTATCGTTTTCGCAATCTCTTTCCAAAATGTAAATCGAGGTAGGATATATATAAAAAAAAAAAATTCTTAAGATTTTTTTTACACAAGTTTTATACAGCACGTCGGGATGTAATACGTACACATATATATATATATATATCTTATATTTAGAAAAAAAAGATATGATTTTCTGCTGTTTGAATTTCGATCATCTTGATTTTGGTTATCTTGAGGATTAAGCTATGGTGGTGCAGTCGTGGTTGAATAATATAATCTTGATTATAGATTTCTTTATTGAGCGCGCGCTGAGGAATGAATTACATATGAAAAACATAATTGATTAAAGTAATGCCTGTCTTAAGGCGTATAAATAAATATAACAAAAGATTATCTACATAATTACAAAAACCTTGAGTCGACCAACGGGGAAGAACAACAATCAGTTTATATAGTAGAAGCGTGACCTCTGGCGGTCGATTAAAACAGAGTATTTATATCAATGAAATTATAACTTTAAATAAAACAACATTTTAACATATAACATTATTAAATAAAATATTTCAATATAACATTTCAAATAATATATTAATATAACATATATATATATACTTCAAGATTTTACAGTCAATGTTTATTAAGAACTCGGGAAAAATACAAAATAACAATTTCAACAAAAATGGCAGTCTAAAGGTTTTTTGGTCCCAATGGCTTCCTGAAACACCAAGAAATGGGTATTTAAGGCCAAACTTGCGTAAATACGCTTAGCACATTTAAAAACGAAAGAAAAAAATAAAAGATAAAAAGATCAGGTGTTGAAATCAATATTAAAAATGGCATATCCTGACCAGGAGCACATGTGTTTTACAGAAGGCAGAGCGCCATCTGGTGAAACAGAAATCAACTAAACATTGATTTAGCCTGTTTTTTGGTCGCAGTGGTTCAGCCTACTCCACGCTGACGAGCGCCAAAAGCGCGAAACGCGTTCGTGGATGGTTTTTCTTGATTTATCAAGAAATTGGGTTGGCCAAATATCAGGGAACAGGCTAAATCAATGTTTAGTTGATTTCTGTTCCACCAGATGGCGCTCTGCCTTCTGTAAAGCACATGTGCTCCTGGTCAGGATATGCCATTTTTATTATTGATTTCAACACCTGATCTTTTTATCTTTTATTTTTTCTTTCGTTTTTAAATATATATATACAGTGGTACCTCGACATACGAGTTTAATTCGTTCCGCAACCTTGCTCGTATCTTGAATTACTCGTATCTCGAAGCAAATTTCCCCATACAAAACAATTGAAATACCATTAATCCGTTCCAACCTCCAAAATGTCACCCCAGTTATTTTTGTTACGTGGTTTTAAATAATAAAAACGTATTTATAAATATCAAATATTCATTGCACAAAAACAAAAAAAAGAGAATGTAAAGAAATCAATTATATATCCTCACTGGTCTTTGCCTTTTTCGCTACATTTTTCTCGCTTTCACCTGTAGGCCGTTTAGAAAAAAACATGTCCAAGGAGGTTTGTTTCTTCCTCCCTCTCAGAATGTTCCGGAAATGAGTTAGGCAAGAGTCATTAAAAAGGTCAGATGCACGACCTGTTGCAACTTTTTCTGGGTGTTTTTTTTTTCCACGAAATGTGAAACTCTCTCCCACATTCCTAAGATCTCCTTTATCTCACTTGTAGAAATTTCACGTTTTAATTCAATACTCATCATCTTTTTCTTAGCACTTGACTTTTTACAAACTTTCTTCCGATCCATGGTTATAAAAATAAATGAACAAAACTGTAAATGTAAACGCAACACAAAACGCGAACACAAAACACAACTTATCACAGCGGAAGCACGCTGCTAACTGATCGTGATGGCGCGACTGCGTGTTACTACCGAACCGAATTCGTATCTCGAATTTCGCTCGTAACTACAAGCAAAAAATCACTTGCTCGTCGGCTCGTATCTCGAAAAACTCGTGCCGACGAGCAAGTGATTTTTTGCTTTTAGTTACGAGCGAAATTCGAGATACGAGTTCGGTTCGGTAGTAACACGCAGTCGCGCCATCACGATCAGTTAGCAGCGTGCTTCCGCTGTGATAAGTTGTGTTTTGTGTTGTGTTTACATTTACAGTTTTAGTTCATTTATTTTTATAACCATGGATCGGAAGAAAGTTTGTAAAAAGTCAAGTGCTAAGAAAAAGATGATGAGTGTTGAATTTAAACGTGAAATTATAGAAAAACATGAGCAAGGTGTTCGAGTTGTTGACTTGTCGAGGCAGTATGGCCGTAGTACGTCCATGATATGTTCTGTGCTTAAACGGAAGGAGTCGATAAAGAGTGTAACGCCGGCTAAGGGCCTTACGATGGTTACATTGGTTTTGAGGAGTCAGAGGAGGAGGTTATTTCTACAAGTGAGATAAAGGAGAGAGTTTCACAGTTCGTGGAAAAAAAAACACCCAGAAAAATTGCAACAGGTCGTGCATCTGACCTTTTTAATGACACTTGCCTAACTCATTTCCGGAACATTCTGAGAGGGAGGAAGAAACAAACCTCCTTGGACATGTTTTTTTCTAAACGGCCTACAGGTGAAAGCGAGAAAAATGTAGCGAAAAAGGCAAAGACCAGTGAGGATATCTAATTTATTTCTTTACATTCTCTTTTTTGTTTTTGTGCAATAAATATTTGATATTTATAAATACGTTTTTATTATTTAAAACCACGTAACAAAAATAACTGGGGTGACATTTTGGAGGTTGGAACGGATTAATGGTAGTTCAATTGTTTTGTATGGGGAAATTTGCTTCGAGATACGAGTAATTCAATATACGAGCAAGGTTGCGGAACGAATTAAACTCGTATGTCGAGGTACCACTGTATATATAATCAGCATATATTGTGGATCTAAATTAAAATTTATTTATTTAACCAATATTTCATGGATTACTCCACTTTAATATATTGACACGTGGAAAATTAGGAAAGACAAAATTTGGGATTATACAACAATTTATTTAAGGCAAGAACAAACTATGAATGATAAACAAAAGATAAGCAATGAGGGAAGTTTACAGAGTAGCAAAATATAAACATAAAAAATGAAACTCTATTAATAAAATAATAAATACTTCGCTACAATATATATATGTGTGTGTGTGAAAAATAAGAAAAAAAATAATAAAAATGTTCATATAAATTACCAACGAACACAGATATTGTAAAAATGTTTATATAAAAAATAGATACTTCGGCCAGTTGGAGTTTTTTATTTTCTCAACGTTTCGACAAAAATCTTTTGTCTTCGTCAGGAGAAGTAAATAAAAATAAACGCCTTTTTAACGCCTTGCCAAATGCTTTATTTTTATTTACTTCTCCTGACGAAGACAAAATATTTTTGTCGAAACTTTGAGAAAATAAAAAACTCCAACTGGCCGAAGTATCTATTTTTTATATATATATGAATGCCGGTCAGGCAGCCTCTATCTTTACGATTGTAAAAATGTGTTGCATAAAATAAATTTATTCAAATATAAAATATCGAAATGAATTTAAAAAAATAACTAAATGAAATAAAAAGGTGCTTCAAATGAAAAAAAAAAAATCTTTGTGCGCCTAATATAAAATCTATAGCTTATGATAAGACGATTTTTATGAGAAATTATAAATATAAAATTTCTCAAGATAGGGAAAACTATTTATATAAAAGACATAACAATTATATATTTGCCAATATTCCGATATCTTTCTCAAGGTATAAATATGGATTATTCTGTAATATCTATAGACAGTCTTGCGACATTTTCGTACCATTTTTTTACCTTCCTATAGTGACACTTTTGTACTTCAAAGATCTCGCTCTTATATAAAGTTATAATATTATTATTTTTATTAAAACAAAAAAGACATATCCTGACCGCTCACGTGACCATTTTATATAGCATAGTGCCATCTAGTGGAACAAAAATCAACTAAACATTAATTCAGTTGCACGATAAGGAGATGCCTTTTTTCATAATTTATGCACCTTATCCCAGTACAATATCACATTTGTACAATTTGTTTACATTGTGTCGCGGTCTCACGCAATTCTGGCCTTAACTACCCGTTTCATGATTTTTCAGGATGCCTTAATGACCAGTTTTTGGTCGTTGAGGTACAGCTTGTACCACGCTGACGAGGGCCAACAGCCCGAAACACGTCCGTGGTTAACTTTTCTTAATAAATCAAGAATGGGTATTTGGCCAATTCTGGAATAATTAAAAATCAACGAGAATAGTTAATATTTATTCCGATAGATGGCGCAAGCCATCAGCAACTTTCAGTTGCACGATAAGGAGATGCCTTTTTTCATAGTTAATTTAACTTGTTTCGCGTTATTTGACCACAGCCCAATTTCTTTATAAATCAAGATAAGCCAATCACGATTATGGAAAAATGATGCCGAATAATTTCAGATGTTCTACCTAAGGCGAGGGATGTGGAGGAGCACAAAGAAACGATAAAGAAAAGAGCAAGAAAGAGCAATCTTCCCCTGAATGTATTGGCTTGATAACCTCAGGAGTGATCCCATATATAAATGGCTTCTGCCGCGAGGAAGTCGTTCCCCTGAGTTATTGGGAATGCGTGCCGGCCCCATACATCTAGTGGCGGGACCTTTCCAAAATAGCCGTCGTATTTATCATCGGCATGATTTTCTAATTTTTACATAGCCCTTGGAATATATATACATCCCAATATTTTAAGAAAATCCACATATTTTACACTTATACTACTTTCTTAAGTTGAAGGAACTCTGTTTTTAAAGGGAATTCAAATTTATCGCTTTGAAATGAGGCTCCCCATTCATTAATGTGTCGTCCAGCTTCACACATTCTAGAGTAAGAGGAATTACGGGTTGGGGAAGTAAAGGAAAATTAAACTCAAGCTGTCGCATTTGAGAGAGAGAGGTGATATCTCTCTGAAATATGTATTTAAGAATATAAATAAAACAATATATTTTAAATATATATATCTATATATATAATTTATTTAATTTATATTTATAAAAATGCTCGTGTGAGCCTGGTCAGGATATGCTTTTTTTTTGTTTTTAATGTATGTGTGAAAAAATAGTACAAATGTTAAATTGTACTGGGATAAGGTGAATAAATTAAGAAAAAGGCATCTCCTTATCGTGAAACAGAAAGTTGCTGATGACTCTCTCTCTCTCTGGCGCCATCATCATATTTATTCCGATAGATGACGCTAGTCATCAGCAACTTTAAGTTGCACGATAAATAGATGTCTTTTTCTTAATATATATAACAATTTTCCAATAACGCAAATTTTCCCTATTCGAAAACCAAAAAAAAAAATTATTGAAATTACAAGGTTACTATAAATAAGGTACTAAAAATAGATGTATTTATATCTCTCTCCATTATATCTTTTTGAGGAATTCAAAAGTAGACACTTTAAATGCATATCAGCAATTACATTTAAATTAAAATTCTCAAACTTTAACAACGATTAATATTCCTTTCAGATTATATAAATATAAGAGATTGTCATATATATGGCATGAGTGCCGCCCCAGCAATATTTCAATATCTAACGGATCAATTCTTTGCAAGTTTGCCTCAAGTGTGTGTAGCAGTTTACATTGATGATATTTAACGAATGAAGACGTTAAGACGCGAGTGTTTATTTTCACAAATAAATCAAACTTCTACTGCTCTTACTGCGATGAAAAATATTGGGAGGGCTTGGCTCATCAGTGGTGAATCCTCCCAGCGGTTTCGCCAATTGAATCTGCCAGACCGCTTCTTTAGAGCTCTAATACTGTATTCGATCATTCTGCTTTTATATGCTACACTGAAGGTTGGAATATCAGAAATGGTATTTACTGGAAGTATCACTGGAAGTATCTCACATATCACTGGAAGTATATAATGGAAGAACATGATATTAATCTGGAAAAGGTTCTGAAAATTTTAAAAGAAAATGCACTAACCTTGAACTAAATGGGAATTCTAAAAAAATCAAAAACTTATGAGAACACACCTAGAGAATTTGAAACCAACCAAATAAAAGGAGACTCAAAATATCGTTATGACTCAGGAACCAAGGAGAGGACTTTTTAGGGAGGAGATGTGGTGCAAATAAGAATGTTGGACAAAAAGAAGACATATTGGGCTCCTGCTATAATTCAAGAAGTTACTGAACCTGTCACCTTTACAAGGTACAGTTAAAGCTTGGAAGAAATACAAGAAGACTATATCATGCATAGGAGACCATGTTCAACAAGTACGAGAGCTCGAATTCTAAAACCTGATATAGTTGGAACCACAATCAGTAGACTCCATGAAGCCAAATAAGGAATCTTTGATCACAGAAGGAGCAACTCAGGAGGAAATTCCTTTGGCAACTGAGGTGTTACACAATACACCTGGACCTCTGGGATCTGCGGATGACACCCCAACCTTCATCTCCAAGAAGACTGAGACCAAGAGATACGTTGAAACTACTAATAAGATATGTAATTTAATAAAGAGGGAGAGAAGTTATGTATTTTGGTAAATGATTTGTTACATATATATTCCTAAATAATTATTAATAATCAGATTAAAAGAATATTGTAGCGTAGAAATCAAGTCTTTGTATATCTAAAGGTGTGAAAGTATTTATTGATGACGTCACGGCGACTAGTCGACAATTATTAACAACCGATATTATCACCGAGATATAGTATTCTGCCTATCATCATACATGTATATAATCTAGTCTCGAGAAAAACACTACTCAAATATGGATATAAAAATAAAGTAAACCTTTTGCGCTTAGAAACAACTGGTTAATAATATTCCTTACTTAAAATATACAACAGGTATGGACGATGGACTTCAAAAGAATTATTAGAACTTGTATTTAATCGAGATATCTTATAAAGAGTTCTTATAACAAATCAATGCATAGAATTTATAATCAAATGCCATGTTTTATCACATTTTATATACTTTAAAATATACATGTATTTATTTTAATATTTAGAGAAGTCAACCCCTCTTTTATTTGCCGATGTGTTTGTTTTCAATAGATAACATTCTTTCTCTATTAATAAAATAACAAATTGAGTTTAAAACTCATTAAATAACAAATGAATACATGAATACAACATGTATTCCATCTCTCATATTCAGTAGATATACATAAATGCATTACTCTACCAGGCATTTCAAGCGCGGATGGCTTTAAACGAAAAAACATGGTGAAGGAAGACGAGTTTATTTTATTGATGCATAGGTGCAAGCTTTCGGGTAAAAACCCTTCAACAGGCGAGAAATGAAGCGCGACTTATAAGGACTATGGTACAAATTTGTACCATAGTCCTTATAAGTCGCGCTTCATTTCTCGCCTGTTGAAGGGTTTTTACCCGAAATGGTACCATTTGTACCATAGTCCTTATAAGTCGCTCTTAATTTCTCGCCTGTTGAAGGGTTTTTACCCGAAAGCTTGCACCTATGCATCAATAAAATAAACTCGTCTTCCTTCACCATGTTTTTTCGTTTAATTTCAAATCAGGAAGAATTCTTCATCTATATTTAAATTCGTTATTACTCCATATCTGCGGATGGCTTTCTTCAACATTTTAATAGGGACCTCAGCATAACGATGTTTCACTGCTCATCCTTGAAAGCCATTTGAAGACAGAGTCAAAAAACTGAATCGCCACAAGCTTTTCAAAAATTCTTTTTTGAAGAATAGAAATTTCTCGTTTAAAGAAGTAACCAAATCAGGGTCGCAGAGTCCTATTGTTTTGTCTTCAAATTTTCTACGCGTAGTTTTTGAAACAAGAAAATTTATAAAACAACTAGACCTTTTTCTAAGGCAAGTCTATCCCCTAAATATACTTACATAGTCATTCAGTAGGTTAAATGGATATCCATGAATGGACCGCTGTGACAAAATGTGCTAGGTCAACATCTATAGTTCTTTTACCCTAGTATAATTTGCCTAGCCCAAATAAATTGTCGGGGAAGCTTTGGAAACTAGAACTGCGGCAGCGATTACGGTTGGACAAAGGCAATGTCGCGGTAGCATTTCTCAGAAGGCCACTAGGACAATGATCTTCAAGATGTTGGTGAATAGAGGTAAAGTTGGTTCTTCTCGCGAGGTATGTTTACAACTGAGGACTACTGACCGCTGGACATCAAAGAATACTTTTTCAAGCAGAGCTGAGGATATATATGTGATCCTATAAATTACAAATATAATATATAGCCGTATATTTAGTACTTTTTATAAACATAATTTGTTTAAATCAATAAGTACCAATCTCTAGTGTTGGTTCTTAACCGACATACGCATGTAAAAGTTAAAGTGAGGCGTTCAGTGTATTATATATCTCTCTTTCACTAATTATTGGGCCTACATTGTGGTAGAAATAACGACTTTACATTTGCAAGATTCATTGGGGTCATCTATAAGGAGGACATATAATTAGCTGGTATTTGCAATTAAGGTCGCATATACATATGATTATATATTTATCAACAGCAGCAATTCTCTCTTTTAAAATGTATGCGAGGGTCATGTGTTTTGTTTATCATTATAAATAATGTGCTACAACGCCAGATTTGGCAAAGTCAGACAAATTTCAACCTGTATGTTATGGTTTTGGACTATGGTCCTCATCAATACAGTGGAGGCTTCGATTTCATAACATTCTACGAGAGAAGTTATGTAATCGGTCGATTTAGCCTGAAAGTGCTTGAGCTGGTAAATTGGCAAGGCCGATTTTCAGGATATGAAACAGCACGAAATATTTGCTGGAGGATGCTATGCATGTACCAAAAGTGGCACCTCTCCCTTCAAAAATACATTAAAACAATGCATTTGGTTTATCACCCCAGTAAAAGCATAAAGGTCGTGATAAAGAATAAGTCACCACACCAGTTTTGTCAAATTCCACCAACTCCATAACTCCTTTCGTAGAATGTTACGAAATCAAAGCCTCCCTAGTACTGATGAGAGTCAAAGCCCGAAACCATGGTATTCAAGTTGGCTTTTATTTAGAATTTTCCTAAACTGGCGTTGGGGCTCATTCTTTAGCCCAACCATTTTATACAGGGGTAATAAACAAAATGCATTATTTTAACGCATTTTAAAGAGAGATGTGCCAATTATGATACCCACATTGTTTTAATCGGAAACCAGCCTCTAAAATCGCTTCATCTAAGTTTTCATAAGTATATAAATGACTGTCATCCATGTTGGATCGTAGCAAAAACTTGTGGAGTAATTTTTGAGAAGAAAGTCATCTGATCTAATAAACGGATTGATTTTATTTTCGTCAGACGTGTGTGCAGGAGTGTGTCATTCCTCACTGGCTAGCAGGGAACTGGTTGGTGTATAGCGATGGTGGATTGCAGGAGTGTGTCACTTGTCCCTAGTTAACAAGAAGCTGGTTGTTATATAGAGGTGGTGAAGTGCAGGAGTGTGTCACTTGTCACTAGCTAGCAAGGAGCTGGTTGTGTATAGCGATGGTGGAGTGCAGGAGTGTGTCACTAGTTAACAAGAAGATGGTTGTTATATAGAGGTGGTGAAGTGCAGGAGTGTGTCACTTGTCCCTAGTTAACAAGAAGATGGTTGTTATATAGAGGTGGTAAAGTGCAGGAGTGTGTCACTCGTCCCTAGTTAACAAGAAGCTGGTTGTTATATAGAGGTGGTGAAGTGCAGGAGTGTGTCACTTGTCCCTAGTTAACAAGAAGATGGTTGTTATATAGAGGTGGTAAAGTGCAGGAGTATGTCACTTGTCACTAGCTAGCAAGGAGCTGGTTGTGTATAGCGATGGTGGAGTGCAGGAGTGTGTCACTTGTCACTAGTTAACAAGAAGATGGTTGTTATATAGAGGTGGTAAAGTGCAGGAGTGTGTCACTCGTCCCTAGCTAGCAAGAAGCTGGTTGTTATATAGAGGTGGTGGAGTGCAGGAGTGTGTCACTTGTCACTAGGTAGCAAGGAGATTGTTGATGTATAGCGGTGGTAGAGTGCAGGAGTGTGTCACTCCTCACTGGCTAGCAGGGAGCTAGTTGGTGTATAGCGATGGTGGAGTGCAGTAATGTTCCACTCGTCATTGGGTAGCAGGGAGCTGGTTGGTATATAGAGGTAATGAAGTGCAGGAATGTGTCTCTCGCCACTAATTAGCAGGGAGATTGCTGGTGTATACCGGCAATGGAGTGCAGGATAGCGCGGTGGAGAAGTACAGGAGTGTGTCTCTCGCCACTAATTGGGCAGGGAGGTGATTAGTGTAAAGCCGCGGAGGAGTGCAGGAATGTGTCACTTGTCACTAATCAGCAGACAAATCGTCAACTCTCATTAGAAGCTGATAAGAGAGTAAGCAAATGTTGCACCATATTTGCCTGCCGAAATTTTTTCAGGGGAAATAAATTTTAATTTTCTTTGCAAATATAGCTATTGGAAATTTGGAGTTTTCCAGCCATGTTTGTTTCTTGAAATAAGAATTCAAATGATTACACGCGCATCAAAAAGAGAGTTGGCAAGTTCTTCAAAATGGTCATTTTTGTGTATGCATTAGCTGTTTAATACGAGCTTATTCAAATTTGAAGATATTAGAGCATATAAAGAATGTTAGATACTATATTCTGACATTATTTTTGTTTAATAGTTAAACACAAAAAGCTTTTATTAAAAGATTATTTTTATTCTAAGTGATTCTCCTGGGGGATTTTCGCATCAATATCAATATATATATAGCAAAATGGCAATGTTTTAATTATAGCGAATAATTTTAGTTTGTTTTGAAATCGAATTTAAAAAATCATCTCAAAACAAGAGATTCGAATGATCCTAATGAGTTTTCAAGCTCTGACATCTAAAGCCAAAACCTATCGAAATACTTTTAGAATAACACAATGTGGCTATAGGGGAGAGTTTCTTAGAGTTTTGAAACAAAATATTTATGGATATGACATTTGATAAAGAGGAGTGTGGTGGACGCCTGTTATTGACGAGGACTACCTGAAGTTTTATTTGAAACGTATTGCGAAATCGATATGTCGAATAAAACGCAATGATAATCAATCAACTATTGCTTATCACTTTCATGTATGAGGTAGAGCCCAAACCTGCCAAAATAACTTTTTTCATAATCATTTTGGCGTATGAAAATCTCCCTCTCATTTTGCGAACTTTTCAGACCTGCTTCTATTGACTATCACACAAAGGTTCATATATCTTCAAGACTTGTGCTCGGGACATGTCGAAATTGGAGTTACCTAACTGAAAGAGACTTCAAGACTATACAGATTCAATTATAGGCAATAACGCGCCTTTTTATAGACAGAATTATAGCGCGCTAAAATATAAACTGCTAAAACAACATTGTTCATATCAATCTAATAATTGTCCACTCTTTTCTCTCGCATGTGTTTTCTCATATAAAAAAAAACTATAAGCCACCATAGAATTTCAATTTATTTTATGAAGTTTTTTTTTTGTACCTCTCAATATGCAAAATTCAAATTTACTGAGGGCCTTCACAAAAATGTTTTCTAGACAATATTTAGAATGCTAAAAGAAATAAACCTTGGGACTTTTAAAATAAATTTGTAGGAGATTAAAACCCACTCCAAGGAAACTTTCGAGTGACAGCTGAATGAGAAGTGAGGCAGGAGAGCCAACATGTCTAGTCATCTCTTTACCTTCCCCTTAGCCACGACCTTGCGATGCTTGTTGATTCAGGCTGTGTTTGGAGGCAATCACCATTCAAGGACGGGCTTGAAACATAGGTTTGTCCTGGGTACAATACGATCTCCGCATTATGAATAATAATTAAAGTTTGTTTAGTGGCGCGAGTAAAAAAACGACAAATATGTCACTGGGTGATTGAGTACTTTCCCAATTCTTTTTAGCTTTATTTGTGCTGCATTCATAAAGATCACAAACATAATTAAAGGTTAATCCCTGACACACATTAACCTTTGATTGCCCTTGAGGAAGTTCTCTTCAAGGTCAGCAGCCAGGTTGTCCTACGGAACCTATTCCATAAACAGAGTCACGCCAATCATCCCAGAAGAGATGATGGAAAATCCCCATTATTTTTATATTACCATCATGTAACAATTATATTACTTATCAACATCTTAATAACACAGGATGGTTAGGGTTCTGCGTTCCAAAAGCCTGGGTTATCATGTACGCTCATGGACAAAACTTAAGGAAGTGGGAAGTCTTTTATCTCGCCGGTCGACTGTTTACTTTTTTTAAAAGACAGGGAATTTCGTTCACACTTAGTTATCCCGTGTGTCTTTAATAAAGGTCACAGTGTATCAAATATCTTTTAGAGTTATTGTCTGAATTTCGATATACATGCTAAAAGGTACAGGGTCAAGTTTTATTCATGAATGTATGTTATAAATTGAATCGTAGAGAGAGAGAGTTTTTGGTATAACCAAGAAAAAAGCAATCACCGAAATTTTAATGAAATTACAACAGTTTATTTATTTATAAAGTCGTTGCACATAAATAGAATGAAACGTATTAGTGGATAGATTTTATCGATGTAGCAAGTTGAATTAATTCTGATTGCTAATCGTAAATTTACAAAAAAGAATCAACGTTTAGTTGAGGTATATATTCCGATAGATGGTTCAAGCCATCAGCAACGTCAATTTTCCCGATCAGATTCCATGTCTTTAGTGTGATATTCAAAAAGAATAAACTATTGGAAAGGACATTAAAAATAACATTTTAATAAATTTATCCAAATGATCTTCTAAATAGGTGTAGTTTATGATGGTTTAATAATATTTGGCTACACACACACTTTAAATGTTTTGAAAATAGAGCAATCCACACACACATAAATAAATAAATAAATAAATATATATATATATATATATATTAATAGTAAAAAAAAAATTGGAAAATAGGGAAAAGTAAAATATAAAGAAATATACAGATTTTGAATTTAACTTTGAGTCAGAACAGCAAGCTAAACAGCAAGCTACATGTTTAAACTAAATAAAATTTTTTATAAATTTTGAAATTCTCATAACGGTATTATATATATCTTTAATTAAAAAGCCATATATTAGATGAAAAATAATTTGTTTGCCAATATTTCAGTTGTGTGAACTCCAACATTTTTCAATGTATAACAATACATTTTTATATTATACCTTGAAAAAAGGCTAGCGTTCAGCCAATTGGAATATTGTTAAATTAATTGTTTTTTGATCCAATATATGTCTTTTAATAAAAGGTCTATTTATTGTTCACGACAAGTTTTGTGTGATTGAGAGAAAAGTAAAAAAAAATCGTTCAATTTTTTTTTTTTTTATAATCGGCGTGTCAACATTTTCTTGCTCGCGTCAAGTTATAGAGCTAAAAAATGACTAATTTATAGAACGTGGAAAAAATCTCAACACAAAGAAATAGTTGTGTTAAATAATTAGCCAAATAACCTTTCTGGGTAACGTATTTATTTGAGTAAAGTTTCCAGGTTCCAAAACCGGCAGAATTGTTTAAAATGTGAAATAATGGCCCAATAATAGGCGCCGTAATCGACTTAGTTTTTATTTCAGGCATACAATGCATTGTGGCGCTTATTTTTATCGTCCAATCAGACACGCCAGTGGCTGTGCTAAAATCGAGATCTATATAGAAGAGAAGTGGTCTTCTTCTCTGTCACAAAGCTTCCACGTTGTGGAACGTTTAGTGCTGGAAAAACAGATGACATTCTCTGCCGAGTATCATACACGGAGGATGGCCTTCCCAAATTTATTCAAGTTCTCAAAAAGTCACGTCCACGTACAAAAGCGGACACATGGCTTTTCCACCATAACAATGTTCATGCTCACTCGGCTAAAAATGTCTGGGCGTCCTACAGTATGGACCTTGCACCTTGCGACTCTGTACTGTTCCCTCACGTGAGGAACAGGACAAAAGATAGACGGCTTTCTTTCGGGAAGACCTTAGAGTGCGGGATGACGAAAGCGCCCTGTTTACTGATCAAACGTAGAAGAATTGATATGATGACTTGTATCGAACAACGAGAACTGTATTGACTGTGGTGAAGAGTGCGGGGAAGAAGTTTTTCCCGCCCTCTACAATCACTCTAGAGGGGAGTGAGTGTTGAGGCGTCTCTGCGTGTTGTCCTCCGTAGGGGTGCCACTGACTGACGTCCAGTGAAGCTGTAAGCTGGCCGTCTTTCCTTGGTTGTCTGGGCGAGGCACACGTGTCTTGAAACTCTTGGGTCTTCGCTCTGTGTGTGCGTCATTGGGAGCGCCCTTGCCGTGCGCGAAAATTGCACCAGGGCTAGGCCTGGTGTTGAAAAACCAAGGGGTGCACACAGTAGTACCACCCCCCCGCCTCCGCGTCGGTTTCCCCGCGTCAACCTCAGAACCTCAGAGGTCCTTGATTCGACGGCAGATTCAGGGAGTACTGGGAACTAAGGGTTCGAGGGCTAAAGGGGGGGGAGTCCTATTGGAGCGTAGGACGGGTTCTTCTAAGTCCGACGAGAGGGCTCGGTCAGCAACCTTGCCAGTGACTCTCGATGACGCCTGTGGGTGAGTGGTCAACCCCAGAGAGCCAGACCATAATGGCGGGCGCGAGGGGCCTACCAATGGCCGCTCGGTGCATGGAGAATGCATCATTCCTTCTGGCTGTGTGTGGATCTAGATTTCAGCGAACTACAGGGGACGCAAGGGCCACTTTGAGCCTATATCGTCCCTGGCTTTGCCGAATTTCCTATCTGTGGTGAAGAGTATTTTGAAATGTTATCAAAATGAAGACATATTGAAACATTTTTCTAAGACCATTTGTATATCGTAAAACTTTCTGTTGAAACGTTGGTTATTTTTCATCTTGCCGAAGTGTCCTTTAAAAAACGTAACATAATAAGACAAAGTTTGCATTTAAATTCAATAATGGGTACTAGGTGTAGGATATCCCAAGAATATAATATCATTAACTTGGAAACGTTCAACTAAATAGGAAGGGTTACAAATCACCTTGTTTTTTAACAAGGTGGCACAAAATTAAATAAATGACTTACCGATAGTGTTTATTTTTAAATACTGGGATCTTTTGGGTCTTGCCATTTCTCAACCTTTAGGCAAAATAAATGGAAGATACATTGGAGAAATGCGCATATACAAGAAGACTGCAAGGTGAAAAATCTTCTTCTTCTTTCTTATCTCCACACTGGGTGAAGTAAAATGCGTCTGCCTTTGTCATTAAGACTGGGAGTATTACTCAGTGGCCGACTTAACTCCAAAAGAAATGGCCGCCTCTGACATGAGGAACAGACGCCATGTGCAGACGCTCCTAACATGGAGTACAAACGCTGCTCATCCTGTATCCCTGGATCAGGAGCCCTCACAGGGTGCTATCAGCCGGGCAAGCTGAGCCCAGGTTTTTTTAGTGAGCTTGTTACTGCTCTCCCTCCTCCTTTTTCATCCGGGCTTGGGACCGGCAAAGGCGGAGTTAATGTGAAAATAAAGATAGTAAGAGTGATAATATGGTTTTACAGGCTAATAACCATAGTGTATGGTTTTCGAGCCCAAGTATAAAGATATTAAACAAAAAAGGCGAAAAATCATAAGTGAACACACACACACAAGCAAAGCATAAACAACAGATAAAAAGATGATTTAGTGGGATGGCTGAGGCAATGAAGAATTAAATTGGAAATAGAAAGCAAAGGTACAGAAAATTTGAGATAATAAAAATTCTTGATGTAATTGTAATCTATATACATTGGAATGTCTGGATGGGATCGGATAGTTCTTGCAAATTTTAATATGTTTTGTATGAATTTTGTGGTTCAATTAAGGGAAGGTATGCTATTGGTTGAATTGATCTAGTTATAGAGTTTATATTATTTACTCTATATATGTTTAACTTCAAGTGTTTGTCTGGTTTGCCTTGCATACTGTGGTGTATGATTTCGATATTTTTGAAGTCTGGCTTGTGGTTGGTTTGATGTGTGTATTGAAAAATAAGTGAATTTTTTTTTATGTCGGTGTTAAATAACATCAAAACAACCAGACTAACACTTGAGGCCATACATACAGTAAATAATTCAAACTACATAATCATTTCAACGCCCAAAGCAGTACCTCCCCTTAATTAAACCACAAAATCTATTTGAAGAAAGCATTAAAAATTACAAGAACTATCCTATCCAGCACCCAGACATTCCAATGTATGTAGATTACATTTCATAAGGTGGAATCCTCTGGTGTATAATAAGCAGCAAACATAAAAAAATTCCGAGGATAAGTTTCTTTTATTTCAAAAATAATAGTTCTTCGAGCTTTCGGGCGTAAATAGCCCTTCTTCAAGAATATAGGAAGTAATTTCAAATTAAATTTTGAATTTCAAATAGAAATAGAAATGTTTGTAAACAATTAGATGGTATTTTTCTTTGGTCCTGCATAGCGTGAGTGAATCTCGTATCCACGTGATTTAGTTCTAATCTAAAAACTTTTATAAAGAGAGGTGTTTTGCCCCCAGAAATATTGGCCGATTACATTGAATATATTGAAATGATTACTTGTCACAAAATGAATATTCCAAGTCTGAATTAAATTTTATATCAATCTGGAAATTGCCATTGTTTATCTAGGATGTAGTTCTATGTATCAGGATTGTGTATTAAGCTATTGTATATTTCTGGGATATCTATATGTCTATTGATGCTCTGGTGTTTTTTGGATACTATTGCTTCTAGGATTAGTCTTTTATATTTATTTTTTATGTTGGTGTAGTAGGTTTTTGGTTCATCTAAATTAAAAGTATGGCCTGTTGTTTTAATATGTTGAAAGATAAGTGATCTATTGTCTTTGTTATTTATATTTCTATTGTGTTCATTAATCCTGTCCTTAACTGACCTGCCTGTTTCTCCTACATATATACTATTACAATGGTTACATTTAACGGAATAGATGGCCTGTTTGTTGTGTATTGGTAGGATAGGGCTATTGTTTTTGATGTTAGGATTTCTAACTATAGAACCAATGTTTGGAGTATTTTCATAAAAAATTCTGATTCCGTGTTTTTTAAGTTCTCGGGCTATTTTGATGTTATTGGGGCAATAAGGTATGATGCATGTTGATCTATATGTCTGGTTATTGTTGATTGTGGAAGGGTTATAAAAATGTCTTAGTATAAAATTTTTTGGGTATCCTGCTATGAGAAGGTTTTGCATTATATTTTGAGTTTCTATTGTTTTAAATGTTTGATTGGAACAATTGGTATGGATCCTTTTTGTGAGGGTTTTTTATAACCCGATCAGACAAAGGAGGCCAAACTGTAATCTTGGAAACAGCAAAATATATCAACAAAATGAACAATATTCTCACAGACCAGAACACCTTCGAATTAATCTCTAAAAATGACAAAGAGTTAATCTGCAATCAATACAAAAAAGATTTAAGAAGCCTTCAAAGAAATAACACCATCACGGCAGAAGAACTCAAGGACTTTCTATCAAATATAAACTCCGATGCATACATATACGGACTCCCAAAACTACACAAGCCTGGTAACCCATTACGACCTATAGTAGCATACTATCTATCCCCTGCAGCTCCTTTAGCCAATTTTATAGCCAATCTCCTCATCCCCTTACTCAAAGATAATCCCCCCAAAACAACTATAACATCCACGCCAAAATTCATCAGCGAAATTTTAGACACTCCCTATAGACCTAACCATAGTATGGTATCCTTCGATGTAGTTAACCTTTACCCTAGCCTACCACACCAATTAGTCATGGAATGTACAAAAAACTTCCTTTCAGACCACAATATAACCTCCAATATATACACTAAAATAATTAAATTAATAGACATATGTTTACATATAAATATATTTTCATTCAATAGCAATTATTACAAACTAAAGGCTCCCCAATGGGAAGCCCACTATCATCCCCTTTAGCAGAAATAGTCATGCAACAAATAGACCGACAGATTACTGGCCACTTCCCAACAGAAATTCAAATATGGAGCAGGTATATAGATGATATATTCTGCTTATGCCACACAGAAACAATAGATAGCATTTTAACCAAATTAAAAGACTTTCATAAAGAAATAGACTTCACCCTAGAAAAAGAAACCAATGGCACGTTACCTTTCTTAGATATTTTCATCACCAGGCAAAACCAGAAATTCAACACTACAGTATATTATAAGCCCACTTTCCAACCCAACTATATACACTACTCCTCATATTGCCCTTTAAATCATAAAATAAACACCATAAAAACCCTCACAAAAAGGATCCATACCCATTGTTCCAATCAAACATTTAAAACAATAGAAACTCAAAATATAATGCAAAACCTTCTCATAGCAGGATACCCAAAATATTTTATACTAAGACATTTTTATAACCCTTCCACAATCAACAATAACCAGACATATAGATCAACATGCATCATACCTTATTCCCCCAATAACATCAAAATAGCCCGAGAACTTAAAAAACACGGAATCAGAATTTTTTATGAAAATACTCCAAACATTGGTTCTATAGTTAGAAATCCTAACATCAAAAACAATAGCCCTATCCTACCAATACACAACAAACAGGCCATCTATTCCGTTAAATGTAACCATTGTAATAGTATATATGTAGGAGAAACAGGCAGGTCAGTTAAGGACAGGATTAATGAACACAATAGAAATATAAATAACAAAGACAATAGATCACTTATCTTTCAACATATTAAAACAACAGGCCATACTTTTAATTTAGATGAACCAAAAACCTACTACACCAACATAAAAAATAAATATAAAAGACTAATCCTAGAAGCAATAGTATCCAAAAAACACCAGAGCATCAATAGACATATAGATATCCCAGAAATATACAATAGCTTAATACACAATCCTGATACATAGAACTACATCCTAGATAAACAATGGCAATTTCCAGATTGATATAAAATTTAATTCAGACTTGGAATATTCATTTTGTGACAAGTAATCATTTCAATATATTCAATGTAATCGGCCAATATTTCTGGGGGCAAAACACCTCTCTTTATAAAAGTTTTTAGATTAGAACTAAATCACGTGGATACGAGATTCACTCACGCTATGCAGGACCAAATAAAAATACCATCTAATTGTTTACAAACATTTCTATTTCTATTTGAAATTCAAAATTTAATTTGAAATTAATTCCTATATTCTTGAAGAAGGGCTATTTACGCCCGAAAGCTCGAAGTACTATTATTTTTGAAATAAAAGAAACTTATCCTCGGAATTTATTTATGTTTGCTGCTTATTAGATTACATTTACATCAGGAAATTATATTGTCCCAAATATTCTGTACCTTTGCCGTGTCTATTTCCAATTTAATTCGCTCATTACATCAGCCATCCCACTAAAACATATTTTTACCTTGCAACTGAAAGTTGCTGACGGCTTGCGCCATCTATAAGCCATAGGCAACTTTCAATTGCACCATAAGGAGATACCCTTTTTTTTAAATTTATCCATAGTACAATTTCACATTTGTACTATTTTTTTTCATAGTTTTATCTGTCATATATAAAGGGGGTCATCTCTTTCTGTTTGTTCGTTTATCATTTTGCTTTTTGGCTTGTTTGTTTAATCTCTTTATTTACTATCTTGGAGCCTTCTTGTATATGCTAATTTAGACAAAGTATCTTCCACTTATTTTACCTAAAGGTTGAGAAAGGGTAAAACATAGCTCCCAATAAAAATATATATATTTTAAAATATCGGTATGTCATTAATTTAATTTTGTGTCAACAAATTATATCCCGTAATTGCCAAAATTTAAAATAAGAAGCAAGTGATAAGCCAAGCTAAGATAAAGTTTTATCTCCACAAATTTTACGGTTCTTGATTCCAAGAACTTTAAAATGGGGTTGAGGTTAGGATTGTTGGCCAACGGCCGGCACAAACATTGCTGCTGTCTGGTTAGGATGTCGTGCCACTTGCGCCATTTCTTTCAGAGCTGCGAGCAACCATTTGGAATGTCAACATATGGACAGGATTTGATTACATTTTGACCGTGTTTTAATCTGAACGTGTCGACATGTCGACAACATATCGACGTGTAGGCATAGAATAGATTTGTATCCTGTCATCGTTAAATTAGCGCTATCTATCGTTGAAAAACATATTTTATTTTAACGTTATTTTCTTATTAAAATATAATTAAAATGATCTCTAGAGCCCTTATATACTGCTATGTTTAAAAATCGAAAGAGAGAGGGCTTGGCTCATCAGTGGTGAACTCTACCAGCGGTTTCGCCATTTTAATCACCAGATCGCTTCAAATTTGTATTGAACTGAGTTTTTATATTCCCTGCACTTGCCATTGAATACAGTAATTGGTGTTTTGAGCAAACTATGGACATATGTTTATAGGCTTATATATATACATTTTAAAGAAAAATAGCGTTAAAATAAAATTATTTGCAATTTTTAGCGATAGATGGCGCTAATTCAATGATATTTTAAATGTTGCCTAACAAGCTTATTTGTGATTTTTCGAAAAAGTATTGCTCGATGCATTATATATTTAATTTAGATATACATTTCTACAGTCCTAGAAGCATATGTCTATAGCTTGTTCAAAACACCAATTTACTGTTTTCAATGGCAAGTGTAGGGTATATACCCTGTTCTTATATAATAACAGATAAGTCGGTGGATGAGAGGGTAACACGCTCGATTCCCGACAGTCATGAACCGGGATTGAATCCCGCGTTAACATTCTGTTTAATATGTGAATAACCTCCACATACTATTCACTGTTTCAATTATCATAAACTAGGTTGCTCTTGTTGAGCGGTACCTAATAAAGTGATTTTGAACCAGTTATATGAGAACTCAGTCCAATATGATAGTATTTTTTTATATATTTATCTAGTATAAAAATATTCTTCTGTAGATTGATTTACCTGTTAAGGTATATTCTAACTTGACTACCTTCAAAATCAAGACATCTTAGATTAACATATTTATTTTATAATAAAATGGAAAATTTTTATATATTAACCTATTTTACATTAATAGAAATTTAAAACAAAAACATAACATATCAAATAGCAGCTAACTCTACAAATTTACCTATACATAAACAAGCGAGAGTTCTAAATATAGCAATTACAATGTTTCCGAATATAATTAAACAAAAAAAAACTATTCAGAGAAATATATATATAAATATAAATATTTTCATAATCTGTACAGAAGCCGTTGGTCGGATTCCAACACAATATAATATTAAAACGGTCTGGAGATTAAAATGGCGAAACCGCTGGGAGGGTGAATCACTGAAGAGCCATTCCCTCCCTCTCTCAATTTTTAAACATAGCAGGATAAGGGCTGTATTGGGTAAAGTTTTCAACTAGCAATAATCGCGCCTCGGAAGATCCTCATTGGCTACGATATCGCCTCTGTAGAGATAATTTTAATTATATATATTGGGAGAAAATAGCGTTAAAATAAAATATGTTTATAATATTTGTATTTATATAGTAAGATTCTTGTGCATAACTTAAAATGCTTAGGTAGATGTACCATTAGAATCATAAACGTGAAAAGAAAATTTTAATACAATTTTTATGTAAAGCCTGGAGACTACTTGTAGATGTTTGTTTAGTTAGCTCTACCAAGACAACCGAATGGTACATCGCTAAAAATGTAAACACTTTTATCGAAATGTTTAAAGTTATAGGTTGCCAGAGAGGTGGACATATCTTGTGAAAACTAACACCTGGCCAAAATATTTATGTTATTTTATCGGCAAAAATATTTTGTCCTCACCAGGATAAATTAAAAATAAATGAACATGCTCGTTTTCTGCGAGAGAGATATATTGAATATTTAGAATCATATCAAAAACACGAGTCATTTTGTTACAAAAATTAAACGAAATAAATCGAAACAATATATAGCATGTTTATAACTTTTATCTTGGAGTATTTAAAATCTCTCTCTCGGTATAGAGTTAACAAAATACTTTTTAAATTTTATGTTAACTATTTAAAATAATTCTATACTATTCAATTTAAAATTTGCGGAAGAGCGATTGCTCGAAGCATTTTAGATATTTGTAATTGTATGTAATTCTGCTGTCCTCAAAGCTTATGTCCATAGTTCATCTAAAATACTCATTCCAAGAGTCCAATATCAGTATGACTATAAAAGGAAATTCCAAAAATGCAATATAACAGCGGTATGGTAGATTAAACTGGCGAAACCGCTGGGAGGGTTCACCACTGATGAGCCAGGCCCTCCCTTTAATTTTTCGATTGCAGTAAGGGCAGTAGAAGTTGATTGATTTTCAAGAGAATCATACGCGTCTATAATAGTTTTGAATATTCATATATATATAAATAGCATATATCAAATCTAAATCAGAATTTATTATTTAACCAATATTTATAGGAGCACAAAACATGCCTCTCTTTATCAAGGTTTTTCTTTGATTCAAACTAAATCACGTGGGCATATGATCCACTTTGGCTAGACAAGACCAAAGTAAGAAACTATCTGATGTAAATATTACTGTACATCAAATATATGTACAATTCTCCCTCTATATCATTGAATGCAAATATTTAGGTGAATAAAGAGAACAAAACTCTTAAAAACACCTTCTGGAGACTTAGCAACCCACCGAAGACGCTGAGAATAATTTCAGAAAAGAAAAATATAGCAATATAACTCTATAATTTCTACAGATCAATTGTAAATAGATTCATACACAAAAGAGGTAGTGAGGAAATTTTGAACAGATGTTTAAATAAATCCCTTTTCAAACAAAGACTCGCCTGCACAAGGGGAAAGGGAGAATAATTGCTGCATTGTTTTGTTGTTGTGTGGAGAATCCATACAGGGCAATGGGCCCTAATAAAAGCCTTTTGTTGTTGTTGTTATATATGTACAATCTACAATTGTTTTTTGACGTGACAACGTCTTAAATTAGGTTGCGGCTGGGAGTCACTTATGAAAAAGTGTAACGCCCGGTAACGTTACGATGAGTCATCGAACGAGAGTGCTGCGCGCGCAGCGCTAGAGAATTAGGCGCATTGAATCGGCGCATGCTTGTCTCTGTCTTTGTCTTTCTCGAACGTTCTTGGCGTTGGAAAAACAAGAAAGCGTCATAATACAAGTTCACACGTGTGGTTAAAGTATCGTCAGCTGTGTCTGTAGTGAAAATGTGGAGTGCTTAGATTCGTCATTTACAACAACTACAACAATAAAGGTAAATAATTGTACACTGATATTTCATTATCGTAAACTATGATTGATTGATTAATTGTTAGATTGACACAAAAGTTGAGAAACTGAGTTTATAGGTTATGTCATACTATTGATAAATGTTGATAGTGTTAAGTAAATTATTAGTTTAAATTAATTAATTAAATAATTATTATTTTACAAATTTTAAATAGTTTCAAATTTATTTAGCAAAAATTTGAACCTTCGATCTGAATAAATGTTTTGATTTTCGAATTGATTCTTTAAAATTACAAATATTAAGAAAAAGTGGCAGATATAAGAAAACTTTATTTAAACTGTGTTGAGCAAGAATTTTAACATCTAATTTAAGTAAATGTTTTAATTTTCAACTTCATCATTTACAATTACAAATTTTATTTAATTTCAAATTTATTTAGCAAAAATTTGAACCTTCGATCTGAATAAGTGTTTTGATTTTCAAATACCAACGCGGCTGGTGGAGTGGCGATCTATCGTAAATTATCATCGACATCTACGGCGGAAGTGTTCCAAGTTGCGATTACAGACGTAACTCGTGTCATTAAAACCAAGGGTGACATGTGCATGACTGAAGTTACTTGCTTCGCCGCTAATACTAGCTTCAAGTTTATACTCGGTGCTGTATATATTCATCCAGGAGCTAGTATGCAGGATATTGGAATGTTACTATGGCAAGGACTCGGTCCGTACATTCACAACAGCCAGTACGTGCCACCGTTCGTGCAAGTTGATTCTAGTATACCGATTCTTCTGTGTGGTGATTTTAACAAAAACGTAAAGCCTGACAACTCGTTTCTTAAATTCATGAAAAATACGTATAATCTTGATTGCGTATCAAACGTTTCTAAGTCAACTACGTTAAAAGGAACAACTATCGACTTGACTTTCGCAAGACACATTACAGCAGAAACACTTCCTTTCATTTCATATTTCTCCTATCATCGTCCTATCCTCAACAAAATCACTCAAATAGGAATTAGTTAAGTTTAAGTTTACATGTACAATGTTTTAGTAAACAAAATATATTTCTATAGTTAAAATTTGTGCAATTCTTATTTTCATTCAATTCCTTGTTCCTATTGTGCAATTTAATTATATTCATATCAATAAATATTCTACCGTTGTCACGTAAAATCTTCGCCCGTAAAACCGACTTTACAGGCAACCATTGTTTTTTTTAATAATAATAAATATATATATATATATATATATAAAGTAGGGCATCAATTATCCGAATAAATTGGGGAATGGGGGTGTTCGGATAATCGATATTTTGGATAACCGATCATTCCTTTCTTCAAAATAAAATACTAAAGTCATACTAATAATATGAAAAATAAATAAATATTTATATTAAACATAAATTTGTTTAATTGTATTTTGCTTTATTATTGCTATTTATATTCTATTACCTATGGCTACTATATCTTACCAGCCGGTAGTTGCTTTAAAATCAGGATTGCCACCTATTTCCTCGTTCATTTCTAGAGACTTATCACAAATCAAAGGGCCACTTATTGGTTGTCCTTGGCTACGTAACTGCATAAACCATGTGTAAACCGCAGCGTATAAATCCTTGTTTTCGGCCATTTTCATCGCTTTTCTTAAAAAATTCCATCTTTATTATCAAGTGCATTAGCATAGTTTGTAATGTCATCACTATTCTTTTCAATGTCTGATATTGTTGCATTTCCAACTCCATATTTCCGAGCTAAGCTTGATCCACTAGCACCATTCTTCAACTGATCTACTATTTTAAGTTCCTCAGTAAAACTGAGAACAACACGTTTAGAAGACATTGTTGGCAGGATGCCTGCCGCCAGGTGCCAGCCGGGAAGCCCGCTATGTTAGCTTTCGGTTTCGGCGGTTTTGGTTTCGGAGTAGCTGTCGGATAACCGATGTTTCGGATAATCGATGCTCTACTGTATATATTAATTTATGTGCTGTATGTATTAATACATGTGCTCCTGGTCAGGATATGCCATTTCTATTTTTAATATCAACACCTGAACTTTTTATCTTTTATTTTTCTTTCATTTTCTCATACATATATATATATAGATAAATAACTTTTTGATTAAATAAATCATGATCACACGAATCATATTTGAATTTGGGTGAAATATGTTAAAATCAAAACATGCTTCGTGATTGATCAAATTTGCGGATTGTAATTTTGTGAGAAGAAGCCATATTCCTGAATTTCAAAAACCGAAATAGTCCACGAAAATATCAAATATAAGCTTGCTAAACTTTTCTTGGCGGGCTAGAGTTCGGAAAAAGACAAAAATAGCATAAATAGGAAAATAGGCATACTGGAAATATTTATGCACCATTCATTCAAACCTAATCTCTACAGTTTAGAAAAATCAATATAATTTTTCTTGACAAAATAGAAGACAAGTCAAACCTGAATCTTGCCATTTCAGAAGCGTTAGAAAAAAATGAACGTTTTGATCGACGAAATATTAAGCAATAAACCCCGTTTATTTTCTATCCAAGATAAGCCGTTTTTTTTTATTTGAACATTTAAATTTATGGATATATATGTATATCATAATTCTTCAAAATAAAGATACTTCGGCCAGTAAATCTTTTTTATTATCTCAACGTTTCGACGAAAATCTTTTGTCCTCTCCAGGAGTGAACAAAAATTAAGACATTTGGCAAAGCGTTAAAAATTATTCTTTAATTTGAAGAACTATGAATGCCGGCCAGGCAGCCTCTATCTTTATGTCATAATATTTAAAAATTTTTAAATAAAGATGGTCTGTGTGGGAATATGAGGAAAGAGAAGAGAAAATTGTCTGGTCAGAACAATCCCCTGGGTGACCATATGTCCAGCCTTTTAAAAGCAAATATTTTCGGGATCTCCCCGTCTTACCTCTTCCCCTGGGAACTAATATAGCCTACTGAAAAGGGTTTAAAATCACCTGGATTTTATTATCAAGAGACAGTCCTCGCCAAGGTGCCCTCCAGTTGTTTCCAGGGTAGTCCTCGGACCTTCTTTTTCCTCTCCGACCTATCCTCACGGGTGTTTGCTCCTGAATCCTGCCTCCCGTGTGCATGCTTGCCACTTTCCACACAGCTACCACTACTGCTTCTCAAATCAGCACACATATACAAGTATATAACAAAAAACACACAAAGCTCTTATGTTTTAAATTAACTAAAACAAAGATAAATTTGAACTTATATCTTAATGGTATTATATATATATATATTATGTGGAAAAAATAATAAAAATAAAAAAATATGTAAAAATATTCTAAATATATATTAATATCTATTCTGAATATTATATATATATTTCTATTTCACTTTTTTTTTTAGATAGAAGATACTGCTAATAAGCTATCCTTATTTTAAAAAGGTCCAATTGAAAGAATTCCACATATAAAAAATGAAAACCGTTTTGTCCACCATCATATAGAACGTGAAAGTGGCGGAGCTTGCCTCACCGATGCGGATATTATGGCGGGAAGAGCAGGCGGTGAGGTAAGCGGTGATGTAAGGAAACTTCCGCGCAGGGAAGTGGGCTACCTGGTCACGGTCGCGCTGCCGCAACGCGCCTTTCAAGGGCGCCGGGTTTCCGGATCACCCGCCTGCCCGGGTAGATGCCCTCCCTCCCACTTTCTCCTTGTCAAATTATATTGACAAATATTCGCACTCTTATCTTATCCTATTTCTTTAGTGCGAAGAACGTTGTTTTATCAGATAAGTAAACCGATCTCTCCAGCATTCTAATTGGACGAATGTGGCCATGTTTGTATATAAAGGGGGTTGAAGGGAATGCGTGGAGGCATTGTGATTAAAAATCCTGTGCAGAGACACTTATAGTGCTCTCTTCGTTTTTGTTTTCGTGCTTGGTGTTCTCTACGCATTCCCTGAGTGACCCCGGTCCGATCCCTACATAAGCAGAAATAAAAGATAAGTACTTTTATTTTTATTTAACTAATTGTGAATTATTATTTACTTTTTTTTTTTGTGTGTGTTATACTTTTGCGTGTACGGTTTTATTGTGTTCAAGTTACTCTTACGGTAGGCCCCCGTATATTGCAATTTTGTGTGTTAACCCGTAAATAGTAACTTTTGTCATTGGCGAGCCTGCCAGGATAGTTTCTTGGCCTATATTCCCGTAATTTTGGCCTTGAGGTTTTTATTATCTTTTATATAATTAATTATTGTGTGTTTTTTTTTTTTTTGTCTTTCTTACTGTTATTATGGATAGTAACTATTCTATCAAACTTTCTACGTTCAATGGAGTGGGGCTAAAAGCTTTCATCAGGGAAGTAGAGCTGAAAGCTAGCATAGGTAAATGGAATAAGGAAGTTAAAGCACTGCTTATGTTCGAGGCTTTGTCGCCTAGAGTTCGGGCTAGCATAGAAGAGATGGGCATAAAAAATGACAGTAGTGTAGAAAGCATTATAGAGAAATTAGGCATTTTATTTCCTGAAAAAACGCGCGGATTTAGGGAATGTTTAAAAGAATTAGAGGGTCTTAAGCAACGTGTAGGAGAAACTCCTAATGTGTTTAGAGAAAGATTCATGGCCACAAGGAGAGATATTGATTTCGATCTGGACAGCAGTTTAGTGTTCGATATTTTCGTAGACAATGTTCTTGATAAGTATAAGGAACCTGTTGTCCGTAGTGGGGTCAGCTGTATTGACGAGGCAGTTAGAATTATGGCCATGGAGGATGGTGTAGAGAACCGCTGCCACTTTAAGCAACGGGCATGTGCGGCGGACATAGAGGAGGTTAGCAGTCTGAAGGGAAGGTTAGATACGCTCAATGCTGTAGTAGGCAAGACAAAGCACGAGTCAGAGAAGTGCATTAACGACCTTAAGGAAGAAATAGAAAGGCTGACTAAACTGCTTAGCGAGAGTAAGCCGGGTCCTTCTAAAAATGGCGGTAGGCATAAATTAACATGTTTCCGCTGTGGGAAGATGGGGCATATTGCCAGGTTTTGCAAGGAGAAAGGAGCTTTAAACTACTAAACTCGGGCAAAACGGCCAGTGCTTGCTCGAGTTGGCAGAAGTCAGCCACTGGTATTCGACCAATTGCTAAGATTGTTAATGTTCGTTCTAACCGGGATCCTGTTGGAACTCTGCCTATTGTTAGAGTATCAATAAACGGCAATACTTGGCACCTGTTATACGATACAGGAAGCCAAGTTAGCATAATGGATTCAGAAAGGTGTAATGTTCTGAATGAGGACTGGGACGAAGCTATTAACAATCTTAAAATTGTGTCAGTCACAGGCCACGTCCAGACATTGACAAAGGTAAAAACCTGTAGGGTAAATACAGATAAGGGTATCGAACTAGGAGACATAAGTTTCTGGTTAATGCCACTTGAAGATAAGCGCTACGACGGTATTCTTGGTATAAAGGAGATAAGGAGATTAAACATTCCTCTGCCACCTGTGTGGGAGGAATGCAATGTAATGTCTGCGGCGACTGAAGACTGGCAACTGGTAGATATTGGCCAAGTTAATGGCAAACATCAGCAGCTGGTCCGCGACATACTGCAACAAAGATCAGATATGTTCGTGGAAAATGTCGCAGCGTTAAAAGCAGCTAAGGTTCCGCCAATAAAAATTGACGTTGACATAAATGACGTTACTTTTAGGCGGCAGTATCCTATTCCCTATAGTTTGTTAGAGCCGTACAAGGTACTTTTAGACAAGTTCTTAGAGAGCGGTATCATAAAAAGATCCAGATCTGATTGGAACAGTCCAGTACATCTTGTCAAGAAGCCTGACGGTTCCTTGAGATTCGTGCTGGACCTTAGACAGGTCAACGATAAATTAAGGAATCAAGATTATCCCATGATCCGGATAGATACCGCCATGGCAGCTGTGGGAGGTGCTAAATATTTTAGTACCTTGGATCTAGCCAGTGGGTATTATCAGCTGAAGCTGGATAGTAACGTAACGAAATGCTTCGCTTTCCAAACCCCTTTCGGAAAATTTGAGATGTCGAGACTTCCTCAGGGCTGTAAGATATCTTCGAATGTATTTCAGAGAGAAATGCATCGTATCCTAAGCGGCCTATTGGGCAAGAATTGCCAATGTTTTATTGACGACGTTCTGATATACTCGGAGTCGTTGGAGCAGCATCTGGCTGACTTAACTGAGGTGTTGGACAGGCTTAGAAAATATGGGCTTCAAGTGAGGCCGAGCAAATGCCAGCTCTTTCAGGAAGAAGTGACCTTCTTGGGACACAGAGTGGACAAGGATGGCATTCATCCTAAGGAGAACAACATCGAAAAGATTAAAAACATGAGTCCTCCTAAAACTGTATCAGGTGTCAGACGCTTTCTTGGAGCTGTTGGTTTCTATAGGAAATTCATTGCTGGTTTCTCTGAAATAGCGGCCCCTTTATATGAGTTGACTAAGAAGGGCACCAGGTATGAGTGGAACGAGGCAGCGCAGCGTGCGTATGACAAGCTAAAGACTTGTCTTAGCTCTGCACCCATCCTAATTCATCCTGACTACAGGGAAAAGTTCCTAATATTCACTGATGCTAGCGACATAGGATGTGGCGGTATGTTATCACAGTTGAAGAACGGCACTCCGCAGCCTATTAGTTTCTACAGCCATAAGTTCAGAGGTGCCGAGTTAAACTACAGCACAATAGAAAAGGAGTGTTTGGCTATTATTATGGCAATTGAACAGTTTGACTACTACATCTATGGTCAGCAGGTGGAGATATACTGTGATCACAAACCATTGCAATATCTTAAGTCACTAGAGAATAAAAATCGTAGGCTCATGAAATGGGCCTTGATGCTACAGGACAGGGAATTAACATTTTTCCATGTAAAAGGGAAGGAGAATGCGATGGCTGACTGGCTGTCCCGCGACACCTATAATACTGAGGTTGCTGTGGTCGATGTCTATGGAGGGGTGACTACCATTCCCAACTATGAGAAGTCCATGCTGAACTGCCCTGTATGGAAAAACATCTACAAGAGGGCTCTGAGCACTGATAGTGAGGTAGAAGAGGGTGATGGCACGTATTTTATAAGCAAGTCCACCCGATATCTCGTCAAGGTCAGTCCAGACAGTAGACCCACTCGTAAGGGAAGGATGGTGAAGCAAATCGTAATACCTCCAGTTCTCCGCGATACCATTCTGGAAAGGTGCCATGACAGTCCCATAGGAGGGCACCTCTCAGTAGAGAAAACACTTTACGCGGTCTTAAGCCATTACTATTGGAAGGGGGCCATGTCTGATGTACGTAGGTACGTGAAGACATGCCCAGTGTGTGCCGAGAACAATGGTAGGCTTAAGAAAGCTCCTAATATGCCCATTCAACCCGCTAACTACCCTTTCGAAAGGTTATGCGTAGACTTCGTGGGTCCTCTTACCTTGTCTAGGAACAGGAATAGATACCTGCTCGTGTTCATTGATGCTTTTACCAGGTACGCTGAGGTTATCCCCGTCAGGGATTGTACCGCAGAGACTGCTGGGCTCGAGTTTGTCAATAAGATAGTGAACAGATATGGAACGTGCAAAGAAATTTTATCTGACCGTGGAGCTGCATTCGAGTCAGACCTTTTCAGAGAGATATGTAAATTATATAGTATTAAAAAGTTATCCACAACTTCTTATCGTCCTACCTGCAATTCGATCGTTGAAAGAGTTAATGGCACCATTTGTTCCATTCTGCGTCACTATGCCAATAGCAGGAATTGGGAAGACAACCTCGGTGCGGCGGTTGCTGCGTACAATAATGCCGTGCACTCAGCGTTAGGTGAGAGCCCCCACTACATGCTCTTTGGTTACGACGCAGTCAATCATGAAGTTAGCGATAAAGATGTGAGCGAATTCAGAAAGCCATCCTTGGCGGAGAGATTGAAGGAAATGCAAGATGCCAGGGAAACTGTTAGGAAATTCCTGTCTGAAAACTATGATGAACGAGTCAAGAAGTATAAAACGCAGACTGTGAGAACCTTTGAGACGGGGGATTTGGTATTGTTGGCTGTTCCTAAGGGCAAGGGGTCCTCTAAATTCTCCGCAAAATTCTATGGACCTTTCCGTGTGATAGCTAAGGTGTCTGAAGTAAATTTCAGAGTGCGCGGAGTCAATTTGCACGATGAACAAGTTGTGCATATTGACAGGATGAAGGCATTCAGGGGCATGCGTCATAGAAAGCCCACAGCTGCTAAACGCGAGTGCTATCCTCGGAGAAGGATGATTCCTTTGGCTCGGGAAGGTGGGAGTGCCTGTCGTATCTCTCCCCGCCGAGAGATGTCCACACCACCGTTAGAGACCAAGACTGTTCCCGACCAGGAGAAAGGAGATCCTCATGACGAACCTACAGTGGTCGATGGGGCGTTCGACAGGGCACATTTCAGCCCTTATCTTCTGAGACCAAATCCTCGCCCTGCCGATCCCAGATGAGAGCTTATTAGTCCCCCATTAAACTCTGTCTATTAAAGCATATTATATATGTGTGTGCTTGGTAATCACTCATGGTAACTCACGTAGTTTGCGCAGATCTTTGGTTATTTTCTTTTTGGGAGGAACAAGATGGAAGGCACCTGTGTGGAACGACCTGGATGCCTACTTCTCCTCTCTTTAGTTTTTTTTTGTATCTTTATAACATGGCTCCCGTGAGCTTTTCCCTCCCGAATAGCGGGAGGTTTTCCTTACGGGACAATAAGAATGTTTGGTAGATTGGTTAGTTTTTTTTTTTTTTTGGAAAGAGACCTTTTGTCAAATTATATTGACAAATATTCGCACTCTTATCTTATCCTATTTCTTTAGTGCGAAGAACGTTGTTTTATCAGATAAGTAAACCGATCTCTCCAGCATTCTAATTGGACGAATGTGGCCATGTTTGTATATAAAGGGGGTTGAAGGGAATGCGTGGAGGCATTGTGATTAAAAATCCTGTGCAGAGACACTTATAGTGCTCTCTTCGTTTTTGTTTTCGTGCTTGGTGTTCTCTACGCATTCCCTGAGTGACCCCGGTCCGATCCCTACATAAGCAGAAATAAAAGATAAGTACTTTTATTTTTATTTAACTAATTGTGAATTATTATTTACTTTTTTTTTTGTGTGTGTTATACTTTTGCGTGTACGGTTTTATTGTGTTCAAGTTACTCTTACGGTAGGCCCCCGTATATTGCAATTTTGTGTGTTAACCCGTAAATAGTAACTTTTGTCATCCTCTCCAGGCCCCTCCACCGGTTCATGACACATCTAGGCTAAACCCATCAATACTCATCTAACCTCGTGTTGTGGGATAAAGGTGCTACTTCGACAAATTAGAAAGTTGATATCTAATATCTATTTCCCCCTGTTCCAAAATAACTTTATTAGGTACCGCTCAAAAAGATCAACTAAGCTTATGTTATGGACAATAAATAATATAAACAGGTTCTTCACATATAAAAAAAGTGTCCAAGGCGGGATTCGATCCCGGTTCATGGCTATCGGAAATCGACGGTTTATACCGCCTGCCACCGACTTCATAATATCAGAAACAAAATATTTTAGTTATGGAAACACATTATTATAAGATATAAACATGGTATTTTCAGTATTTCCCTTCTGAATATATAAAAATCAACAACTTCAAATAAGTTCATTTTACTTTATTCGGGAATGTTTTTACTGATATTGGTTTCCGTCGATCACCCGTAAATCTCATGGCATTCATATTTATAGAGGATGGATATATTCAACACTATTGATTTTAAATATATATATAATGGACGGTTTTCTACAAATATTGAACTGAATATGAAAAAGAAACCTATTGTATGTTGATTCTGCCTATATAGTCTGCACAGTATAGATTGCACATATAGTCTGCACTATAAGCAGAATTAACATCTGATAGTTGAAGCGATCTGGTGAATTAGCGAAATCGTTGGGAAAGTTCATTGCTAATGAGCCAAGCCCCATCCCGATTATTTCCCCCCCCTCGTATTTAGTTAAATAATTGTAGAAATCGTTCTTTATGTATATATAAACAATATCGTTGAATAGCTTCATCCTCTACATATAGAGAACACTATGTGCATTGTTTACTTATTCACATATCTGTATTGATACATTAAACATTTTCGTAAAATTAATCTTTTAAAAATTACTTTCAATTTATAAATTTATATCCTCCCTTCTACATTGAATAACCTTACATTGTGATAAACATCTCTATTATAACTTCTATTGCTGTCAAAGCCAGAAGGTGAAGAGTTTCAGAGTGTTGTATTTTTAAGGAAAGAGTTATGAAAAAAAAAAGAATGTTTCTTTGACTATGTGATGGTTTTGTGTACGGAAGATTTAAAATAAGTGGATAGGCTTAGAAAGATGTTTATAGCCATTGATGAGAAAGGAATGTAAAGATAAAATTCAATTAGGCATTTAGGCTTCATGTAAATATAGGAAAGTAAATATTATTGCTATAGTTTGAGCAATTTAATACCTATTACATCAAAACAGGTGAGGGTGAATAAAAATAAAACTATTCTTCATATATAAATATGGTACAGATATAATCATTATTCAGGCTGTTATTTTTAAACAGAAAGTAAATATAAAACTATTATAAATTTGTAGACGTGTTGGGAATTAAATGGCGTTATCAGGGAAATAAAATGTAATTGAAGAAAAAGGTTTAAAGTTATTAATTTTTATGGTTATGCGTTTCCTGACGTAATACATTTTTTGTATAGGCTCAGGTTGGTTAGAATATGTCGAAGTTAGTGGCGAAGGTAGAGTGAGGGACGCTCAGGCAATGTTGAGAAGGAGAAATCCTAAACAGGACTCATCAAGGAGATCTTCATAGTTATCTGGTCACAAGCGTTACGCCACAGACTTAGATAGGAGCTCTAGAGGTCAGCAGGTCACGGTCCCCTACAAATGGGCGGGAATGGGGGAGATAAGGGGAACCTTTCTGGTGAAAGTCTCCAGTTTGAAATCCTCCCGAAAAAAAAAATAAATAAAAAATAGTAGTGATGGGATACCTCGGCAGATAAAATATTTTATTTTAAAGAGCTCGCGTCGCACGTATGTGCGTCTTTTGAAGTCTACATATTTATTCCTTTTAAAAGTTTATTTTATTTCAATCTCCTAATGAGGGTGAATGATATTCACCGAAACATCGTCAAAAATAAAGGACGTTTATCTGTCTAAGCTGTCCCTTCACTGTGGTACATGATATTGTTAACAAATACAGTTTCACACTCTATATGTAAAATGATCACATAGAAACAAATCATGTCTTTTTAGATTTCAAACCATTTATTGATCTCACACGAAAGCTCACAATGAACGTCAGCTATCTACGGTGACGTCTGGGGCCCAGGAACGGCCGCACTTTGTTGAGGCGGCGATCCCTCCATTGCCTCTGCAGCGAGGCGAGGAAGTCGAAGACGTTGAGGAACGAGAGGCCCAGCCAGATGCCCATGAAGCCGCCGAGGTAGCTGAAGAGCTCGATATCCTGGACAGCGGGGTGAGAGACGTCCGGGCAGGCTGAGGGCCTTTACCTCGTACTTGGGCTTGAAGCTGTGTATGGTGATGGAAGGACGCTTCAAAAACAAAATAATGTAGGCTAGAAACTTGGCGCTGGAACACATATAACTTTTTATTTATCCCACGTAAACATTGTATAGGCCATGCTAACCATGTTGTATAGTTAGAGACTACATTTCACATACACTGTTGGTGTACCACATGTCTACACATTTAGAAAGCAGTTTGACTTTTACACTTACAAGGTGCTAGACCCTCGTACACACAAGCTTAATAACCAGACGACGCACATAACAGAGAGGGTCTTTATTTTACAACTCTTCTTTCATTTTTAAATTTCACTTCAAGGGGAATATACGGGGCCAAACTATTGTACAATACGTTGGTATGCACGAAAAGGCATAAGATAAAATAGTGAGAATTTAAGTCTTTTTTTTTTACGCGTAAGGTGGTTGGGTGAACATAATTGAGTCAAAAGGTTATACGTATCTGGTCGAAGCTTTACTTAAAGCGTGGCTTTGTTTATGCAGCGCAGGCTTCATATTCGTCTTCAATGCTTTCTAGAGTATGCGCATTAAAGCTGGGTGCTATCATCTCTTCAGCATCTTTGTGTGCAGTGATTATATTTATTACAAAGGACAGTGGCTACTATTCCAAAATTGGCCAAATTTTCTAGATGACGTTTTAAACAATAGCAGTTTGGGATCACATTATCGAAGTTGGAAAAAAAAGTTATTTCTTACCTCCGATTGGTTTCTACTCCGATTTGATCAGAAATCTAGAACACGAAACAAATGAGGTCTAAATGATGAGTTTTTATATAGGTGCGCAAACTAATTACTAATGGCTAAATTTTTCTCAATTAATATGTGATGTGTAGCGACTTTTGATATTAATAATTTAAGGCACGAGAAAACGAGCAACACATCTCTCTCTACTCCTCAAATATGAAAGGCCCTGGTTAGAAGTGCTGATATAAGTTAGCTTTTCTGTATAATTGGAAATGAATTTGTGAATATAACACACACACATTCAAAAATATTTATACTACTCCATATCATAGAGTCATGTATAATATTAATATATAAGATAAATGAAAGATATACTGAAAATAAAATGTAAATGCCCCCTAAAGTTGAAATTTGAAACAGAAGGCAATAAATCAAAATCTGCTAACGAGAAATAGATTATATAACGATATATATGTGTACAATATTTTGGAAATACCAAATTTTCAGGTGAACTTTCTATTGAAAGTTAAAAAACGACATATTAAATCGTTTACTGTTGATTATGAGGTTTCGGCGTCACACTGTTTTTTTTTCAATGAGTTGTTCTTTTATTTTCCTTGAAAAAGAGCGACAATGGCTGGTCGAAACGTCGGAATAAAAAGTTGAAGTTTAATAAGTGTTTTTATTTTTATAAATATATAAAAATAATTGAATCAAACCAAAACTATCATACTTAGTATATCTTTTATTATTTATATATTATTTTTGGTTAACATTTAAAAAAATCAAATAGAAAAGAGTTGTATATCTTAATTTATTTATCATATACAATGACCAATTAAATTTAATTAAAATTAAACTTAATTCTATTGACGTTATGTGGCGCTGAGTTTGTTGTTGACACACATTAAAATGTTATAATACCTTGATAAATATTGGCGTTCAGCCAACTGAAATATTGGTCAAATAAATGATATTTTGATCCAATATATGCTCTTTTATTTAAATATTTATTTATGGATTGCTCTATTTTCAAAACACTGATCAATAATCAAATTGTTCAGGTAACAAACTCCTAAAGTTGGGCAATGCCAACATGTCCAATTGATATATTTGAGTTGTAAAGTTTTTTATAATCCTTAGTGATCTGTGATATATTATTACTCTACTCTGTATATTTGATCATCATCTTGTAAACAATAATATACGTATAATCGAATTGTAAAAAGAATAAAATAATTATAGTAGCTTAAAAATAGTGTATCTTTCATTTATCTATATATATATATATATAAAGTGCAATTTCTTACAAAATAATTTTCACCATTAATATTTAACAATTAATAGAAACGTATCAAATGGCGACGAGGATGGGATTCGAACCCACGCGGGCATAAAAAATCGGCCCAAAATTCTGGAATGAATAAACCCAATCTGAATAAATTGAATACTATTCAGTGCAACACATTAGAAAACGCACCAAAAATATTGGTAAATGTTAAAATTGAAGATGCAGACACTATAATGGAGGTTGACACTGGTGCAGACGTGTCTGTAGTTTCAAAGAAATTTTTTCTTACAAATCTCAAAAATGTCACTCTAGAGAAATACAGTGGACATTTGAAAAGTTTTTCAGGAAATATGATACCAGTTTTTGGAAAATGCTTGGTAAATGTTAGTTACAAAAACTATCAGGAAAAACTACCCCTAATTGTGACAGGCCAGTTTAATAACCAAACGCCGTTACTGGGCAGAAATTGGATAAGAATTTTAAAAGCTGATTGGCCCAATTGCGTTTTTGATATCTGTAATAATATAAATGTAATTTCAAATTTAGAACTGTTTTTAGAAGTATATAAGAGAGTATTTGAAAATAAAGATTTAACAATTCAGGGCATTAAAGGTTCAATATCATTGAGGCCAAATGCTAAGCCCAAATTTTTTAAATTTAGACCAGTACCCTTTTCCATTAAAGAGAAGATAGACAAAGAACTAGACAGACTTGAAAAAAGTCAAATAATTGAAAAGGTTAATGCTAGTGATTGGTCTACGCCTTTAGTAACGGTAATAAAGTCAAATGGAGAACTACGTTTGTGTGGTGATTTTAAAAATACTTTGAATAATTGCATTGAAGATGAGAAATATCCATTACCTACTATAGAAACTATGTTGGGAAATCTAGGAGGAAACAAGATTTTTACCAAATTGGATCTCTCCTCCGCATATCATCAAATTGAAATGGATGAAGCATCAAAAAATCTGCTAGTGGTATCTACCCATAGAGGACTTTACCGATATAATAGATTGCCCTTTGGCATCAGTCCAGCTTCAGCCATTTTCCAGAGGTGTATGGACAGCCTTTTTCATGATGTTCCCAACACGGTGATATACTTAGATGATATTTTCATTGGTTCTAAAGATGAACAAGAACATTACAGAATTTTAAAAATGATCTTCGATAAATTGAAAGAGCTAAATTTCACCCTTAATAAAGAAAAATGCTTATTTAAAAAAAAAAGACATTTGTTTTCTAGGTCATATTATAAATGAAGATGGTGTTAGACCAGATTCAAAGAAATTGGAAGCATTAGAAAGGTGTAAAAAGCCTTTCGACAAAACATCATTGAAGAGTTTTCTAGGGATGTTGAGCTTCTATTCAAAATACATACCTAATATGTCAACCTTGGCTGGTCCTCTTTATCAACTCCTAAAGAAGGACAATCGTTGGAAATGGTCTAGCCAATGCGAAAAGGCATTTCTGAATTTGAAGTTAACTCTATTAAATTCCCAGGCGCTTATTCACTATTCAATGAAGCTTCCATTAACTTTAACCTGTGATGCATCTGCCTATGGCATAAGTGGGGTCTTGTGTCATATTGTGGAAGGGGAAGAGAAGCCAATCACCTTTGTTTCCAGAACATTGTCAAGTGCAGAAGTCAAATACTCTCAGACTGAGAAAGAAGCACTTGCTATTGTGTTTGCAACTTCCAAACTGAGACAATACTTGTTTGGGAGAAAATTTGTGTTAAAGAGTGATCATAAAGCTTTAACGACTGTTTTTGGAAACAAAAGACTTCTTCCGCCTTTAATTGCAAATCGCTTGCATAGGTGGGCTTTAGAGTTGTCAAATTTCGATTTCGATATTAGATATACAAATAAAGATACCATGCTCTGTGCGGATGCATTTTCAAGACTTCCACTTGAGGAAATAAATTCAAGGGAAGACAACATTGATTTGGTGACACATGATATATCATTTTTAAATGTAACTCCATTGGACCACCTCATTATTGAAGAAGAAACCAATAAAGATCCGGTTTTAAATAAGCTCAAGGAATATCTATTAGAAGACCCTCAGTTAGCAAAAAAGGATGAAACAATGAAACCATTCCTTTCAAAATTGGAAAATTTTTCTGTACTGCAGGGATGCATTTTTGTTGATTCTAGGGCAGTGATTCCAAGAACCTGTCAAGATCAAATGTTGAAGTTACTTCATCAAAGTCATATAGGAATCAATCGCATGAAATCTCTAGCCAGATCTTCGGTTTGGTGGCCAAAAATGGATAGTCAAATTGAAGAGTTTGTGAAGGAATGTTCTCCCTGTATGCATCATCAGACAGCTCCTCCCGCTGAGAACACACCTTGGCCCAGGACTAACCAACCGTGGCAGCGAGTTCATGTTGACCATTTCTATTTCAGAGGTGATTGTTATTTATTAGTAGTAGATGCAAATTCAAATTGGATTGAAGTATTTCCAGTTAGAGGTACTACTTCGCAAGAAAATATTAAGCTTCTACGGGAGTGTTTCGCCAGGTATGGATTACCGCAATGCTTAGTGTCTGACAATGGCCCCCCCCTTCAATTCGATTGAATTTAAGGAGTTCTTACGGAAAAATAATGTATACCACTTAACCTCGCCAGCATATAATCCCTCGTCTAACGGAATTGCTGAAGTTTCGGTAAGAATAATTAAAAAATCTCTGGAAAAGTCGTTGGAAGAATCTCCAAACTCAAATATGGACTGTATTTTACAAAATGTTCTGTTTAATTATAGAAATACGCCTACCTCTTTAGATAAGCCTCCTGTAGAACGTCTCCTAAGTTATGTGCCTAGAACATTTGTAAATTGCTTGAACTCTGAATTTATCCAGAAGACTTTTGGGAGAAATGAGTGTGGAAGGCGACATTTTCAAGTTGGAGATAAAGTGCTGTATTACAAGAGTAATACAAAATAGGCGCAAATGGTTCAAGGCCCAGGTGATACGACGACTAGGTTACAATGTTTATCTAGTAAAGAACCTAAAAGGCACATTTAAAGTGCATGTCAATCAGATGAGGACAGGTTCAGATACCAAATATGCTGAAGATTCTAATTGGACCTTGGACAACGCTGGAGCAGGACCTCACCGACTGGAACAAGACCCTCAAATTTCCACGTCACCTCCACCTAGGAGATCTACCCGACCTCGATGCCCTCCTTGCCGGTTTTCTCCAACTATGAACAATATAAGGAAGGAGGAATGATCTGTGATATATTATTACTCTACTCTGTATATTTGATCATCATCTTGTAAACAATAATATACGTATAATCGAATTGTAAAAAGAATAAAATAATTATAGTAGCTTAAAAATAGTGTATCTTTCATTTATCTATATATATATATATATATATATAAAGTGCAATTTCTTACAAAATAATTTTCACCATTAATATTTAACAATTAATAGAAACGTATCACTTAGTACTCTTTCTCCCTCGTGGTACCGGCCATGATAATCATGGTGAACAATTAGATACTGGTTTTACTGCAAGTACACCGCATGTCTATTTATCTAGAAAGAAGCTCGACTTTTGAACTTATAAGTTTGCCAGAGCCCCGTTTGTTTCCTTGCACTCAATGGGGTTGAACTTTTGCAAGAATCGAGGGTCATTGAAACATTTTTTTTTTTCTTTTTAAAAGGGGTTTAATGTGGGATTCGATCCCGGGTCGCGATTGTCGAAATCCGACGGTTTATATCCCTCTTCCACCAAACCCTTGAGCTGTAAAGTAAGTTCTTATATTTTGAATGAAATCAAATAGTATAGAAAAGAAATAACTCTCCAAGAAAGTTAAAAAAACGTGGAGGATTTTTCTTTGAATGTTATTTTCAATACGTAAATTATAGTTTATTTTATATATTGATCAATTTGCGAAGAGTATTTTAATATTTCCTTAAAGCACATAACTACATAATTTTTAATGCTAATATAGTGTAATTTCAGCAATGCTGCCCTCACACACAGTTGACCTAGTTGAAATCTAACTTTACCTGTTCTTTATACTCTCAATTGTGCCAAGTTTAACAAAAAGAAAAACTAGTTAAAGAAAAACTCTATTTATTAATATGAAAAATTTATAAAGTATTTTAACCAAAATATTGAACATCAGCAAAATACGATTATGATTGATTTCAGCAGTTTCATATCTGATTCGTGTAGTCACATGAAGTAAATAAAGTGAAACCTATACACTATCCACAGGTTTCCACGGCAGAAATTTGCTGGGTATAAGATTGATACAGGGTGTTAATTTCTGATTTAGCATGTGAGGAGGCTGTGTTTCATTGGAGTCGTCTAGGTAAAAAAGGAGCCGACTTTGTCCCTAAAAACCTAAGCTAAAAGTAAATCACACATCCAAGACATACACAGGCGCACACATACCGACACACGCATAGACACACAGAAACAGACACATATACAGGCCCACATACAGGCACTGACAGGTACATATATAGACCCACATACAGGCACTGACAGGCACATATACAGGCCCACATACAGGCACTGACAGGCACATATACAGGCCCACATACAGGCACTGACAGGCACATATACAGGCCCACATACAGGCACTGACAGGCACATATACAAGCCCACATACAGGCACTGACAGGCACATATACAGGCCCACATACAGGCACTGACAGGCACATATACAGACCCACATACAGGCCCTGACAGACACATATACAGGCACATATACAGGCCCACATACAGGCACTGACAGGCACACATACCGACACACGCATAGACACACAGAAACAGACACATATAAAGGCCCACATACAGGCACTGACAGGCCCACATACATGCACTGACAGGCACATATACAGGCCCACATACAGGCACTGACAGGCACATATACAGGACCACATACAGGCACTGACAGGCACACATACCGACACACGCATAGACACACAGAAACAGACACATATAAAGGCCCACATACAGGCACTGACAGGCCCATATACAGGCCCACATACAGGCACATATACAGGCCCATATACAGGCACTGACAGGCACCTATACAGGCCCACCTACAGGCACTGACAGGCACATATACAGGCACACAAAAACCTACATACAGGCGCATACAGACACTCATAGGCACATATACAGGCACACAAAAACCTACATACAGGCGCATACAGACACTCATAGGCACATATACAGGCACAAACAGACACACATACAGTTACAGACACATATACAGGCACATACAGACAAACATACAGAGACATAAAAGTGTGCATAGAGACACACACAAACACATACAGTAAATTTATGAAATTTGCAACAATGTTATTGCAATTTTTTCAAATTAAATTAATACAATTAATAATATGAATCAATAAAATATTAAAAGTAGCTACTTCCGTCAAAACTAGACGCCATCTATTGACCGTCGCCGCAAACTAGCGGTCCTGGGTCGGTAGACAAAGCTACAGCACCAGCTTTGGCAAACTGAGAAGCGACCACCTGGAGACCCTGGTTTGGGGCTAATGTCTCAGTCCAGGGCGGGCTTTATATCGTGAGAGATCCACAAGGAATCAAATGAAATCTTCACAATATTCTAAATAAATGTTTTGCTGGCAAAGTGGCTAGGCCAAATCTATGGCCAAAATAGAGGTGTAAATTTGCCGGGAGGATAATGATCAATAAAATAAAAGATAGCTTCTTCCGTCAAAACAAATTTCAAATAAATGACGTCTAGTTTTGACGGAAGAAGCGACTTTTATTTTTAATGATCAATATATTCCTCGTAAAATTTCCATCTAATTAATATTGATATACTCAAATCAAATAATTTTTAAATTCTCTAATAATGTGATTATATATTGAGCTATTTTAATGTGCATTTACCTTGTTGTGGATGACATCGTGAAACGTATTATTATGCTACATATTGTTCAATTCTTTCGAGTAATTTGGAGATCTAGCGTGGACTTATATATACTATGGCTGACCCAGACTGTAGTAATTAAAAGTTAGCGTAACATAACATTCGTCTGCTTATTATTTAATGGAAGGTTTGTGAAAAAATATTTATAAAAAAAGATAAATAATAATATATATTAGGAACCTGATCCTTTCAGATTAGAAAGATAATCATAAATATATTTCCAAAAATAGTTAAATCTGTGACAATTCTCTCTGATATTTACCATTAAAATATACAACATTATTAACTGTCTAGAGAGCGCCAAAGAAGAGTGGGCATTCCAACAGTAGATGTCTCAAGTCCTGGGCTACCTTGCCACAGTGACAGCTAGAGTCCTCAACGGCTCCAATTGTTGACAAAAAATTCCTTAAAATTTCCGTGGTTCGTTGTGAACTAGGTATTATAAAAGTTAGAACGGAAAAATGATGGAATTTCAAACGGGGAAAAGCTTTGGAATGTTTCATTTGTTTTTAGAAATAATTCATCACTTTTTGCACTTGAAAATGATCTAATTAGAAAACAAAAGATAGAAGACAAATGTAAATCTCTACAAATATTACCCGTGCTAGAAGCTCTTCTTCCAAAGGCCTTTCTTGGACCGTATATTCCACTGTTCGAAATCTGAAATAGACACAATTGATTAAGATCTATAATTTAAATGGTAATGTATTGCAATATTAAATATTGGTGGGATTGTATATAGTTAGTATGTACGAGTATATTAGCGGTATATGGGTAGGATGTAAATCAAAACGTATTTTGAAGAGAAGTGGAGATTGGGGCTGCGGTTTATAAATTACCCATTACAAGGAATCTTCTTCTCTCTTATCTCCACTCAATCATATGAGGCTATCAAGCTTGTAGAGCTTGAAATTTCTCACCAAAGGTGATTTGACATCCATAATGATTTGGTGAAGTAGAATGTGTCTGCTTTTGGCATTAAGACAGGGAGCACTACATCATTACAAGGAATGATTATATTTAATAAAAAATAATTGTCGCGCGGGACGAAATTGAAAAATAGTTAAATATAATAAAATTACTAAAAGAACAATTGGTTGTTGGGTAAAACGTGTCTTTTTATTTGAAATGATGCCCTATTTCGAGCAAATTGAAAATCTACGGGCTAAAAACAAATATGACAAGAAAAATTAAACTATTTACAAAAGAAAATAAATATTGACGTGTGTACGCGTGGACTTGCATTGGACTATAGTAAAGTTAATTATCAAAAATAGATGATAATATAATTTTAATTATGGATTACTCAATCTTCAATATACATATATATATGTTAAATAATTGAAATTATATAGATAAAAAAATTTCGTTAATAAATTATATGATATTACTTTTAAAATATTGAAATTGAACGAGAGGTTTATAACCTAACTATATTCTCTATGAGTACACCATAATAGATTCACGTTCAATTTGAATATTTAAAGGCAATAGTATATATTTTATTAGCAAGAAAGCTTTTGAACTATCTATGTTATTGTATATATTTAGAATTATATATATTATCCTCTTTCTCTCTTTTATATTTATCTTTAGTATAATCCATTGCATGTTCGCGCGTGCACACGCCAATATTTTATTTATTTTTTATTTGTGAATATTTCAATTTTTCTTATTTTATTCCATAATAGAGAAAATTGCTCGAAAGCTTGCATCACCTCAAAATGAAAAGATCCGCTTTACCCAACAACCTTATCTTTATAATTACTGGGTAGCTATTGTTCGCATACATTTACTATGTTATATATAGCGTCTATTCTTACATATATTTCATATTTACCTGCAAGATTCTTTACAGTTCTCCCAGCAGGGCAAATCTGTAATGTTCTTCAAGCAGCCAAAATCTTCTTCACACATGCGCGCACATATATAAATACATTTTGGTTTGGGAATCGTGGAAAACAAATAGAATGAATTCATACACTGATAATTATTTTGAAAATAGAGCAAACCATAAATATAAATTTAATTAAAAAGGCATATATTGGATCAAAAACTAATTTATTCATAAATAGGTTGTTGTACCTTGAAAAAGGTTGGCTTTCAACCAACTGAAATATTGGTAAATGAATTACTTTTTGATCCAATATATGCCTTTTTAATTAAACTGATAATTATGAAAACAGAACATGCATATCATCTTTAATAATAAATAAGACTCAAAGAAGGGTTTCCAATATTTATGAGAATGCTTGCTGTTGGAAATAGCTGACGACACCAGGAGATTGTCCAGTCAGCCTAGACATGAACTCGGTCAACCCTGGGTCCTTCCATCTCTGCAACAAGGACACCCGGGTGAAAGCAAGAAAATCTGACCTAGAAAGTGTCGCCAGTTAAATATCTACTTTTGCATTCTTGTTGTTTGTATGTCCATTTCAATAAACGGATTCAACCTTTTTCTGCACATTCTTGTTTGATTATCTAAATCTGTGGACAGCTTTACTTCCCGGATAAGCTTCTTACCAGCTTCTAGAGTTTTACTCCTGCTTTCTGCGGCAGAAATTTTCTAACACTTGCGTTGTCTTCAGAATGGTTAATTATGATAAGACAATTATCGCACAACGAACACACACGCCATTATAGAAATTTATTCTTGCAATTAAAATTGAGTCTAAATGTGAATTTTGACTATAAAAATATATTTTTGTTTAACACACACACAAATTCGAAATATAAACATGTATTTTACCAATATTAAATGGGTCACTAAATTTCGATATTTCACTCTCAATGACGCGCCAGTGTAAAGACGTTCTCTATGTGTGTGTTGGTAGTGGGGGGGTGACAATTTAAAAATAGCCAATAAAATTACCATTGACCAATATTTTTACGTATTTTTTGACTGAAAAATTATGGGCTTGTAAAATAAATTGGCAATTCAACAAATGAAAAGCGGATGCATATTATTTATGTTTCTTGTACAGCGAAATCCCACATGCCCCACTCACAGACATCGGAAACATACCTTGTGTCGCTTTAGTTCTCCAATTCTCTTTCTTATGGACAGTGATATCCAAGTAGGACAATGTTTTGAATATGGGGTTCTTTTCACAAGGTCACTTTGTTCTTCAGAGGAAAGGGGGAGTAGGGAGCGATATTTTTGGCGCGTTACCGAAAAGAATATTGGAAAATGAAAATAAATTTGATTAATATACACAAATAAAAAGTAATATGAAGAATTTTATATATTAAAAATATTATAATAGATTTGAATATTCATGCATATAAAAATAGAGATATCAGGTTCTAGTCCATATACCAGGAAACCACGGCAAACGCGGCTTTAGTCGCATTCAAAATGTTTTAGTCCATTTACCAGGGAACCACGGCACCACGCGGTTTTAGCCGCATCCAACAGGTTCTAGTCCATTTACCAAGGAACCACGGCACACGCGGCTTTAGCCGCATCCAACAGGTTTCAGTCTATGTACCAGGGACCCACGTCACCAGGCGGTTTTAGCCGCATCCAACAGCTTCTAGTCAATGTACAAGGGAACCACGGCACCACGTGGCTTTAGTCGTATCCAACAGGTTCTAGTCCATGTACCAGGGAACTACGGCACCACGCGGTTTTAGCCGCATCCAACAGGTTCTAGCCCGTGCACTAGGAAACCACGGCACCACGTGGCTTTAGTCGCATCCAACAGGTTCTAGTCCATGTACTAAGGAACCACAGAACCACGCAGTTTAGCAGCATCCAACAGGTTCTAGTCCATGTACTAGGGAACCACGGTTTCACGCGGTTTCAGCCGCATCCAACAGGTTCAAGTCCATGTGCCAGGGAACCACGGCATCACGCGGTTTCATTCGCATCCAACAGGTTCTAGTTCGTGTACTAAGGAACCACGCGGCTTTAGTCGAAGCTATACATTTTCACTCAGTAAAGGTTTACTGTATCGAGTCATATCTGCCGTGGGTTATATGGGGTTGAAAACGGTCTTCTAGCAGAACTTACCTTCGGCGCAGAAAGCGTGGTCGTGAGGGTAAGAACTGAAGCGGTACACGCATCCGCATCGTTTGATTTCCTCCCTCATGCTGCACTCTTCAATGCACAACTGTTGTACAACATCAATGGTGTTATTTTCCAGGAAATTAACCTAATAAACACATGTTTTTATGTATATTGTTGCATCAGGTTGCGATCTTGCAGATTCGTCAGCCTTGAATTTCTCCTCAGACATGTCTTGCATCTTTCCAGAACGTGTTTCAACCATCCTACAAGGTTGGATAAGTAAATAATGAGACAATTATATTTTCAGTTAACTCCAAGAAAATATATATTATATAATCTAAAATGCAAATATTTCATTTTTTAAAACATATTTTATTTTCATTCATTGACTGTTCTACATTTTTGACCATAGATTTAGAACATAATACTTTTTGAATATTGTTGTAAATATGTATAGAGAGTTAAACTACCTATTTTTTATATTCACGAATATATGATTCATTTTATAAATTCTATATTACTGTGGAAAATAATTAATGTGTAATTATTTTCAAGTAATTGAAAATAAAAACTACTTTAGAAGGTAAATAACTATATTTCCTTTTTCACGACTGCACCTTCAATTCTTTATCATTCCAACACCAAAACATTATATTCATTTATTATTTCTCACATATCAAAGTTTACGGTTTTTCAAAATACAAATTATTTTATAATATATATTTATAACATATATATTATTATAATAATATATAAATATATAAAATATTGAAATTTGAATTCAAAATATATATCAAAAGTTGAAATTTGAAATTATTCATAAAAATAGGTGCATTAAAAAGATATAACAATATACACATACAAGCATAAAACAAATCTTTTTAAAATGTAAGCAGTTGTGCATAATAATTGAATATTCAAATGGAACTTACGGAAATGTGAATATTTCTGTGCGAATATTATCTGCGCTTTAGTTAAAAGCTGCAAAACAATGCGGTATTTTGGTCGCTACATAATTAGATTTTGATTAAATATACTAAATTGTCGTTTTACTAAATCGGAAAAAGCCCACTTGTATACCTAGGTTTTGTGTAGAGGATGTTAGCTGGAATTTAAAGAGAGGGGGTTGAGATATATTTATTTTAGATGTTTGCTAAAACTTTCCAAAGAAAATGCTGTGGCAAATTTGAGCGAAATTGCCTTTTTGCAGAGGGACAATAGAAATGGCAGCTCTCTCAATGTGTAAACAATTGCTTTCATTTTTAGTTCTCTACCATTAAAACAAATTGGTCCTATTATATCTCACTTTGTCTTTTGGAATAAAAATAGCATCTCTTGTCGACAACCTAACTGCTGTAGTTGCTTTTAAAATGGTCCGAGTAGTCCAGGATGTGCCACATATACTACAAGGATGGGAAGATGAGTTATTAGATGACAAATATTCCTAGCATCTTACAGCGGAGGGTGTGTAATTTCCACAATACTCCTAACATCTTCGTTAATAAAGTAGTATTCCCAATCCCAGACTTGCAGGATATGGTTGTAACCCAACACCGTTCTATTAAGATATGATCCATGTATAGAGAGAAATATTGCACCTTCGTCAATGTAAGGGTTCCTATGGAATCTAATGTAAATATTATAATGCGCGATATGATATGAAATGCAGTGGAACGATACCTATAATCAATTAAAATGCAGAACCTTTATTCATAATCGGCTGTAGCCTTTTGAGTAAGAATTTTTAATATTCCTCGTCAGGCGGTATAAAATAAGTAAGTAGAAATAGAAAATGTTACTTCCAAAAGAAGTTGAAAAACAACATGAAATTTGATTCAAATTAACTTCTATTGAATTGTAATGATGGGTCAAAAAGTTTGGACACAAGTTTTCTAAAAAATAAATAAATGGGGGCACATTTTTTTATCAGGCAACACTGAATTTTTTTAGTATATAATTTGTTAAATGGCCAAGTTAGCAAATTTATTTATCGTGTTCCGTATTCTTATAACCAAATATGCCAAGAACCGAAGAAAGAACCCCCTGCAATCAATCATCTGCTTTTGAGATAGGTCGGATTACTGGAATTTATGTAATAGGAGTTTCCTATCGAGAAATATCTCGAAGGACTGGCGTCTGTACAATGTCAGTACTGAAGATTGTGAGACAATGGACAGAAGAAGGCATTACCACTGGCAGACATGGCGCAGTTCAAGATGTAGAGCACGAGACGACAGCTGAATCGTACTAATAGCCGTTACCGGCAGAGATACAGAAACCCAGATCTGGTCAATTGTCACAAACAGAATCACCTCTTGTAAAATTATTAACCGACTGATTGAAGCAAGGCTGCACTCTCGAACCCCATTCTGTACATTCTCTAACTCCATTTCACACAAAACCATTAAGACTATTCGCATATATAGCTTTGAATATAGTTAAAGACAAGCCCCCCCCCCCTCTTTCTATTAAAAAAAATCCTTTTGTGGGCAATTTGTAAATAGAAAAGAAGTCGATGTAGTGTTTGGTTATTTAAATTTTGGGGCTTCTAGTAACTCTCTCACTGCCATTAAAACACCAACTCGTGTGCTACAAAACTCAATTGGACATGCCATTAACATAATGTTATATTTAGCGGCGAGTCCCGATTCTGTCTCTGTCAAATGATCGTCGACAACGTGTCCGTCGGTGTTGCGGAGGTTGAGAACACCTATGTGACTTGAGAGCGCCACACTGGTCCAATCCCTGTTGTAATTTTTGGGGGCAATCAGCTATGGTAGCGTTCCTTGATTTTAAAACTATTTTATGTAGCTTATAAAATATATTCAAGGTGTTTAGTAAAATAATCATTACAAGTACATACAAAAATTATTTGTATTCGATTCTTCATATTCATAAAAAGAAGAAGTAAAGGGGTCGATAGTTTGTTAGAATACTACGTAAAGGATGATACATAATTAACCATTAAGACTATTTACATATAGAGCTTTGAATATAGTTAAAGACAAGCCCCCCCCCTCCTTCCATTCAAAAATTCATTTTGTGAGCATTTTTTAAATAGAAAAGAAGTAGACGTAGTGTTTGGTTATTTTAACGTTAAGGGCTTCTAGTAACGCAATGCCATTAAAACACCAGTTCTTGTCCGAGGTCAAGCAACTTCAGGTCCGGTCTGTACTCAGGAGGGTGACCGCTTGAAACATCGGGTGCTGTAGGATCGTTTTAAAGTGGAATGGGTTGATCTAGTGCTCTACACGGACCCGGTCGATCCGAGTTCGAAACCAGCATAGAAGTTTTTCTTAATAATGGAGTTAATATAAATTTAATTATCTCATTTTAAAAACATATTTACCCTCTATTTAACTTTTTATTTCTTTATGTTTTCATTACTATATTTGAAAATACACATTATAGATATGAGTCCAAAGTCCCCTTTAAATTTACAAAATTATAGTGCACACTTATTTTCTTATCTGCACAATCACTTGTCACGTTTTTCTCTGCCAAAGCTGTACGCCTTAGATGTGTCTATATTATAAATTTGGTTGAAATTTTAAAGTAGTAATAGGTCAAATAAAATGTGAAAAAAGTGTCTGGTTTTTAAAATAATAGTTAAATGAGTGTAAGACGATAAAGCTCATTTGGGGTTGGCCACTCTAGCTTGCCCTATATTTTTAAAAACCTTTTTATAATTATATTTTACAAAGTAGTAATCAGATATTAGTGTCACTACATATGTATTATACAATTAATAACTCTGCTTGTCTATATAAGACATTCTGAAATTTATTCCTGGTTATGGGTTTAGCTGAACAACACTCTAGTAGGTTAAACTGACGAAACCGCTTAGAGGGTTTACCACCGATAAGCCAGGCCCTTCCGATTTATTAAATGATCAGTTAGTAATTATAGAATTTTGCTTTATATATAAATGTAAATAATTCAAAACAGTTATGTATGTAAATTACTTCTGACGCTATATGTTATGTTGAATAATGTTGATAAAATAGCTTTTATGTTTTCGTATGTTAATAAGGAAAATAGCTGT
>CP092886.1:21039954-21087749 GCA_030710605.1 Cordylochernes scorpioides
GGGATTCTGACAATAAATCTGAATAATATATCATCCCCCAATAAATCACCCTGATAAAACCTTTACTAGTGGTGATAAATAATGAGCCACAACATTCGTTTTTGGCTAATCCAGACAATATATCATCCTCCCACAACTGTATTATAATAAGTATTCTAAGCCTTAAAATTGACCCTTGCCACTTCACCAGCTTAAACACCTTTTTGGTAAATTCGACTGATTTCATAACCTCTCTCGTAGGATGTTATGAAATCGAAGTCGCCCTTGTACTGATGAAGGCCAAAGCCCGAAACCATGGTATAACGGTTGACTTTTTGTCTGGATTGGTCAAAATCTGGTGTTGTGGTTCATTTCTTATCACCATTAGTCAAGTTTATTACTAGAGTGATAAACATAATACATCGTTCTCTGATGCATAATTAAAGGGAAAAGTGCTTCTGTTTAGGTATATATATATATATATATTAATTAAAGGGCATATTTTGGATCTAAAATAAAACAAACATTTATTTAAAATAAAATGCCAATATTTCAATAGGCTATACGCCTAACTTCATCAGGGCGTTTCTTGTTTTTAAACTGCTTCGGATGATCACGCGATGCCTTCACGCGACGATATATAAAATATTTACAACTCTGGGGCTAAAATTTAAAATATATACATACAAATATCAGTAATAACAGGCTATATACATGATTCATAATAAGTATAAGAAAATAATTTTAAATCGATTTGAACTGTAAATATAACGGAGAGATGTCAATTTTTCTATTAATACTGTTGGTATCTTTCATTGAGGTCCAACTTTCTAAAATAGTCTTGAGTGTTTATCGTGAATGTTGTTGTATATAATATCTGTATTTTCAAAATTTGCAATATTGGCGTTTTATTTTAGATCCAAAATATGCACTTTAATTAATAATTTCATATGGATTGCTCAATATTCAAGATATATATATATATTAAAAAATAGTACAAATGTAATATTGTACTGGGATGAGGTGCATAATTTATATATATATATTGATAGATGACAAAAATGATAACTGCTCGGTGATCATATTCTCTATTTTAAAATATTCAACTTCGAAATAAATATAGGGAATATATATATTATATTTTTGTAATAACTGTATAAAATATTTTCCATTTTTCAATACGCATAAATCTCAACTTTCTAGAGATACATTTTGTAAAATATACAAAGTGAGAGTTAGTAGTAAAAGATTATTATTAAATAAATATATAAATATTTACTTAGAATTTGGCGTTCTCAATTTGGCCTTAAATACCTATTCCTTGATTCACTAGTAAGCTTCTAGGACCAACTTTTTTTTTTTGGTCGTTGAAGTAAGCCTTCACTACACAAGCGAGGGCAAACAGCTTGAAACGTGTACGTGATTGGCTTTTCTTTATCCATTAATAAATATATCTGGCTACTATTCTAAGTATTTTGGAAAAAACGGCGATTAGTGATACTTATTCCAATAAATGGTACAAGCAATAAGCAATGTTCAGTTGCGCGATCAGAAGATGCATTGTTCTTATAGATGTACATAGGCTTAAAAATAACTTTAATAAATTGAATTTAAATATTTATGAGTCATGATTTGTTAAATGCCCCGAAAACGAATAAAGAAGTAAGACAATTTTAAAAAGTATCGCAATTTTAAATAGTCTCACTCCACATACACTTATAACCCTATATATCCTTTGTTATAATCCACTATATAATCATTTGTTGTTGTTTCTTTCTATCAGTATATAACCACGTTGAATAGAAGTCACTAAAAATTCTTTATATTGTCAATTGTCACGCCACACACTTGGTCTAGAAGACTATCCCCCGACCCCCCCCCCCCCGTTCGAAAAGGAAGGATGTTTTAATCCTTCAAAATGCGCCTATACAGCACCAATTTCTTCATCAGGTAAGACTCATTATCTCCAAACCGATTTTCTTTTTCAGGTTTGGAAATAGGAAGAAGTTACTAGAGGCCGGATTGGGGTAAAAAGGCGGATGAGGCACAATCCAATGCCTAATTCGTGGTATTTGGCCACTGCAATTGTCGATTGGGGTAATGGAACATTTTGAGAGTGAAAGGAAACTTTTCAATGCTGACCTTGATCAATTGTCGTTTTTTAAAGTTATCCATAGTTTTTGCGCAAAATTGTCTCATTATTGGTTATCATTTTAAATCATTAATCATTTATCATTACTCTTCACAATTCATCCTTTCATACTTCATCCCTAAGGTTAGAAAAAATCGTTGTTTCTCCTTAAAATAAATTTCGATTTTTCGTTCAAAAGAAACATTTGCAGGATAATTGTCAAATGTCGTTCTACAATCATAAGTCGCATTATATTGTATTATAAAGCGTATTTTATTAATATATGATAGCAATATACAGTGTGTATGTTGTGTATGTGGCCATCACCTTTTGGATAAAAAAACTATGATTTATAAATTTAACTGCCATTTACATCGAAAAATGTGTCGCCTATGTAGTTTTGATAGCTGTTTAGACTGACGTATAATGCTGTATCCATATTTTGTCTATTGTTCCTAATCTACACTATAAACCTGTCACTTACAAGCAAACAACGATGAATATTGCTTTAAAATGTTTGTCCTTCTGCGTTTTATTTTGTTAATGGGGAGATCAATTCAGATTAGATTCAATTCAGATTCATTTTAAATGAATTATGGTCATAAGTCCACTGACGAGCCAGGCCCTCCCATTATTTTTTATCATTGCAGTAAGGAAAGTAGAAAATTGTTTTATTTAAAATAAACATGCGCTCAAATTTCTTTTTATATTTCCAATATGTATATATCAAAATTCGAAACTATTATAGACGCGTATGATTATTTTGCAGTGAGGACAGTAGAAATTATTTATTTTTAAAATGAACCATACGCGTATATAATAGTTTCGAATTTTGATAACAGATGGCGCGCAAATGCATCATAATATGTATATATGAAAATGAAACTTAAGCCTGAAAAATACCCTTCCTGCAAATAGGTGGCGTTATTCCGGCGCTAAGCCAGGAATCTTGGATGTATTCTTTTATTTTATTTTTTTTATTTATTTAACGCTTTCCTTAATCTTCATTTTCCCTTTTTCTTGCTACAAAAATCATATTTTAAAAACATCCCAATATTTTATGTAATTTTTTCAATATATAAAATGCCTTTAATCGCAACGATATCGGGGATTCAATAAAACTTTGATGTAAAAAGAATTACTATATGTGGAAGTTCGTTACATAGATATCCGAGTGTAATAAGTAGGATGGACTCGATTCAACATCCAGGTTTTAAAATCATCTTTAAGCACCTATTCTGAAATATTTTCAATAGTTTTTATTGTTTATTGTGTTGTTTAGATCTTCGTATGCTGCCATGACATTTAATTTTTATGTGAAAGGCACCTGTGTGTTGATGCCAAAATTAAAGAAGAGGAAAACCACATTTACAAAAACTGAAGCTTCATATTTTCCATGTGGATTTTAACGATAAACACACATTGTGTGTTTGTGCAAACTCTAAATTTAACTCTCCATTGAGCCTATTTATTTGTATCCTCTTTGTGCAATGTCATTATCTCGCCGATGATAAATATCCCAATATAATATCCATATATAATATGACTAGTAATTTCCACCTATTACTTTATCATTAAAATGCTCCTTTTTTTCACATTAGGAGAGGAATCATCAATAAAAGATTTGGAATCAGAATCGTGCAATAAAATTTTATTTTTTTTCCCTTATATTATGTAATATTTGTTATTTTGTAATGTTAAATATGATTCAAGATACATTTTTATATGGATCTATCGAGTATATAAGAATGGAAAGTATTCAGCGGGATTTTTGAAACAACTATCTATTAGCAAAATTGGGGAACATGCATTATTTTCAGGACATAGGCCAGATTGGAATGATATTGAGATATTTCATAGGAATATAAAATTTAAAAAGGAAAGATTATTCTTAGAGGGATGGGTATCACGAGAATTTGGGAAAAGAACTATAAATACTTTTGAAGATATTCCGCAACAATATGCTTCATTTTTAAATTTAAAAAGTAGTTAATAAGCTAGATAAAAAATTGGACATAATAGTTTTAAATCTATATAATAATATTTGTGATTATTATTATTATATTACTTTATTTATTTATTTTTACTTAATTTATTATAATTTTATTATTATATATTTTTATTTCCAAGATCATAGTCTTTGACGAGTTTAATATTTGTTTTTGACTCGCGCTTTAGATGTTGTACTAAATTCGAAGAATCACGTGAGAACGCCCTTGCAAACCTCAGAACATTTTTTAACGCCTTGCCAAATGTTTTATTTTTATTTACTTCTCCTGACGAAGACAAAAGATTTTTGTCGAAACGTTGAGAAAATAAAAAACTCTAACTGGCCGAAGTGTCAATTTTTTATATAAATATCTATTACCCTATTGTGGTGAAAAATAATTAAGAGGGCCGGGCTTATCAGTGGTGAACCCTTCCAGCGGTGCCGTGTTTACGTTAGGAGAACTATAAAAACAATGTAAACTATTCTTAAAACCGCTTGATGTATTTGATATGTTCTTTTCCTTATGCGCGCATAAACCCAACAAAATGAACAACTAAAGCAAGGCAACATCGTATCATTAGTTATTGCTACGTATCAACCGTCTTGGAGGAACTGGATTTAGGAGGCACGCCAGTCTCAGGACTACTTCACAAGAAATATCGAATATATATTCATAAATAATAAAAGTGTTACAGCCTACTCCACGCTGACGAGTGCCAACAACGCGAAACGCGCTCGTGGATGGCTTTTCTCGATTTATCAAGAAATTGGTTTGGCCAAATATGAGGGAACAGGCTAAATCAATGTTTAGTTGATTTCTGTTCCGCCAGATGACGCTCTGCCTTCTGAAAAGCACATGTGCTCCTGGTCAGGATATGCCTTTTTATTTTTAATATTTATAATTGCGAAATGATAGGCTATAGAATATAGTGACGCTACGCGCGCTTCCTCCTTGGACTATGTACTGTAAATAAGGCCTTGGGAACATCTTGTCTGGAATTCCAAGTATTACACAAAGACAAAAATTTCGCTTAATTTAGGTTGAAAAATCACAACTTTGGGATGAGAAATGGTATAACGTTCGTATTTTTGTATAACTCGCTGCCAAAAAGGGTCGGACAACACTTCTAGAAGGATTTGAATGTTCAAACTATTTTATATGCGTATTTTAAAATATTTATAAAAATCATTTCTCGTATTAGAAAGAGAGAGATTGTGAAAAAAATATTTAAATTTAAATTTTATAGTGGTATATATATACACAAAAAAAGGTGAACATTGATTATTTACATATTAAAAATAATATTTTTATAGTTTGTGTGAGCACTCGATAATATTTAATATATTAATATAAATAACCACTAATTTAATGATATATAAATACGTATATATTATTTATTGCTTTAAAATTATACAAATTAAAGCTATAATTTTCAATGATTTAGTCCACGGTAGTTGAGATAGAGTCTACAGAACTTGTTAAATTTTAAATATTCTTCTTTGCTGGAGATTATTTGTGTTAAACTGAAACTGTTCATTTGACATTGTTCTCTCAAGTCTGAAGTCTCAAGTCTCTTTTAGAAATCTTGATGCTTGTTGATAGTGAAACTTTGAGAAAATTGGAGGACATGTATGCAGTATGGAAGAGCGTGTAATTTCTTAGCTCTATAAGCATTACCACTACGATTGGTTAAATATTGCATAAGAGGTCCATTCATTCAGATCCGGATCAGCCTTCTCTCCAGTAAGAATTTCCGTTTCCAGAGATAAGGGATAATTTTACTTTTTGTTTGTATATATATAATATTATATATATATATATATATATATATATATATATATATATATATCCAATAATTAAGGGGCTTCAGAGAGATGAATCCATAAATTGATGATGGTCCGAATACTGACGAATGTCTCCGCGAGTTGGGATGGTAAGTCTTGCAGGAAGATTAGTTTAGGAATGCCGGTAGATTACCGAGGCAGCCTTGGACGTTGTATAATGGGGAGCAATGGACAAGGAAACTGCAGATTACCTTTGTTTTACAGACAGAAGTGGGGGAAGGTCGGGCCGGCGTCGCCTTCACCTCCCTGACGTCACTTCCGCCCAGCGCTCCTGCCGCAGAACCGTCCAAAACTCAGGGTGAGTAGGGTCGCTCGCTCTCTTCCTGTCGCAGGCTCGGGGTGAGTAGGTCTCCTCCAGGTGCTTGCTCCTTCACCGCTTTCGACATCAATAACATCGATTACTTACATTCATTACAATTATTTATTATAAATTGATTCGTATTAACATCTATTCGTGCGGAATCTTGAATATATTAATAAATATATACAGAGCGAAGGAGAAAACACTAAAATTTAAAATAACAAGAAAATATTTGAAAACAATTTTCTGACATGTTTTTAATACGAGCGATAATAAGAGAGCTAATTTTCAGCATATAGAAGACCTACTATATTTATTTCTTATCTGTCCCTTCACACACACACAGAGACTAAATCTTGGAGATTATGAGCGCGTGCGCATTCATGCGATTCCATATGATTTCATACTATATATATATATTACCTATATTCATATTATTGAATCCTTTCAAGTTTTTGGTGCGAAGTTTCACGTCTGGGCATTTAGCAAGTCATTTTTTATCAAACGGATAATTCAACAATTATGCCTCCGAGTCTCTCTAGGCGTCTTCACTCAATATTTGGGTCGATGCCCCTTCTCCGCTCGGGATCTCGGCTCCGGAAGCATCTCTCTGCCCTAACTTCAACGCAAAGGAAATGTCCAACAACTTCCTATATAAATATTTTAACACCAATATTTAAAAAATTAACAATAGTGATTAATAAAAAATAACAAATCCACACGTAAGCTTTCCAGTAGTTACCATCTGTTGACCTCTTCTATTTATCCCTCGTCCCATCACGCTAAAAGAAACAACCCATTGCCTCTGTAGTAATTCTACTCTGAAACTTAAGTCTCATTCGAAAGTATTTCTTCTTTTTTAGAGTAAAGTTTAAAACAATCCTTTTTTACGTATTTTAAAATAATATTCAATTATACATATACTCTCGCTTCCTTGTACTGGCTTCTCTAAAAAGCAACTTGAAATAATTTAACGACAAATGGTATATTTATGAACTCTCACATATTTATACAGTACATTAATTTATTGTGAAAAGGTAATTTTTTTCATATAAATACCAATCTCTCACAATATTACAATACATTCGTCCCCATGTACATAATATAACATTCTATAAAACTGCACACTTTTATATTTAATTTTTAATGTTAACTTTTCAGTTTCAAATAAACTCTTTTGAGAGAGGTATACATTATATATCTATCTCCTAATGAATATATATTTATATAAAAAAATTCAAATACTACAAATGGTTAAAGGCATTTGATATAGGCAACAATTAGTCTTGTCTGTGCACAATACGGATATATTTCTATAAGGAATTGAAACTATATGTCCACAGATATGCCTTCTCTGCGCATATAATTGGTGCGTTGCTATAATAATTCAAAACTATATGATCACAGGATTAATCTCTATGTGCAACTAATTGGTGTGTAGCCATATGATTCAAAGCTTTATGGGTACAGATGATTTGCTCTTATGTGCATATGATTGGTGCGTCGCTATAATGATTAAAAACTATATTTGGCCACAGTATTAGTCTATATGTGAATATAATTGGTGCGTCGGCATAAGAATTCTAAACTATATGGCCACAGAGGGTCAACCCTCTCGGTGCATATAATTTATGTGTCGCCCTAAGGATTCAAAGCTATATAGTCACAGAGGAATAACCTTCGTTGTACATATAATCGGTGCGTCGCTATAATGATTAACAACTATATGACCACAGGATTAGTCTATATGTGAATATAATTGGTTAGTCGCTATAAGGATTCGAAACTGGATGGCCACAGTTGATTAACCCTCTCGGTGCATGTAATTGGTGCGTCGCTATAAGGTTTCAAAACTATATAGCCACAGTAGATTACCCTTCTCGGTGCATGTAATTGGTGCGTCGCTATAAGTATTCGAAAGTATATGGCCACAGTGGATTAACCCTCTCGGTACATGTAATTGGTGCGTTCCTATAGGTTCTCAAAACTATATAGTCACAGTGTATTAACCCTTTCGGTGCATGTAATTGGTGCGTCGCTATAGGGATTCAAAACTATATGGCCACAGTTTATTAACCCTCTCGGTGCATGTAATTGGTGCGTCGCTATAGGGATTCAAAACTTAATGGCCACAGTTGATTAACCCTCTCGGTGCATGTAATTGGTGCGTCGCTATAAGGATTCGAAACTGAAGGGCCACAGTTGATTAACCCTCTCGGTGCATGTAATTGGTGCGTCGCTATAGGTATTCAAAACTATATGGTCACAGTGGATCAACCCTCTCGGTACATGTAATTGGTGCGTCGCTATAAGGATTTAAAACTATATAGCCACAGTGGATTAACCCTTTCGGTGCATGTAATTGGTGCGTCACTATAGGGATTCAAACTATATGGCCACAGTGGATTAACCCTCTCGGTTCATGTAATTGGAGCGTCGCTATAGGTATTCAAAACTATATGGTCACAGTGGATCAACCCTCTCGGTACATGTAATTGGTGCGTCGCTATAGGGATTCAAAACTATATGGCCACAGTGGATTAACCCTCTCGGTGCATGTAATTGGTGCGTCGCTATAGGTATTCAAAACTATATGGTCACAGTGGATCAACCCTCTCGGTACATGTAATTGGTGCGTCGCTATAAGGATTTAAAACTATATAGCCACAGTGGATTAACCCTTTCGGTGCATGTAATTGGTGCGTCACTATAGGGATTCAAAACTATATGGCCACAGTGGATTAACCCTCTCGGTTCATGTAATTTGTGCGTCGCTATAAGGATTTAAAACTATATAGCCACAGTGGATTAACCCTTTCGGTGCATGTAATTGGTGCGTCACTATAGGGATTCAAAACTATATGGCCACAGTGGATTATCCCTCTCGGTGCATGTAATTGGTGCGTCGCTATAGGTATTCAAAACTATATGGTCACAGTGGATTAACCCTCTCGGTACATGTAATTGGTGCGTCGCTATAGGGATTCAAAACTATATGGCCACAGTGGATTAACCCTCTCGGTGCATGTAATTGGTGCTTCGCTATAGGGATTCAAAACTATATGTTCACAGTGGATTAACCCTCTCGGTGAATGTAATTGGTGCGTCGCTATAGGTATTCAAAACTATATGTTCACAGTGGATTAACCCTCTCGGTACATGTAATTGGTGCGTCGCTATAGGTATTCAAACCTATATAGGCCACAGTGGATTAACCCTTTCAGTGCATGTAATTGGTGCATCGCTATTGGGATTCAAGATATATGGTCACAGTGTATTAATCCTCTCGGTTCATGTAATTGGTGTGTCGCTATAAAGATTCGAAACTATATGGCCACAGAGGATTAACCCTCTCGGTGCATGTAATTGGTGCGTCGCTATAGATATTCAAAAATATATGGTCACAGTGGATTAACCCTCTCGGTGCATGTAATTGGTGCGTCGCTAAAGGGATTCAAAGCTATATGGTCACAGTGGATCAACCCTCTCGGTACATGTAATTGGTGCGTCGCTATAGGGATTTAAAACTATATAGCCACAGTGGATTAACCCTCTCGGTGCATATAATTGGTGCGTCGCTATAGGTATTCAAAGCTATATGGTCACAGTGGATTAACCCTCTCGGTACATGTAATTGGTGCGTCGCTATAGGGATTTAAAACTAAATAGCCACAGTGGATTAACCCTCTCGGTGCATGTAATTGGTGCGTCGCTATAGGGATTCAAAGCTATATGGTCACAGTGGATCAACCCTCTCGGTGCATGTAATTGGTGCGTCGCTATAGGGATTCAAAACTATATGGTCACAGTGGATAAACCCTCTCGGTGCATGTAATTGGTGCATCGCTATAGGGATTCAAAGCTATATGGTCCCAGTGGATTAACCCTCTCGGTGCATGTAATTGGTGCGTCGCTATAGAGATTCAAAACTATATGGTCACAGTGGATAAACCCTCTCGGTGCATGTAATTGGTGCATCGCTATAAGGATTCGAAACTATATGGCCACAGAGGATTAACCCTCTCGGTGCATGTAATTGGTGCGTCGCTATAGGGATTCAAAACTATATGGTCACAGTGGATTAACCCTCTCGGTACATGTAATTGGTGCGTCGCTATAGGGATTCAAAAGTATATGGCCACAGTGGATTAACCCTCTCGGTTCATGTAATTGGTGCGTCGCTATAGGTATTTAAAACTATATGGCCACAGTGAATTAACCCTCTCGGTTCATGTAATTTGTGCGTCGCTATAAGGATTTAAAACTATATAGCCACAGTGGATTAACCCTTTCGGTGCATGTAATTGGTGCGTCACTATAGGGATTCAAAAGTATATGGCCACAGTGGATTAACCCTCTCGGTGCATGTAATTGGTGCGTCGCTATTGGGATTCAAAATATATGGTCACAGTGTATTAATCCTCTCGGTTCATGTAATTGGTGTGTCGCTATAAGGATTCGAAACTATATGGCCACAGAGGATTAACCCTCTCGGTGCATGTAATTGGTGCGTCGCTATAGATATTCAAAAATATATGGTCACAGTGGATTAACCCTCTCGGTGCAAGTAATTGGTGCGTCGCTAAAGGGATTCAAAGCTATATGGTCACAGTGGATCAACCCTCTCGGTACATGTAATTGGTGCGTCGCTATAGGTATTCAAACCTATATAGGCCACAGTGGATTAACCCTTTCAGTGCATGTAATTGGTGCGTCGCTATAGGGATTCAAAAGTATATGGCCACAGTGGATTAACCCTCTCGGTTCATGTAATTGGTGCGTCGCTATAGGTATTTAAAACTATATGGCCACAGTGAATTAACCCTCTCGGTTCATGTAATTTGTGCGTCGCTATAAGGATTTAAAACTATATAGCCACAGTGGATTAACCCTTTCGGTGCATGTAATTGGTGCGTCACTATAGGGATTCAAAAGTATATGGCCACAGTGGATTAACCCTCTCGGTGCATGTAATTGGTGCGTCGCTATAGGGATTCAAAACTATATGGTCACAGTGGATAAACCCTCTCGGTGCATGTAATTGGTGCGTCGCTATAGGGATTCAAAGCTATATGGTCCCAGTGGATTAACCCTCTCGGTGCATGTAATTGGTGCGTCGCTATAGAGATTCAAAACTATATGGTCACAGTGGATAAACCCTCTCGGTGCATGTAATTGGTGCATCGCTATAAGGATTCGAAACTATATGGCCACAGAGGATTAACCCTCTCGGTGCATGTAATTGGTGCGTCGCTATAGGGATTCAAAACTATATGGTCACAGTGGATTAACCCTCTCGGTACATGTAATTGGTGCGTCGCTATAGGGATTCAAAACTATATGTTCACAGTGGATTAACCCTCTCGGTACATGTAATTGGTGCGTCGCTATAGGTATTCAAACCTATATAGGCCACAGTGGATTAACCCTTTCAGTGCATGTAATTGGTGCGTCGCTATAGGGATTCAAAAGTATATGGCCACAGTGGATTAACCCTCTCGGTTCATGTAATTGGTGCGTAGCTATAGGTATTTAAAACTATATGGCCACAGTGAATTAACCCTCTCGGTTCATGTAATTTGTGCGTCGCTATAAGGATTTAAAACTATATAGCCACAGTGGATTAACCCTTTCGGTGCATGTAATTGGTGCGTCACTATAGGGATTCAAAAGTATATGGCCACAGTGGATTAACCCTCTCGGTGCATGTAATTGGTGCGTCGCTATTGGGATTCAAAATATATGGTCACAGTGTATTAATCCTCTCGGTTCATGTAATTGGTGTGTCGCTATAAGGATTCGAAACTATATGGCCACAGAGGATTAACCCTCTCGGTGCATGTAATTGGTGCGTCGCTATAGATATTCAAAAATATATGGTCACAGTGGATTAACCCTCTCGGTGCATGTAATTGGTGCGTCGCTAAAGGGATTCAAAGCTATATGGTCACAGTGGATCAACCCTCTCGGTACATGTAATTGGTGCGTCGCTATAGGGATTTAAAACTATATAGCCACAGTGGATTAACCCTCTCGGTGCATATAATTGGTGCGTCGCTATAGGTATTCAAAGCTATATGGTCACAGTGGATTAACCCTCTCGGTACATGTAATTGGTGCGTCGCTATAGGGATTTAAAACTAAATAGCCACAGTGGATTAACCCTCTCGGTGCATGTAATTGGTGCGTCGCTATAGGGATTCAAAGCTATATGGTCACAGTGGATCAACCCTCTCGGTGCATGTAATTGGTGCGTCGCTATAGGGATTCAAAACTATATGGTCACAGTGGATAAACCCTCTCGGTGCATGTAATTGGTGCGTCGCTATAGGGATTAAAAGCTATATGGTCCCAGTGGATTAACCCTCTCGGTGCATGTAATTGGTGCGTCGCTATAGAGATTCAAAACTATATGGTCACAGTGGATAAACCCTCTCGGTGCATGTAATTGGTGCATCGCTATAAGGATTCGAAACTATATGGCCACAGTGGATTAACCCTCTCGGTTCATGTAATTGGTGCGTCGCTATAGGGATTCAAAACTATATGGCCACAGAGGATTAACCCTCTCGGTGCATGTAATTGGTGCGTCGCTATAGGAATTCGAAACTATATGGCCACAGAGGATTAACCCTCTCGGTTCATGTAATCGCATGCTTCCTCACTCGGCAAAGATATATAAGACCTCTGCCCTAGCCGAAAAAATAGTCACTTCACCATCAGCGTGAGCCCTCGTCGGCTGTACCCAGGTCCACCTCATCGCCATGCAGAACAGTAAGAACTCTTCTATCTCAATCTTGCTCTCAGCTCGACTTTTATCTGTTCACGGAACTTTCCTACTACAACTGTGTCTCTTCGCTTTTTGTATGTGGAAATTCCCAAGCTTTCCACTCTGCCTCGACCACGACTGCCTGTACTCTGTGAGAACTGTTAAAGGTCCTCCAAGGTGCAGAGAGGTACTGGAAAACTCTCCACGCCCTGACTTTCCCTCTCGGTTACTACAGGTTTGACCCTCGGTTATCACAGCTATAGCGAGAGTCGACAGGATACCTCACCACAGATAAGTCGACAGGATACCTCATCACAGATATATATATATCTGTACCAAAAGAGGCACCTCTCCCTTTATTTGTGCTTCAGAACGATAGCATTGTGCATCACCCTAGTTGAAAAACTTTACTATTGATGATGTAGAATGAGCCACAACACCAGTTTTGGTAAAATTCTGACAAACACCCAACCTTTATACCATGGTTTTGGGCTATGGCTCTCGTCATTACAGAAGCGGCTTCGATTCCATAACATCCTACGAAAGGGGTTTTGATAACGGTCGAATTTACCAAACTGGTGTTTAAGCTGGTGAAGTGGCAAGGACCGATTTTCTGGAAAAATTACAACATAATGGGATGCTTCATGTACCAAAAGAGGAACCTCTCCTTTTATTTGTGCATCAGAACGATGGCACTGTTCATCACTCTAGTAAAAAACTTTACTAGTAATGATATTGTAACAATGTATTTATTAATTCAATTATTTTTATTAACAGAGTGGTTATTTTTAAGATTATTTTTTGCTACTCTGTAAATTTCCCTCTTGGCTTATCTTTTGTTTACCATTCATAGTTTGTCCTTGCCTGAAATAAATTGTTGTCTCCTCTTGAAGTTTTTATCTTCCCTAATTTTCCACGTGGCAATATAGAATGAGCCACATTTTAAGAAATAATCTATATTGCCTTACTCCTATCGTAAAATAAAATAGGATTTTGGCTACGTATTGGAGGATCCTCTCAAAATATAATACCATTCAATACGTCAGAGACAAAATGTGAAAATTGATAGAAGAATAGAAATGTTACCAAAACGCGACAGTTGAAGTAGGTCTCTACGTATAAGGATTGTAGCGCGAAAGTTGATATCATTTATAGCATCCATTGTCTTTCTACATCTTCCTCTTCTTCTTTCTTATTTCCACTCAATCATATTAGGGGATCAAGTTGTGACCCTTGATAGTGTCTGTTTGACAACCATCATGACTGGGTGAAGTAGAATGCGTCTGCCTTTGTCATTAAGACTAGGAGCACTACTCAGTGGCAGGCCGACTTAGCTCCAAAAGAAATGGCCGCCTCTGACATGAGGACCAGACGCCATGTGCAGCTGCTCCTAACATGGAGTACAAACGCTGCCTATCCTGTAAACACTGGATTAGGAGCCCTTACAAGGTACTATCAGCCGGGCCAGCTGAACCCAGGTTTTTTAGTGAGCTTGTTACTGCTCTCCCTCCTCCTTTTTCATCCGGGCTTGGGACCGGCAAAGGCGGAGTTCTACATCTTCCTAATAGTGTAAATTTGTCATTGAAAATATGATTCACAAAACATTAATGGCACCGCGTAAAATGAACTCGAGGTTGTTCAGACCGTCCAAAGAACGAGTCTATAGGAGGATAATGTGAGAATTGGACAAGATATTGGTGATGCCAAGTCTTCATCCAGACATGGTGGTCACGCATCAGCGCCTTATCTATTCTGTACCCAACCCCGACCTCAAACCTGGAAATAACTGAACTTCCAAAAACGAATCTTATCTATTTTTTATTAGAATTTTAAATGTAGCAACCAATATACTATATATATGTTATGAATAATTTGTTTGTTGTTGTTAGATAAAGGGTTGATAAGACAAAGGATCGATAAGATAAAGGGTTGAGGTGCAGTCGTGATAAAAAAGAGATAATTATTTACCGTCAAGTAGCTTTATTTTCAATTACTTGAGGAAATATTACACATTAGTTATTTTCACATTATATAGAATTTATCAAGTTAATCCTATATTAATGATTTAAAAGGATAGATATGTTAACTACGCATATTTACAACAAAACTGTATAACAAAAACTGAAAGTTTTTCTAAAATCGATGATAACGAAAGTAAAATTATCAATGAATAAAATAAAAAAAAAATACATTTTTTTAAATATAGAAATATTTGAGTTTTTAGATTATATAATATATATATACTAGCGGACCCGCCCGGCTTCGCCCGGGTTTTACCCGAGTGAATGTTTGTCTAACGAACATTTGTTAAAACAATTCTCTTTAAACTTATAAAACGTACTCGGCTTCGCCCGGGGTTTTACCCGAGTAAAGGTTTGTCTAGCGAACATTTGTTAAAACAATTCTCTAAAAACTTATTAAAAAATAAAAAAGATATATTTTGATAATTTGAAACTCGTAAATTTGAATCTCTCGATAAAGTGAACATTTTTTCCCGGTCCCTGTGTGCCTTGTCATCCTGAATTTTGTCTTTCCTAATTTTCTACATTAGAAAATCATAGTTTTATCTAGTGAACATTTTTTCCCGGTCCCTTGAGAAATACTCGATAGGTTGAATAAAATCAATATTAATTGGTTCCCTCGGTAATTGGAAGTTAACGGAATAGTATCTTCGCCTTGGAATTGTATCATTATTCTTGTCGCAAATAAATTGCCGTGTCATCCTGAGATAATCTTACTTTTGATAAATAATATTTAAGATAACAAACTTAGTGATAAGTAAACTTGTTATCATCGTCACAATGGGGGCGCTGCTTGCGAGTTAAATCTACAAATCTGCAAATAACTCTGAGGATATTCAAGATATTCATGAAATTATTTTTCAAAAACCTTCCCGGTGATATACCTAATAATATCCCAAAATTTCACGGCGATTGGATGTATGGTTTTTGAATCTATAGAATACAGACAGACATTCAATTTTATATATATAAGATAATATAAAAGAGTTTTAAAAATTGTAAAAAAAAAAAAATGCATCGGCCGGGAATCGAACCCGGGCCGCCCGCGTGGCAGGCGAGCATTCTACCACTGAACCACCGATGCTTTAAAAAATGGCCATATTTAGGTATTCATTCCATTCCGGATTAGTCCGCGTAAAAAAAAGTTCTTCAAATGAAAAAAAAAAAAAAGAAATAGCCAAAAATACTAATCAAAATGCAGCCGAAAATTTTCCTCAGGTTTATAAAAAGCGACATGCAAAATATGGTACCAATTGGTTCAGTAGTTTTTGAGTTTATCGCGAAACAGACAGACAGACAGAAATTGACTTTTATATATATATATAATATAGAGATTTACTCTTCATTGTTGGCTTTTTAACTTACATTCATTCTTCATTGTTGGCTTTTTATATTACATTCACTCTTCATTGTTGGCTTTTTATCTTACATTCACTCTGTTGGCTTTTTATATTACATTTACTCTTCATTGTTGGCTTTTTATCTTACATTCACTCTTCATTGTTGGCTTTTTATATTATATTTACTCTTGATTGTTGGCTTTTTATCTTACATTCATTCTTCATTGTTGGCTTTTTATATTACATTCACTCTTCATTGTTGGCTTTTTATCTTACATTCATTCTTCATTGTTGGCTTTTTATCTTACATTCATTCTTCATTGTTGGCTTTTTATATTACATTCACTCTTCATTGTTGGCTTTTTATCTTACATTTACTCTTCATTGTTGGCTTTTTATCTTAAATTCACTCTTCATTGTTGGCTTTTTATATTATATTTACTCTTCTTTGTTGGCTTTTTATCTTACATTCATTCTTCATTGTTGGCTTTTTATATTACATTTACTCTTCATTGTTGGCTTTTTATCTTACATTCACTCTTCATTGTTGGCTTTTTATCTTACATTCATTCTTCATTGTTGGCTTTTTATATTACATTCACTCTTCATTGTTGGCTTTTTATCTTACATTCATTCTTCATTGTTGGCTTTTTATCTTACATTCATTCTTCATTGTTGGCTTTTTATATTACATTCACTCTTCATTGTTGGCTTTTTATATCATATAGAAAATCATAGTTTTATCTAGTGAACATTTTTTCCCGTGTCACATTGCCGTGTCATCCTGAGATAATCTTACTTTTGATAAATAATGTTTAAGATAACAAACTTAGTGATAAGAAAACTTGTTATCATCGTCACAATGGGGGCGCTGCTTGCGAGTTAAATGTACAAATCTGCAAGTAACTCTAAGGATATTCAAGATATTCATGAAATTATTTTTCAAAAACCTTCCCGGTGATATACCTAATAATATCCCAAAATTTCACGGCGATTGGATGTATGGTTTTTGAATCTATAGAGTACAAACAAACAAACAAACAGACAGACAGACATTCAATTTTATATATATAGATTACTTATAAATACACCTGATATTGGTATTAATAAACAATTCACAACCATAATATATGCCTAATATCATTTTATAAAAATATTATTATGTATTTCTCTTCTTTTCAGAATAAATTATTGGATCAAGATATTTTATTTGTTTAATGTTTTGATTGATACTTGAGTTTTTTTTTATAAAGGGGATAAAGTCTTTTCGATTTTTTTTTAAATCGTAAGACACATCATTTGATAAACCATTTTTTTTTCAATTTTATAGAATTTTCTTAAATTAATCAAATGATCCGCCAGTTTCATATACAGCGCGAAATATTGTTCATTTAAATAAACTTCTGCAACAAAATGCCAGTGGTGTCTTGTTTGGTTCATCCTAAGGTCGATATACCGTAGAAAATGTATCATACAAGAGTATAACTTGAAATATCGATTTTCAAAATTCAGTTTCTAAAGCAACTAGCATTCATTAGTTGAGCACGTTGATATAAAAATAACAAAAGGATTTTTTACTACTAGAGGAAACTTTAAAACCTGATGAAATTTTATTTACACTTCCAAACATATTTTAATGCTGCTTCTCTCTCTCTTTTAAAATAAATATAATTAAAATTATTTCTACAGCCCTTATCCTGCGATGATAAAAAAATTAAAAGAAGGAGAGCATGGCTCATCGGTGGTGAACCCTTCCAGCGGTGTAGTCGGTAATCTCCAAACCGCTTCAATACTGCATTAGACTGATTTCTTATATACAATCTCATCAATAAGTGGCGATAAGTTAATGATGATAGTTTAAATTCCAAAAACGATATTTCGAAAAATTTCAGTAAGATACAAATTTTCATTAAGAGTTTGATCAGACCCGGAATCGTATGGAGTATGTGAGTTTCTGCAAATTTGTGAACACCCAAAATGTATTTCTAGATTATAATTTTTTTAATAAAACATTTAAAAATATATATTATTATGCAATATCTGATATTATACGATAAATAAAAAAGGCTTTGCATTAAAATTAATTTATAATATCACAAACATTTTTGCAATTGATAGTTATCTAACAAAATGTATTATTGTTCAAATCTAAAAGCTTGAGGGATGAGTTTCTTTTGCAAATAAATTTATTTCGAGCTTTCTCGGGCAACGCCCTTCTACAGGAAAATTAAAAATAAAGTAAATTAAATTATATTACACTGAGATTAAGCGAGGCAAATGTATAACAAACTATATAAAATAAATATCAGAAACAAACACACGTGAGACTACTCGTGCGTCAGATACATATGAATAAATCAATTAAGGGATTAGCCTATTAATTAAAATGTATTATTACTAATTTGTTTTATGCGAATTCAGACAACATATGCATACAGTTTAGATAAAGTTCTAATGAATCAGTACAGCACCTAAATAGGCCACTATACAAGTGAATCAGTGTATTTATTCCGCGCGCACAAAGAAAGAAAGAAAGACGCGACATTCGGAGACTTTTCTCGTTAAAAACATTGGTGCTCGAGGGCCAAGCTAGATAAACACAGTTACAGCGATTTATAGGAAGACCGGACTTGTATATGTTATCAGAGTTGAAAAGAAAAATTGGGGACAATCTGCGACGCACCAGAGCTATCACAACATTTACTGACAAAATGAGTAATTTTAGAGCGAGTAATGTAGGCATTAAGTCAAGAGTCCCTATTATTTACTTCCAAGATAGTATCCCAATGGGTGTGGTTCCCAAGATGTCATCAGTGGCCAACCCGAGGCGGCCAAAGAACCCTAAACCACCGATTGTTTAATGCCCTCTAAGCCTTGTTGAATTGATGTCCCCGCCAAACGAGATCCTTATCACGAACTCTGTTAGCGCCCCAAACTAACCAAATATTTATTACCGCTCTCTTTTTAACCTCTCCCATTATTTCAACTTTTATTTAACGGGGCTAGAGGTTACCATCTAAATGGCTATGCCCATTTTCCTCCTTGCTTAAAGGCCATTCTAAATTATCTTATTTATATATATATAGGTGCTTCTCGTAACACTTAAAGAAAGGGTTATTTTTCTATTAATGTAAAACCTATAAGGAAATAGATTCGTTATTTTTGTAGATCAAACTGATTTAGCATATTTTAGTTCTGCTTGTTTAATTTCGCAGCTATAGACCTATATTATATTCAAGAAAGACCATAACTGTTCTTAATTTTTAAGCACAGACTCACTTATAAATTCTAGTTTATTTCAACTTTTTCGTTTTTGAATTGGATTTATTTCTGCCTATGAAAAGTCTCCTATAGCCAGGTTCTCTCAGCGCGAGAGCCTGATTCATGCAAATCTACTTGGAGAGAAATATTTTCTAGCTACTGGAAGGGGGGGGGGGGGGGGTAATGTTGTATTCAGTACCCAAAATGTTCTAAAACTACAATTAATTAAGAATAAACATTGTACAATATATATATGTTCACCACTGATGAGCCAAGCCCTCCCAATATATATTTTTTCATCGCCGTAAGAACAGTAGAAGTTCGTTTTATGTATAAAAGAAACATTCGCGCTTTTAAATCATTTTATTTTATATGTATAGATGGCGCGTTATTGCTTTGTGTTAATATATATTTTGTTTAAAATGACTATTTTGGATCAAATATATCTTATTCTTCCAATATTTCATGTAGCTATACGCCAAACCTCTTCGGGGAACTTGTTCTGGTAAAACTTGTTGCGGTAACTTGCACTTTAAAATCTCACTTATTAGTTACAATAGTTTGATAGGGTCGCTTGACTTAACCCTACAAGTGCTAATTATATTGCAATATGAAAAAACAATAGAAAAAAATAAAAGATAAGTGGGTTAGGTGTTGATATTAAAAATAAACGTTTAGTTTATTTTTGCTCCACTAGATGGCACTCTGCCATCTAAAAAGCACATATGCTCGTGGTCAGGAGATGCCTTCTTTATTTTTATATTGCAATATATGTAGAAAATTATATATAAGCCTTTTATTAGAATTATTACTGCACGCATGATTTAGGCAAGGTAATTTAACATTGTCTTTTGCACACGCGCGACGAATTTTTATTTGCGTTATGAATACTTTTTCAAATTTGATTGACAGATTTTATTTATCTTGCTTTGTATAGTGATTATATGACTCTATATTCCTTAAATATTCTTATATTTCGTTTAGCGTTATTGTATAAGAAATAAATATCGCTCTTTTTTAAAATTGGAATTATTAACTTATTTTAAAATAAATATGATGATTCACCTAAACACCTTTGGTCAAAAATAACCAAAAAATACTGCGGAGACGGTTCTGGTACTAATCAATGGCTGTACCTCCTAACGACCCCGTGGGATGATGTCGCCGGACGTTGCCAAGGACAAAACCACCAGGAGAGAAGAACCATTAGATCTTTGATGGTAACGTGGCGTAAGACACGATTCCTGCCTCTAAGGACATTTTAACGTGCCGATCAAATTTATTTTCAAATAACGATTATGAAATCGCTTCCTTAATTTGAAATTTTGGAAACTTATTTCAACAGTTTGACCGTGATAATTTGTAGGACTGAGAGGAGAGTTGCTTATGCTGAGCAGATTCGAGATATTAAATTACATGGCTGATTATACTGAGAACTGCTGATATTTTAAAAAGGAAATAAACAACATCAACTCACAATTGATGCCAAGTTTCATAAGCCTGCTTTTCTCTGCCAGTCCAACAGTACTTCTCGTGTTTTGGGATGTACAGGCAAAGATTGGTTGGGAAAATGATGCAAAGAATTTTGAACCCTTGTCTTTTTCACTGTATCGCTCGATTATGGTTCGTTCAGTGTTGAGATTTCAAGATATAAAATAAGATTAAACAAGTTAAGCAATTAATACCACAACATTGTCTTTTTTCAAACACAAACACAGAATATTGATTTTCTAATCTTAACATTAAGTTTTTGTTTGCTTTTTTTAACCTATAACTATAAATAGTCCTTGATGAAGATCGATATTTTTGTATATATATTTATATATTAAAAACCAAATTGGCCTTTTCTTACCGCTCATATGAGAATTTTATATGAAAGAGCGCCAATGACAATTTTGTTTTTAATATCAGCACCTGACCATTTTTCTATTTTTTCCTATTTTTTTTACATATTTATTATATGTGAAAAATAGTACAAAGTGAGTAATTGTACTGGGATCAGGTGGATAAAGATTCCTTTTTCTTAGCTTATATATTGTAGCAAAGTATTTGTTATTTTACAATACAATATAATGCTGCTTGTGATTGTAAAACGACATTTGTAAATTATCCCGCATGCGTTTCTTTTGAACGAAAATTCGAAATTTATTTTTAAGGAGAAATAACCATTATTTCTCGGGATTACATGCGGGATAATTTTCAAATGTCGTTTTATTTATTATTTTATTAACAGATTATCAATTTTGATATTTATATTTTGCTACTCAGTAAACTTGCCTCATTGATTTTTATCATATATAATTTGTATTTGCCTTAAATAAATTGCTGTGTCATCCTGAAGTTTGTCTTTCCTAATTTTCCACGTGGCAATATATTCATATATATATAGACATTTTTACTCATATAGTTTTATTCAAACACCTATATTTACATATATTTCTTAATTAAGTGACCCTTACTCTCGTGTAGCATCAGTAATTTTCTTCCTAGAGTGAAGCAAGCTAAGAAGAATTATGAAGGAATTCCATGAAGCAATCCTTGTAAATGCCTAGAGAGTCCTTGTGTTCTACGGACCTCCATAAATTGAATAAACTAATCCAGTAGCTGACGCGAATTTCCAAATTTCTTTTTTGCCTTTTGGTACCGAGCACTGACCTCTGAGATCAAGGTCGACCTTTCCTCACGATTGGCGTCTTTCTCAACCTGGAAGGCCGCAGAGGTGATCACTTCCAACCAAGGCTTCCATTTGAGCAACTTGAAGGCAAGTAACTGGGGCACTGACAATTCACCGTAAATTTCATAAAGCAATTAAACCTGAAGGGAGCCTTGTAGGATATCCTCTTTCACTTTTACTTCTCATAATTTATCAATGAGGAAGGAAATCGTGATGTATGTTCCAATAACGGTAAGGAAAACAGTAAGGGAATTATATTGCTGAGAGATGACTTTAAATATTAGTCAACAACAACAACAAAGCCTTTATTTAGGGCTTCTCGCCCTATACAGGATTCGCCAGTTCACAAGGGATGGGGAGAACACTGTGTGGCCTTTTTCCGGGATATAGTCTTGTGGAATCCAAATATCGCAATCGCTATATACCTATTCTTTGATATTTCATTAATTAGTGCCGGAAATGAAGGACAAAGTTGCCCCGTTTTATCATTTAGTTTTCGTCTTTCCTCAGACAGAGCAGCACAGTCAAATAAGTAGTGCAACATCTCCGTTGTTATTCCTGATCCACAGAAAGTGCATTTCAGGTCTTCACGCCTCAATAAAATCAGATGATGTTCTCTGAAAAAAATTGAAAGGGTTCTAAATTGTGCGATTAATCTGATGACAGGAAAAGGGAGTTCACTTAAGAAATATTCTTCGGTGGTAAACTTTGTATATATATCTCTATAGTGGGAATATAACTTTGATTGGGTTATTCTTGTTAAGTCGTTTTGTATTGTTTGCTCTATCGCAGTTCTTAATATTCCTGGGATAGCATTCCTTAGTGAATCAGGATCATTACAATAAGTAAGCCACGAGGATCCGTTATTATTGAGTAAATTGCTTAATTGTTTTATAAACCCGATGGGCACACCTGTAGCACAGGATAATTGCCTCATTCTATTTAAACATATTTAAAATATTAGTCAACAACTTGTGAAGAAATGAATGATAATTATAAACATGAATCGAACAATGCAGTTGATTTATCGCCCCTGTGTGGGACGCAAAGGTTGTGCGAGAGAATGTACCATACAGCTGTTTGGAGAATTCACACACAAACACACCTACACACACACAAACACATATTAATAAATAGGCAAATTTTTGAATAAAAAATAAAATGAAACATTTCATTCATTACAAAAATCCAATATTTCGCTAGGCTGTACGCCTATCTTCGTCGGGGTTTTCTATATTTTATAATATGCCTCAGATTAGGGATATGTTTGAAAATAATTCAATTGATTTGACAATTTAGGGGAACACATATATTATAATAATATATGCACCTATATATAAAATGTCAATTTTTTTTCTCTTATTGAATTATTGTTCACCTATATTGATATATCTCTGAGCTATATATATATATTAATTTAAAACTAAAATATTGATCGGGGAAACTGTATATACGACTTTTTTTATTCATCAAGTATTTAGCTAAAATTCTGAAATAAAATGCAATCAACGTTTATATTATTCGATATTTTCCCGATAGGTGGAGTTATTCAGAAACTATGCTCATTTGAGCTTTGAGAATTTGTCTTTTTGATCATATAATTAGTTATTTATGTTAAAATAGTATCGTATTTAACTATTATAATAGGATAAGCTAGATCTGCCCTCTTCGCATACACAAACTTTATTTTTCATTTAAAAAAAAAATAAAATCCTTTTTTCCCCATACGTTTTGAAAAAAATATTGACTCTCTCAAGTATTTTTAAAAAATCTAATCCTGTATATAGCTGAAATTATATTTTTTTTTATATAGAGCGCGCGAGGTGCTTTTCGAATATAACACTATCGTATTTTACCATATTTCCAATACTATATATATTCTGACGGTTCTCAATATAGCCATATGTAATGAAATCTTTAGTGATATTTTCTCGCCCTCTAGGTATTTTAAAATAACACATGTGGGTGTGTGTAATAAAAGGCGGTGGTATACCGGTTGTACAAACAAACAACGCCATAAAATAAGCCGCTGTCATCCTTCTGGCAAAATTAACAGCCTGCCGAACTAGTGTTGGTTGCAACTCATTGCGGCTGTTGTTCGAGTATCGAGTCAAAAGACAAACATTTTTAAAGAAAATGGTCAACCATTATTTTTTATCTACGGCTGCAGGTCGCATCATTTCTAACACATAAACAAACTATATATTTATATTAATGATGGTTTGAAATTTATATGTTAATTTTGTAATTATTCTTATTTTTTTAATTCATAGAAGCATTTTTCTGGCAGACATATTCAATTTTTTATCATCATCATTTTATTATTATTGTTTTTTTCCCTTTTTAGCAATAAAATATATATAAAACTAAGGTGTAATATTCAACTCAAACATATGGAACCAACATCGATTCATTTTTAAAGCAAAGTAAATCATAAGCTTATACAACTTTCACTTTTCATACAATGATGATTAAATTTTTTTTATTTACATGTATAATTAGAAATATTTATAAATACTCTTATTATTTCAAATAATATTATTTAATAATCTAAAAGTTGTTACTTTTAATTATATAATATATTTACATTTAAATAAACAACTCTAAAATATTTTAATTATTATTTTAAAAAGTAAACAATGCAGAATAAAAAAAACAAAGATAATTAATAAATAGATAAGGCAAATGATAAAGTTATCAATAATTTGTAAAGGATAAAATACTTTGAATATTATGCACTAGCGCGCCATCTGTGTTATCAATATTCGAAATTATTTTAAAGGCGTAAGATTCTTTTTGAAAACAAACAATTTCTACTGCCCTTACTACAATGGAAAAATTAATGGGAAGGCCTGGCTCATCAGTGGTGAACCCTCCCAGCGGTTTCGCCAGTTTAATCTACCATACCGCTATTATATTGCATTTTTGGAACTTCCTTTTATAGTGATACTGTTGCTAGACTCTTGGAATGGGTATTTTAGAAGAACTATGGTAGATTAAACTGGCGAAACCGCTGGGAGGATTCACCACTGATGAGCCATGCCCTCCCATTAATTTTTCCATTGCAGTAAGGGCAGTAGAAATTGTTTATTTTCAAAAAGAATCTTACGCCTTTAAAATAATTTCGAACTTTGAATATTATTACAAAACTAACAAAGTATTTTAATTAATTAGAAAATCATGAATTTACCTGTTTACAAGTTTACAGTTTATATCTCTAGCGTCCGCTACAGTTGCTATAAATGTTCGCACACGTATTTATGATCCTGTATAGTCGAGTGTGTTTATTGTGAAGTATGATTGTGTGCGATATATATGCTCAAATAGTTGCACATGCATTGGATGTTTACATGTGGCTGATACATGCTCGTGTGAGGTTACGTAGTTTGGAAATAAATTAAGATTATATATAGAATTAGAAACATATAATGATGGTTCTACATGGATTCGATGAATATATATATATATATTTTTGCTTATCCCCCTAGTACACGTGGTACAGGCCATGATAATCATGGTGGGTAGTTAGCGACTGCTTTTACTGTAAGCGCACCACATGTCTACATATGTGAAAAGCAGTTCGACTTTGCACTTACAAATGTGCCAGAGCCCCGTTTGGTTACTTGCACACGCTGGTGGGGTTGGACTTTTGCAAGAATCGGGGGCCATTGGAGCATTTTTTTTTAACAGAAAATTGTCCAATGCGGGATTCGAACCTGGGTCGTAGTGGTCGAAAACCAAACGGTTTAACTAGCCTTCCACCGACCCCCCCCCCTGATGATTATATATAAGATCATGGAACTTCTGAAAGATGTTTAAAACTTCGCGAGCTTGTGTGTGTGTGATCTGTAGCGGCTCCCAAATATCAACTTTTCATATTTTCATCATAAGTTTTAATTTGTTTAATAACTATTTAATTCAAATATTAAATTAAAATATTCATCTTATAAATATATAATGCTCATAAAATATACTTTATTAAAATTATATAAATTACCATTAATATCACATTATTTGTGTGTGTGTGTTGTCATAATAATATATATAATAAAAATAATTATATATCATTCTAAATATAAATTATAAATCATGTAAAATATAAATATTTATATATAATATATCAAACACATATATTTTAAAATTTTATAATATTAAAATGTTATTTGACCACGACAGATATAAACAAAAGAACGTCAACAAGTATACAACAATTTAACCCCTTCTGATAATTTGTATTGGATAAATATAATTAAAAGTTGATTTTTACGAAAAATAATTTGTTGTCGGACTCCGCTTGGAATTACAAACCAATCAGCAACAAATCTTGTATATGAAGCCTAGGTGTGAATTATCACGCAAAATGTTTTTTAGATAAATTTCATTTATAAGCAGGCATTATCGTTAAATAAAAGAGAATTTAAAAGCATTTATCGATATCTTTTTTATTCTATTGTAAACGTTTTAATGAGGAAAAATGAGAGTGAAAGGCGCCTTGTTATGAATACATATTGTTTAATTTCTTTATTTTTAAATATATTTTGAGAATAATTAATCGGTGAGAGAGAGTTCTCTATACTAAAAAGTAAAGTTGTTCGTTGCTTCCTTTTTTGTTTAGTTTTTTATGTTCATATTAAATATTAAATGTATAAATATTTAAAAAAAACATATTTATTTTAAATAAGAGACACATCGCCCAGAATGGCTTTATTTTCCTGACGTTTCGACCAAAAATATTTTGTCCTCGTCAATAAAGCATTTGGCAAGACGTTAAATTTCTCGAGTATGTCTCTAGATAATAATAATAACATGTAAAATATATTATAAACTTTAAAAATAAAATATATATAATAATAAAAATTAGCTTTTTATTTTCCAAAAAGGTTACACGTTTTTATATAAAAAGTGTGTATATATATATGTAGTGAATTTTCAATTTCATATTCCTATTTACAACATTAAAACAATAAAATATCATATAAATTTACAATTTCAATCTCTTGTCTCCTTGTCAACAAAATAAATCAAGAATAGCCGAATGAATCAAAGTTTTACTAAAGCTAAAATTGTTTAAGTGAGAAGAAACTATTGTAAATAAAGCGCAGTTAAAATCCAAAATGATCAAATATCTGATGAGTATTTAACCTGAAAAAAAGAGGTAAATATGCGAGTGTTTTTTAAATTTAATATCAATATCGGATTAATTTCATACTTTTATTTTCCAAATTTAAATTTTAAATGTATTTAACTCTAATATAATATTATTTGCATCAATATTTCAAGTACAAATTTAAATCAGTTCAAGAACTTTGAAATGGAGTTTAAAACGTTTTAATATATACCTTTCTAAATGAAAGAAAAAATTAAACAGCTGAAAATTAAGCTTAAAGAAGAGATAAATACATAATACATAATCCAATATTATTTTAAAAGATGAAAAGAGGATGGTTAAAGGAATCAATGAGATTTTGGATGAACTACCATCACAGTAAGAACTAGCCGTTCCATTTTTACAAGCCTGTAAAAAACACTGACATAAATGATGTCAAAATGTGCCTTCATTTTAAAAAATAGAAATAACTTTTAAAAATACTATATAATTTCTTTAAAAAAAACTATGCTGAGAAGAAATAGGAAAGAGTGAAGATGTTACATTTACAGATATAAAACCCATATTAAATTGTATTGCTGGTACAAAGATAATAATGTTTCGTCCAATTTTTCTCACGACATACACACCAAAAATTGTTTTTAATATTTTCAATAGAAAACCCATTTAAAGTGATTTGAATAACGAAAAGAGAATAGTGACTATTTAAAACATGAACACTGTAATGAATGGACATGAACTTAAATGATGAAAGTACACAAGAATTTGATAAATGGGAGCTATATTCAGCTTGCATAAAGCACTTAACAGCAATTTCTTCAATTATAAGCCACTATACACCAGAAAAGTTGAGGTACAACCAACTAAGAATGGAATTTTGAAATCTCAAGGCTCTGAAAATTTAAGAGTGCTCGTGAGAAATGAGTATTCTGAAACCAAATTTATAATAAAGGATATTTTATATGTTCCAAAGAGAAACTATCTTGGAACGAAGAAGAAACCAAGCTGTACAGGTTGATGTAGGAGTTTATATATTTGATACAAATTATAATCTTTAATTAAAAAGGCATATATTGGATCAAAATATCATTTATTTTACCAATATTTCAGTGGCGCTGAGTTTGTTGTTGACAAACTTTAAAATGTTATAACACCTTGATAAAGGTTGGCGTTCAGCCAACTGAAATATTGGTAAAATAAATGATATATTGATCCAATATATGTCTTTTTAATTAAAGATTTATTTATGGATTGCTCTATTTTCAAAAAAAAAAATTATAATCTAATTGGTCAGTAGAGTTTGATGGATATATATGTTACCTTGAATAGCTATCATTGAAAATATTTCACATGGTTATAAATTGTTATTAAATAAGTTAATTATTTTTAGCAAATTACATTTATATATTTAATTGCCATCTATCGTTAAAATTTGTAACAATTATTTTTTTAGCAATGTGTTTTTTTAATAATAGCATTAAATACTATCTTTACAGACCTTACTTTCAAAATTCGAAACTATTTTAAAGGCGAAAGATTCTTTTTGAAATTAAACAATTTCTACTGCCCTTACTGCAAAGGAAAAATTAATGGGAGGGCCTGGCTCATCAGTGGTGAACCCTCCCAGCGGTTTCGCCAGTTTATTCTACCATACCGCTGTTATATTGCATTTTTGGAACTTCCTTTTATAGTGATACTGTTGGTAGACTCTTGGAATGGGTATTTTAGAAGAACTATGGACATAAGCTTCTAGGACAGTAGAATTACATACAATTATAAATATATAATATGCATCGAGCAATCGCTCTTCCGCAAATATCATTTTGAGTTTACTACAATGGTAAAAGTTATTGAATGAAAGGGCTTGGCTTATCAGTGTTGAACCCTCTCAGCGGTTTCGCCAAATTAATCTCCAGACCGTTCTACAATGGTATTAGATTGGTTTTCCTATATACCAAAACCGAAATTGTGTTCAGATAGAACTCTAACGAAGAACTTTTGGCCAAATATATCTCCTCTAACAAGATGAGAATCATAAGTTTACTAAATTTTAAATTAGTCCTTTAGAATATTGGAAAATTAAAAGGACAATTTCAAAGTTTGAGAAAACAATTAATCAATAGGCTCACCCTATTAAAAGGAAAGGTTGTTAGTTTCTTACTTTTTATAGTCTGTAGCGGACACATTGCACAAAAATAGTAAATTTGTTGCTTTATTTTAAGCTAGTTTAATTTTTGAATAAATGTTAAAATTGCGAAAATGTAAATTATCAATTGTATAAATTTCCTCAATAAATATATTTTAAGTTGAGAAATTGAGTTCCTAGAGCCCGTCCATTTTTCCCTCGCTGGTTTTAAACGCAGTCTACGAGGCCATTGGATTCGCGTGAAACCACTGGGAGTGTTCTACGTCCACGTTAAGGAGATTGATTACCTTATAATAGAAGTTATTAAGTAACTTAAAAATGGGCGATGAAGGTTATTGCGTCTATGGTGTATTTTCATATTGCTGAAATATTAAATACAGTTAAACCTGTCTATAGCGCCCCCTCTTGGGACTCACCAAAATAGGGTGCTATAGAGAAGGGGTGCTATAGACTGGTCACTTTTAATGTAAAATGTTTACATTTTAGTGTTTAAAATCGGGCGCTATAGAGAGTAAGGCGCTATTTAGAGGGTGCACTATAGACAGGTTTAACTGTATATATTACATGTAATATTAAATAAATTGTAAAAAGCAATGAGAAAATTGTTTGAAGTATAATTTGGATTTAAATTACCAACCATATCGTTGATTCTTTTGCGGAGTTGTATAAGATAATAATGTAAACGTCTAAGGATGAGTATCTTTTATAGAGTTGTGTGTATAAGAGTTCATATATATATACATCCAAAAATATCTAAATTTTATTTGTAGAGTAATAAATGTACAAACCTCTTAGAAAGTTAAATATAAATATAATATTAGTAGTTTTATGCAATACCACATATGTAGAAGGAACCAGTAGAACAATAGAGACCAGACTAAAGAGCAGAACATCAAAACCCCTAGACCACTAAACACACATTCGACCTCAAACACGCAATAGCTTGTTACCAGCAAGCAACAACGATTCCTGAAAGCACTGATAACATCAAATATAAATAGCATCAATAGAAAATAGACCTCCCAACCTAGTATAACAATATACCTAACCTTATAGCATTATACCCAATAACATACATCTCATTATGCCTCACAGAATATAGTTATACCGTCCTCACATTCAATTTAAATATTTTAAAGGCAACAGCATATATTTGTTCACAGAAATTTTAAAAGTATTAATGTAATTGTATATATATATATTTATTATATGAAAGATAGTTGGTATTAGAGAAGGAGCATTGATAATTAAAAATAATAATTATATAATGATAATTTGGCCTTAAATACCCATTTCTTGGTTTCTCAAGAAGCCTCTGGGACCAAAAATATTTTTGGTCGCAGTGGTACAGCCTACTCCACGCTGACGAGCGCCAACAGCGCGAAACGCGTTTGTGGATCGCTTTTCTTGATTTATCAAGAAATTGGGGTGGTCAAATATCACGGAGCAAGTTAAATAAACGTTTAGTTTATTTTTGCTCCACTAGATACTGACATGGATCTGACGTACTTCTGCCAAGGATTCCATCGAAGTCTTGGAACATTGTCCCTAGTACCTTTGCGTCCTTTTTCTTGCGGCGTGAAGAGCGGCTTTGTCGTCGTATCGTCTATAGGGACATCGTCATCTTCGAGGGAAGTCTTGGCTTTAGCACGGCGGTGGAATCCTGGAGTCAGTCTCCGAAAATGTAGATCACAGCACCCATGGCTTCAAGGTCTTCTCGGCGGTCTTCAGTTTGTCTTCCCTAACTTATCCAGCATCTCCACCAAAATGCCACGTAGAAAATTAGGGAAGGCAAAAAAAAAACTTCAGGATGGGGCAAGAATTTATTTCAGGGATGGACAAACTATGAATGGTAAACAAAAGATAAGCCACAAGGGAAATTTACAGAGTAGCAAGATATAAACATAAAAATGACCACTCTGTTAAAAAAATAATAAAATTAATAAATACATTGTTACAATATATATAGCCTAATGCACATCCGCGCGTGTACACGCCAATATAATTTATTTACTTGGTTTTTGAAAATAGCATTACTTTGTCATATATTTATTATTACGCATAGAAGAGCAAATTGATCAAATCTTGCAACACTTAAAATGACCAAAAGAAAATCTTTACTCAAAATCCAATTTTTCCTTATTTTTATATCTATTTATATTTTTAATCCGAAAGTTACAACTAGAGAGAGAGAACATTATTCAGCTCTCATCTTTTGCTATATACACTGGTCCGCAAAATTAAAGGAACAACATATATTTTTCATTTATCTCAAATTTTATTGAACATTTATCAATCAAATTTTATACACAAATTTATTATTCCATTATTGATTAGAATAACCGAAATAAAAAAATTCTAACACGTATTTTATGCAAATTAGCCGGTCAAGCAATGATCTTCTTGCAGTCAGTGCATAAATATCTTGGATATTGTTGTTAATATGGGGTGTGATCGCCTTTAACTGATAGACAGGCTCTACATCGGTGACCCATACTAAGAATTAGGGAGTTTATCAGCTCCTGTGGAATCAACGCCCACTCTTGTGTTAAGGCTGTTTCTAGCTCATGAGTGTTTCTAGGAGGGGGTTGTAGGGATGAGATCCGCCGTCCTAGGTTGTCCCATACATGCTCAATGGGATTTAGGTCTGGGGATCGAGCTGGCCAATTCATCCGAGTAATTGCATGGTTTTGGAGAAAAGTGTCGACCACACCAGCCCTATGTGGACGGGCATTATTATCCATTAGAATAAAGTTTTTTCCCATTTCCAATGCTTGAGGCATCACATATGCTGCCAAGATCTCGTCCCGATACCTCTGTCCAGTCAGGGTTCCTTGCCGAAAAATATGGAGTGCTGTGCGACCGCCCAAGAAGATTCCAGCCCAGACCATAAAACCTTGGCTTCTGTAGGGATCCCTTTCAACCATATTCCGGGGATTATTTCTGGTTCCTACCTCTCTCCAGACAAAGACACGACGAGAATCGCTGTTTAGAGAGAATCTGGACTCATCAGTGAACATTACACGCCTCCATTCATCTGGATTCCAGGCGAGATGTTGTCTGCACCAAAGTTTCCTTGCTCTCTTTTGAGGTGGTGTCAATGGCACACAAATTATGGGTCGTCGAGCATAGAGGCCCTTCTTGTGAAGCCTTCTGCGTATTGTATCAGTTGATACTAAGACTCCTGTATCTGCATTGAGGTCACTTCGTAGTTGCGATGCTGTTATTCTTCTATTGCGACGCACAAGGAGACTCAAATAACGGTCTTGATTTAACGTTGTGACCCTTGGCCGTCCTTGTTCGGGTGTTCTGGCAACATTAGCTGTCGTTTGAAATTTTTTCCAAAGCCTTGAGACAACGTTTCTTGTCAATCCAAGCCATCTTGCTACTTCTGCCTGTGATTGGCCTGCTTCCATCCTTCCAATAGCTTGTAATTTTTTTTCTTGTGATAAATGTTGCCTATAAGCCATGAAAACTTTAAAAAACAAAAAGGTTCAATAAAAATCTAGTGGAGAATAAAATTAGGAGGCTTTGAGAAAGACTCAGGCACGTGCTGGAGGCGGAGTCAACGTAGACGGTGGTATTTTGCATATTGGGAACAACTTTATTCGTTTTTCTGTTTTACATACTGTCTTAATTCATGGAAGCTTTTGAATATATCAAAACTTGATATATATCCCTTAATATAACTTTTCTTTTTCTTAAACATGTGTTGTTCCTTTAATTTTGCGGACCAGTGTATAATGATGACCCAGAGCAATTATTCTAAATTACAATCTCATATATTATATATAAAAATAAAAGGTAGATAAAAGAATAATTTTATTTTTAATATATAACATTGTTTTTATAGATAAAAAATAACATAGAGTCAGAGAAAAATAATATTCCACTATAATTCCACTATATTTTTTAAAACATCTGAAAGATATGTGGAAAAATGTTCAAAAGTGAATTTGTACTTTGATCAGGTAGATAAATTAAGAAAAAAGGCATTTCCTGATCGTGCAACTGAAATTTTCTGATGGCTTGCGCCATCTATCGGATATTCATCTATTAGTTTATATTTATTCCGATAGATGGCGCAAGCCATCAGAAAATTTCAGTTGCACGATCAGGAAATGTCTTTTTTATTAATCTGAAAAATAGTTCTCCAACAACTGAAAGGTTTTGCGCTAAAAATTCGTATCGAACATTCATATTTTAAAATTTATTTATATAAATTGGTTTCCTCACTTTACCTAGTACACGTCTATAGGCATATCCTTTTATTCCCCTCAAACCTGGAACCTTGCAACTAAAAGTCTATAAGCCTCATAAACAGTTTCCACACAGCCGCTTTAGAAACCGTATTTGGCTATAGTTGGCATGATGTCATACCAATTGAAGGCATCCTAGTTAAAGGCAATAAATGTGGGTTTTGCCTGTAAAGTGAGCGCGCGCGCCTAAATTTTAGAGAGCCAATCGCTAAATAATTTTAATTCCTTATTCATCCTATAAAAGTACAAATATTAAAATAAGATAAGAAAGTATGAACTACTTTTAACATACATAATATTTAAATGTTGAACGTTTTTTCCATTAAATCGTTTCTAATTTTTTAACCTTCTATATAAATTTCCAAAAATATGATTTGTTCTGAAAAAAAACTTTCAATTTATACTTTATCAATTGTGTAAAATAAGATAATTTCTTCTTTTTTTGCCTTCAGTCCAAGTGTTGCTATCGGCGGTTAGATCATCTCCAAATCCTGAAGGGCGTCAGGCTCCGGTGAGAGTTGAGAAAGTGAGATTAGCCCATCTCACAAGGGCAGTGCCCCTCAAGATTTCCTGAATGCCGTATCCAGGTCAAGAACTTTTCCCGCCCTTAAACTTGACCTCCTTGGCCCGTACTGCCGTCTGGCCTTTCTTTGTTTGCAAACATTTGTCTACGCATCCCAAACGTTTACTCCTCTCCTTTCCGCCAAGTTCCGTATGTTTAAACTCGCTTTCCTTTTGTGACACTGATTCTTGATATTCTATGTACTTTGGCCAAAGATAGCTAAAGTCTCTTTATTTTTTCGGCTCAATTCAAAGACATTGTTTTAGAATAAATTCCGTGTTTTCGTGTGTATCCGCAGAAATAAATTAATATATTATAGTGAATGACACTTTTTCAATCGCAAAAAAAGGACCTAGCCATCTACATTTGTAACTAATGCAAAATATAAACCAAATGAATTCGTCTGAATAAAGATGCTGCTAGGAGAAACAAAGAATGACTTAGCCGAATCGTCCCCAGATAAATTGTAGAAACACCGATGATTCTTCGTTTGGCAACATAACCGGCTACTTTCTCATTGAACTCGCGGACGACCCGTAAAGCACTAGGGTAATAAAACTTAACATCATATTTATAAAAGCCACGTATCGCGTAACTTCAAGGCACTCATTTCAACAACTCTTAGATCGATCAAAATTAACGCCAAATATAACAGGTTACCTATTTTTATAAATATCATATACTTATATCATGTATATCATGTACTTTTGATAAATTATAATAAGAAAAACTTTTCTATCTATAATAATTAGCGCCTGTTTGATCAATGGTGAACCCTCCCAGAGGTTTCGCTAGTTTAATATACAATACCGCTCTAATAATTGAATTGGGTTATTCTCTGCTTTTACATTCTTTCCATCGCAGAGGAAGGACAATAAACAGATGACGCACTATCTCATATTCAATAGCAATATATAAAATTATGTTTTTATGAAATATAATTTATTTTGAATGATTATATATTTTCGTTTTATTTCTAGCATAAAGTTATATGATCTTATTTTTAATTCTGCCCTTTTATCAATAACTTTAAATTCACATAGTAAAACCATTTTTTTTTGCCACCAATGCTCACAAATGAACTTATACGATTGGACCTCTGTGCAGATGCATCTCCAGTGGGGAAGGAAGTGCCGGGAGTGGGCCGCCGAGGTCCAGAGCGACCAGGCTGGGATTTGCGGGTGCATCGGCGTGCCAATCGCCCTTGTTCTCGCCGTCCTCGGCACCCTGGTCTACTTGGTGCTTACGGCTCAGTTCCCCATGTCTCTCAACAGCTTCGACGAGATAGCGCTGCCGCGGTCATCGAGAGCCTTAAAGGATCGTGCTCACATCGAAGCCACGTTTCCCGAAGGAAGCGCTGTAACACGGGTCGGGAGGCTGGTCCGAGTTTTGGTCGTGGCTCGAGAAGGAGGTGACGTTCTGCCTTACCTTCGTGACCTTCGAGTAATTGACTCCGCTGTGAGATCAGCTCGCACCGACGAAGGCCTTACCTACGACAAAACTTGCCTTAAAGACTTTGGAACGGGAAGGTGCCGTGAAAACCCTGCGCTCTTTCTTCTTGGTCGCAACATAACTTCAGTTCCCTTTCCCCTGGAGATATCAACAAGAGGTATTCGGTATTATGGCTACAGCATTGGAGGAGTAACTCTAGATCCACGTGGCATAAATATTGCTTCTGCCCAGGCTCTCAGCCTTGTGTACATGTTTAATACCAGCAATTTGGAAACGGTGAAAGTACTTGAAAAAGAAATCGAGAAAAATCTAATTAATACTTCGCTACCTAATGTGTCCTTCAACTTCTACTCCAGACCAAGATTCGTTAAGGAAATAATGAGAAACAGCATGCTGTCGGTGCCGGGGTACATCTCGGCCTTCGTCCTGATGGTGCTCTGTGCCTGCGCGGCCACGTTCCGCTCCGACCTCTCGGCCCTCCTGGGCGTGATCGCCGTGATGGTGGCGGCGCTGGGCTCCGTGGCGGCCATCGGGCTGTTGGCGGCGAGCGGCCTGGGCTTCCTGGCCTTCTGTCTAGCCCTCCCCTTCTTCTCTATCGGTGAGTCCCTCAGAGATTCCCTTGACCTTCTAATTTGATCAATGAATCGACAGTATATAGATTCTTCGACATAGATGTTTTATTCAATAATTTATTTTATTTCATGTTTGCATCAAGACGGTAGCTGTGCCGATGTTGTCTACACATCTTAGATAAACATTTTCTCCTTGAAATATTGCTGTTTTCGAAATAAAAAGTTACAGGTATTCTCCCTTCAAATTGTCTGTACCATAAAAGTATTTTAGGTGGAGATAATGCGTTCGAAGATTTAGTGAGTATTTCACAAATGTAAGCACAGTTTGCAAAAATAATTATTCAAAACGTATAGTTTGAAAAATATGAATAATACTTATAAAATTACCTATATTTATTTAATTTTTAAAATTTATACATAAACGTTTTTATGGGTATTTTAAAAAACTTTTTACGTATGATTGATAAGTTTTACACTTTAATTTACCATATTTATATGAAATCAGAAAGCTTCTTACAAATACGCCTTAAAAACAGGAAAATAAAGCGTTAAAAGTATCAATTATGATGTGAAAGGTTTAAAATAAAACACTTAAAAAGAGAGCGTTTATGAATTAAGATTTTAAAGAAAAATGATTTTTTAAAGATATTATTTCTATTTCTGAAAAAACTGTGTTTATATTTCCGCACACTACATTTATATTTCCGCATACTCAATTTATATTTCGGCACGATTCACTTATATTTCTGCATATTCCAATTATATTATCCGTACACTGAATTTATATTTCTGCAAACTGTGTTTATATTTCCGCACAATACATCTATATTTCTATGAAAAATAGACACTTCGGCCAGTTAGAGTTTTTTTTTTTCTAAACGTTTCGACAAAAATCTTTTGTCTTCGTCATTTACTTCTCCTGACGAAAACAAAAGATTTTTGTCGAAACGTTGAGAAAAAAAAAAAAAAACTCTAACTGGCCGAAGTGTCTATTTTTCATAGAAATATGAATGCCGCCGGCCAGGCAGCCTCTATCTTTACGATATATTTCTGCAAACTGTGACTATAGCTGTAGAAAACCCGGTAAAGGTCCATTTCTATACTTCGTTGTATAGGTTCTTGGTCTTTCATGTGTCACTTGGTTATTTATACTTAATCACCCTAAAAAAAAGAGATTTTTTAATATATCGCGCATACAAAATTATTTTTCATATTCAATTTATAAATTTCAAATGATTAAACCTGCATCACTTTATTATACACAAGATGTCTCTTACACCTATAATTAATTTAATTTAAAATATCAATAAGCGCCCAATTAAATATTTCGAAAACTTTAAAATATTAAAGAAGTACATACCAACCTCTAGATGGATGCTCAATGGATGAAACGCTGAAAATCCCCTTGGAGAGTTGGGGCACAAACAGACAAAATGAATCATTGAAATATATTTATAAACAAAAATGCATATTTATCTCTCAAATAAATAAGAATATTCCAAACACAGCCATAAAACTATATATAATGTTTTTAATACATATAAAATATTAATAAATGGAACATAAATCCTATATAGCATAAATTATTTAAGCATATTCTCATCAGCATAAACTGATGAAATTAGAATGTTCACGTATTTATGCTAACAAAAAGAAATAAATAGTTAAATTCTAAATAAGAATCATTATTTCTCTTTCAGTTAAAGTTCAAATATTTTTGTTTCCAGATGGTTGGAGGTTGCCAAATGAAACTGGTGCATGTGAACCGATCAAAAAATATTTAAAATTTAGGTTTAGAGTGAGAGACCTTAAATAATTGAAGTATTCAAATAAAATAATAATTTCAGATGCTACAATGAGGAAATACTTTAAAACTTGGCGTTACTAGGATGTCTTTCAAAAAGACGATGTATGAGCAAGAATGAAACAAGGTAAACATCAAAATGGAACTTCACGGGATTTCACAATGGGTAAGTTCAACTCTGGACGCTGTCCTGTTGTACCTTCCACACGTTGGTGGCCGGTACTTTCAGTTATTAGGGAAAGTACTTCTTTATTCTTCTTTTTATTAAGTGTACTAGATTTCTGCCACTAGTGGAATTTCGGGATTAGGTTGTCTATAAAAAAAAAGCCTAAACAATTTTATTTCAGAATTTACATTTAAAATGAATCCTAAAATATTGTTCTCTTACTTGTACTGTTATATGTATTTAAATCATAAATTTCTTTAAGAAAATACAGAGAGGGCTAGTGCAACCTTAGGTTATTAATAAGATTGTCAGAGGTAAGGACGACCACCTAGGATAACATATATAATGGCCTTCACATTCCAGAAACTGTGGAGTTAAGTGAAACCTTGCAGCGTTTAATCAGCAAACAGCGATATTTCTCTGCTTCATAGTATTAATGTAATTATTAAGGTTACGTATGTCCACGCTCCAGAGCAGCTCTTTAACGCTTGAAAGATATTCGAGGGCTTCTTGAAATTACTAATTGTATAGATTTCATATTTTGGTATTTCTAGAATTTTTTTGCAGCGCCACATCTCACTTTGTTTAATCCGCTAGTTTTAGATGCAAACAAAGGCCGAGTTCTCGTGGTATGCAGGGAGATAACTTCGATCGTCCTACGAATACGCTGTAATAGCCGTAAAATCGTTGTTCACCGGTCCAAGGCTGAGTGGTTACTAAACTTCTCAGTGTATGGAATGTGAAGGTCACATATTTTAACTGAGGTGGTCGCCCACACCTAAAGGTTCCTTGAAAATATGCAGTTCATTACCTCTTATCCTACATTTATAATTATAAACATTGGCCCGTCGTACATCTAACAGTGATATTCAAGAATATTTGAAACTAAACACTTTTTGTAACGAAATAAATTATTGCTTTTGAGATAACATTTCCGTTTTGAATTTTATTACACTGATTTTTCTTTTAAAAGTGATAGAATTTTGGAATCCAATGGTTCATTCAATAAAGTTGCTTCTCAGTTTTCCAAAGCTGGTGTTGTGGCTTTGTCGCCGACCTGAGTCCTCTAGTTTACGCAAACGGTCAATAGATAGCGCCTAGTTTGGGCGTCCATTTTGATACGAGAGGCGACCTTTATTTTTATAGATCATTATCCCCCGGGAAAATTCCCATCTAAAAGATAATTAAAGCCGATACCTTATATAAACTTTTTGAAAATAGAGCAATCCATAAATAAATCTTTAAATAAAACGGCATATATTGGATCAAAATATCATTTATTTTACCAATATTTCAGTTGGCTGAACGCCAACCTTTATCAAGGTATTATAACATTTAACATTTACCATGGGTTGACACACTTTAAAATGTTTAATACCTTGATAAAGGTTGGCGTTCAGCCAATTGAAATATTGGTAAAATAAATGATATTTTGATCCAATATATGCCTTTTTATTTATATAAACTTATTTACCTAAAATTAAATTAATATGAAAATGTTTTTTTTTTAAACGCACACAGTTTATGTAAATAAAAAATATTTTAAGAGACTAATTTATTATTGAAATAAATATTTGAAATGTATATCAAAGAGCCAAAAATGGAACTAAGTTTATGAATCGGCTTTTAGGCGTCATGTACTTGTCTAGAAAACAAAAACATCGGAGTTATCAAACTTGGTATTCTTTAGTGAATACTATCTAACCAATATACCCTACCATATTATATAAAAATAGGTAGACAAATTAAGATGTATTTTATAAGAGATATGTTTTAAAATTTTGGAAGATAATGTGTGTGTGGTTTGAAGGGGAGTAGTGTGTGACCTTGGTGAAAACATTGTAAATTCTTAGTTGACATTAAGTGTGTCTGTGGGTGTCCGCTACATGTCAGAGCGAGGTACTGGGTCATGACGACACTATTCCATGCTATGATGCTAGTTGGTCCCGGGAGCTGGGCCGAGTTATCGCAGCTCGTCTAACCCAGTCTGAACGCTGTTAGAATCAACTTTTGGCTCAAATTTTAGCCATTTTCATTACAAACTACCCGAGACGTACAAAATTTGTAATAGATATTGTGGGAACATTTCCAACACTTAGCTCTAGGCTCCGAACCTTTTTTGGACACCGCCCACTATGCAAAGCATTCATTTTTTTTAACCATTATCACTTTTTTGTATACAACATGTTGATACCAATAGTAAAATTCCTCTATAATATTTAATAGATTTCTAGCAAAGAGAATATTCAAATGTAAAAAATAAATATTTTACATTTAATTTATATAACCATCATTTTTGTGTGTGATAGATTCTTTAATATTTGCCCCTGTAAAAATGAGTCTTAAATATTTGAAAAGTGAGAAGTATTTATTAACATGTGTTTTTGCACATACAAAAGACACAATTATGTAACAGAAAATAAAAGAAGTAAATATATTTGGATAGCACATTTATTTCTTCAAGAAAAATCGAAAAAATACTTCACATATGTAAAACTGTAAAAAAATAGAGTTTTATAGAGTAGTGGGGGGAATTGTCACTTGAAATTTTGCTAATGTTGGAGATATCAGCTAAAATCTTCTGAGTCACACTATTTGCCTTTTTATTCAAAATATAAAATAACATTATGTAAAATATCCATGTATTGTCGAACCTGAGGCGTCCCCAAATTATTATTTTAATTCTGTGATTTGAATGGCAGACTCTACAAGGGTATTTCCTTAAACATAAAGAGTCTCTTTTTTGAGATGTAGCTTACACTTGTTAACTTTTTTATTACTTTCATTACAAGCGCTGTATACAATATTTGAGCCATATTATATGCCGTTTGATCTTAGCCAAAAAGGCTATATACCATTTAGAGTTAAAACACTTTAAATAATGGGAAATAAAATGGATAAATCGCGCGTGAATTTATTAAGTTAATAGGAAATTGGGATAATAATTATATGGGATTATAATTTGAGAACAAAACATGACGAATCTAGTTTTAGCTTCACACACACATACAAATAAACAAACATCGCTTCTCGGCCTTTTGACTAAGATTAAACAAACAAACAAACAGAAATTTGGTGCGTTACAACGTTCCCCCGGCGCCCAGTCTGTGCTGCCATCTATCGCTACGTTCCTCAACTATTTATCCTGACGACTTTGAAAAGGGCTTCATATGCCCATTACATGTATCTGAGTCTCAGATGTTAGTTGCCCCAGTTTATATTAATATTATTCAAATAGTATATTATAATAAATAATTAAAAATTTTCGTAAAATCTTCATGTTATCGTGATAATATAATGATACAACGTTCCCCCCGGCGCCCAGTCTGTGCTGCCATCTATCGCTACGTTCCTCACTATTTATCCTGACGACGTTGAAAAGGACTTCATATGCCCATTACATGTATCTGAGTCTCAGATGTTAGTTGCCCCAGTTTATATTAATATTATTGAAATAGTATATGTAGTAAACCCGTTGTGGAATGTGCTGGGCAGTCGGTGGTAGTGGGTGCGTGATGTGGGATTCCCGCACTGGGACAGCAAGAGACAGAGGCAGGTCTAGATGGTAACTTCAAGAGGAAGAGGTAGACCACGGACGAAGGCAGTCGGACCATGGGCGTCACGGATGCCCTACATCGCGGATAGGGGTGAGAAACCCGACCGTCTAACGGCGTGGTTCTGAAAACAACTACCTGAATAACTCTCTTTGTCCCATTGCTGGCCTCTTTATATACTCTGGGACGCTCGCATATGTGGCGATTCCTCATTGGCTACTGTAATCACGTTACTTTATGGCGCCAGGTTGTTTTTCGTCTGGCCTTTGTCATCTCTGGTCTACCTCTTTCTTTGTTTTATTTGCTTCCATTGTTCGATACATATTTTAATATATAGATATGGGGTTATATAATGAATATCAGAAGAAGGTTGTGAACCATATAACTCAAAATATACTACAGAATGTGTCCCCGGTGATGAAGGTTTGGTTGGGGGAATGACATGTAATGAATGATGACCTAACAAACCTATTATAAAAAAAATAAAAGAAATAATTTGTATACAAATTAGTTAAAATTATTATAAAGTTACAAGTTAAAAAGAGAAAGATGTTGTAATGGTGGTGTATCAATGAGAAAAAAAATCAAGGTTATAAAAATAAAAACGCACAAAATGAATGATAAAAGATTAAGAAAAAGTATATAATACAACATGGTAAATATGGTAAAATGATTCGTACAAGTAAAATAATATCTTATTGCATAAAATGTGAGCGGAGAAAAAGTTAGTTTATTGGTTGAACATATAATGTGACGCTAAGGTTGAAAAAGGGAAAGGGGGTATCTGAGCATGTTTCTGCAAGGTAGAATCCCAAGCATTCTGCAATGCAATGCGAACTTGTTTAAGTGAGGCATTGTTTTCATTAACAGAAGGCCCAAGATATTCCGTCTGCATCGTTAGCTCAGACAGTGAGAAGAAGTGGGAAGATTGATGGGGTAAAAGGTAGAGGTAGGAGGGTAAGAGGGATCCCTGTTGTCCATAATGATTGTGCCCGGTTGAATTATGAGAAAAAAAAAATGAAAAGTTGAAAAAATGGTGAATTGATATGATGAGTCGGGCGATGAGAAAAAAAAAATAAAAATATCGCGCTGGATATCCTGAACTCATTATGGGGAATGGGTATAACGAGGAAGGATTGCTCCAGTCGGATTAATCAATGAAAAAAAACAAAATGTTCGGCGAACTGGAATCCCTTGGAAGGTAGTTGGAGGTTTGAAGGATGTGGGAAAGGAGAGGTGGATGTAAGAGATTTATTGCTGTCATTTTGATTGTGTCCGGCTTGTGTGATGAAAAGAAATGTTGAAAAATGAAAAAATGATGAGCCGGACGATGAGAGGAAAAAAAATAAAAATCTAACAGGGTCTCCTGAGCTCACTGTGGGGAAATGTACAGCGAGGAAGGGTCTTCTAGTTAGTTTAATCAATAAAAAAAAAAGAAAATGGCTGACGAACAATAAGCTCTTGATGGATGTAAAAGGTTGGGAGGAAAGGTTCATGGGATAGAGTTAGAGGTTGTAAGGGAAGCGTCAAAAATAACATTTTGAAAATCTATTAAGAAAAATAAAATGATAAATGTTTTATCTGTTTAAGAAATATTATAAATATTGTTAGTTGTAGGTTCTTTAAAATGGTGCCTAAATTAGTTGAAGTTGTAAAATGCTATGTCTAAAAATAAAAATATTAAAGGTAATAATATAAAAAGGTTGATTGGTAATTGATGGCATTAATGTTGACGGTTAATAAACAAAATGATATTATCGATTAATATTGAAATGCTTTATCTACATCTGTAAGTTAAAAAACAAATTCCAACACCACAAAACTAGGTAAACTGTAAGTCTATTTACAATAAATGAGAGAAAAGTTAGCAAATCTATTAAATGTGAAATAATTTGGGGCACGAATTAGTTACTAGAATAAAAATAAAGATAAAGGGGAGTAGTGGTGACACATTGATATAATATTATAAAACTACAAAAATATATATAAGAGGAGTACATAGGAAGGATAAATTTAAAGTAAACACACACAATAGCGAAAATAAATATTTGGGAAAGTTGGTATACTAGTTTCAGTTTTTCGTTACTTAAGGTGCCTTAAGTATTTACAACATAGTTTCAGGGATGTAATACAGGAAGGAGGAGAAGTAGAGATAATAAAAGTAAAATAAAATATAAAAGAAAATTGACTTAAGCAAAAGGTTTGCGATAGGTAGTGACGCAGTGAGGAATAAAGGAAGAAGGTCTGAATTGGTTTCTGCAAAGGACATCTCAGGAGTCCTGCCCTGCAATACGAGCTTAGAAGCGAAGTATTGTTTTCAGGGTTCAGCAATCTCAAGATGTTCAGTAAGTAGCATTAGATCAGATGGGGAAGGTAGGTAAGTTGAAAGAGTAGAAATGGGAAAGGTGGAGTCAAGAGTTGTCTGTTGCCAATGATGATTGAGCTCGGATTAAAAGTTAAAAAAAAAGTAATAAAATGGTAAAATGATGGTTGTGATGATGATCCGAGCGTTGAGAAAAAAAAAAACTCGAACTGGTCGCCTGAACTCATTGTTGGGAAATGTACAGTGAGGAAGTTAGAGCCAGCTGGTTGAATCAAAATAAAAAAAATAAAAGTTTGTTTGGCGATCAGGAGACTCTTGACTGCGGGAAATATGGAAGGTAAGGAAGGTAAAGGGTACTGTTGCCATTGATTGATTGAACCCGAGTTTGAGGAAAAAATAATGAAATAAAGAATGCTGGGACGGCGACCTGGGTGTAAATTAAAAAAAGTCGGCAAACAGGAACTTTGCGATGGACGAGGGGTGGTTAGAACGAAGGCAAAGAAGGCCAATGGAGAATGATCAAGAGACGAGAGAAGTATGGAAGGCAGAATTGGAAGGATCAAGATATAAGAAGGGATAGTTGGTATAAGGCGTCACTGTTAAAACAAAATGTTTAAATTAAATTAGCTTAGACGTAGGCCATGGAAAATAAAAACAAATGATGTCAAAGAATATAAGGTTTCAGATTATATTTATATAGGTTGGCTAATTGTTTAGGGATGGAAGGAAAAGAAATATCTTAATGTAAAATAAATATCCTAAAATATATGGATTGATTCTAAAATATAAAATGGCACACATCAAGGATCGTAAAAATATAAATGAATAAGATTTTAAAATATATTAAGTATTTAGGGTTAGTGTGTTCCCCACGTGATACAATACTTATAAACGCAAATTAGACGATGTTTGGAATAGTGTCGTGGCGATGGACGCCATTTTGGGGGATTTAATTTTTAAACGGGTTGATAAAACAATAAACTATTCTATAACATTATAAAAATAAGATTCGCCATAAAAGGGATTTTATATAATTTTCCTATCCGTTTTAATCTGGCAGGTTGTTTGGTGGACACGAAGTCTAGAATACCGGTGTGCCAATTGCACGTGTTTCAAGTACAGGTGAACTGAAATTGGAGAGGTCAACATGGCCGCCCCAATCCTTTGTTGCCGACTGACGCTGCTGGTGTTATTTGTTTTTACTGTCAGTCGATCCCATGTCTGGCCACGTCCCGAGTTAGGTAATGTCTTTTTCTGATTGGGCGCTTACACAATGTAACAGGACGTTTTAGGTTATTCAATTGGTTATTTGAAAGATATCGTTTTCTACTTTCTATTATATTGGGGTTTAGGTGGTTATTTAAGTCTAAGGGGATTATTAGCGGTGATTAGGTTTAGAGAAATTATAAAATAATGAATTTACGAAATTTTTCTAAGAGAAACGGTTATGGCGTGGGTACAAAATACGATAGAGTTTCGTAAATAACAGTTTAACGCAGGTAGGAATGAAATGCGATGGGGTATGGAAATTTTAAGGTATGATATTTAGTTTTCGCATATTACATTTATAGTTGTATTTGTAATTGTGGGAAAAATGGGAGGCACATTTTGAGATGAGATGATTTAAAATTGATATTTATAAAAATACAAATCTAGGACTAGTTTTAAAACTTTTAAATATTGAGAAATATCAATTGGAATAGTAATAAGTCAAGTAAAATAAAGAGCGTAATAAATTTAATTATTAATACTATGGCCATAAATAAGGTACTAAAAAAAACATACAAATAAGTTTGCTGTGATGATATGAAATAATATGATTCGAGTAATTAAAATATAATATGATTTTTTATGTAAAATTTAAAGTTGCATATTTGGATAATGCCATTTTAGGTGACTTTAAGAAAGGCATGTAAGATTAATAAATTGGCAAAAATGCGTGATTGAATATTTCTTAAAATAAAATTGAAAATGATGAATTAAAGTTTATAATTTGATTAAAATAAAGTAAAAAGGATAAATGAGAGTGTGAAAGTCTTAAAAATTGAATAAAAATGCTATAAAAAGGGTTATAATTGATTTTAAAATGCTTAAGGTGAAAATATAAGAATAAAATTTATGGGGAAAATGGTAGAAACAAAGTTTAAAGTACCTTGAAATGGCTGATGCTGGCTGGAGTTGATCTCTGGAGATGGCTGTATGGAAGAAGGCTGATTGTTGCGTGGGATACGTCGAAAAGGGAGATGATGGCTTCCTCCACACGAGGCACGGCTAGTCCCCGAATGGCGTCTGCTAGGCGGCTTACTAGTTCGTCGCAGTGGGGCTGCATGTTGGTGAGGGCATCCGCGACGTGTTCGTCTTCGACCTTCGTCATCCTCTGCTTGTCCTCAGTCATCCTGTCGACTTTAACGGATTCTGTAGTAAACCCGTTGTGGAATGTGCTGGGCAGTCGTGGTAGTGGGTGCGTGATGTGGGATTCCCGCACTGGGACAGCAAGAGACAGAGGCAGGTCTAGATGGTAACTTCAAGAGGAAGAGGTAGACCACGGACGAAGGCAGTCGGACCATGGGCGTCACGGATGCCCTACATCGCGGATAGGGGTGAGAAACCCGACCGTCTAACGGCGTGGTTCTGAAAACAACTACCTGAATAACTCTCTTTGTCCCATTGCTGGCCTCTTTATATACTCTGGGACGCTCGCATATGTGGCGATTCCTCATTGGCTACTGTAATCACGTTACTTTATGGCGCCAGGTTGTTTTTCGTCTGGCCTTTGTCATCTCTGGTCTACCTCTTTCTTTGTTTTATTTGCTTCCATTGTTCGATACATATTTTAATATATAGATATGGGGTTATATAATGAATATCAGAAGAAGGTTGTGAACCATATAACTCAAAATATACTACATATATTATAACAAATAATTAAAAATTTTCGTAAAATCTTCATGTTATCGTGATAATATAATGATACAACGTTCCCCCGCGGCCCAGTCTGTGCTGCCATCTATCGCTACGTTCCTCAACTATTTATCCTGACAACATTGAAAAGGACTTCATATGCCCATTACATGTATCTGAGTCTCAGATGTTAGTTGCCTCAGTTTATTTTAAAATTATTTAAATAGTATATTATAATAAATAGTTAAAAATATCGTAAAATCTTTATGTTGTCGTGATAATATATTATTTAATCCAGTTCCAGTTCAAAATAACTTTATTGGGCGTCACTTAAAAGAAGCAACCTAGGAAATCATATTGACAATAATGTGTTGAGAGAATTTATATACAATGGTTCGTTTAAATTTATATTATGGTAACAATCTATATAACTTTAGGTCCGGAATCTTGAGGCTTTGGGAATATTGTTTTTGAAAAGACTTTTCCTGGCTTGCTTGATATTTAAAGTGCATATCTTTATTCTTCTTTTCCACTTTTTATCGTTATGGCATGGTTGATATACAAGTTGCTTCGGTCTTGAGTTTTTTTTTCCTTTGTGTCGCAATTGTAGTTGGTAACATCCTTAAAGACGGGTTTTC
>CP092886.1:21087849-21142054 GCA_030710605.1 Cordylochernes scorpioides
GATATACATGCTAAAAGATAAAACTTCCTTAAGTTTTGTCTATGAATGTATACGCCAATTGAACGTTTGATTTAAAATTAGGCCTTAATGTCGTTTTGTCGTCGTATATTCAAGTCGTATTGTCGTTGCCAGAAATAGTTTTCGTCTACATATTTAAATATTAGATAATAAAAAGACATATATTGGATTTAATAAAAGATTTATTTTGCCAATATTTCGGCTGGCCGAACGCAAAGATGTAATGCCTCGATAAAGGTTGGCGTTCGGCCAGCCGAAATATTGGCGAAATAAATCTTTTATTAAATCCAATATATCTTTTTTATTATCTAATGAATTAAATATGGATTGCTCTATTTTCAAAATATTTAAATATGTAAAAGCTCTATTTAGGTTTATTTTAAAATATATCTTGAACCTTCAATTTTCATTTTAACTCCTAGTCAATCAGAATAACTCATTATCTCCTACAACATAACAAATTTAAGAATAATAAAATGTAAAGGGATGTGGATTTGAAATGTGTGGGTTGTTTTCTCTCCTACTTCCAGAATTATTCCGTCGGTCAGACTAAACCCATTCACTACACTCTAAAAAGGGTTTTGTTGTCTTCTGCTTAAGCGAATATCAATTATAATATTTAATACTTTTCTGGCAAAATTGAGAGTTTTGTAAAATAATTTATTCAAAATGTAGCGCTAATATCATGGGAATAAAATCAATTTAATCACTTAACACAGGGATCGGCAAACTGCGGCCCGCGAGTCACATGTGGCTCTTTGGATGTGAAGCTCTTTGTATAGTTCCATACGTAAATATTATTTATGCGAGTACTATTTATTGTTGGCAAGAAAAAATGTGGCTCTTTAAAAACTTTGAAAGTTTGTAAATTATAATTTTGGCTATTGCGACTCAAAAGTTTGCCGACCTCTGACTTAACATCTCGGAATAAATTTGTGAGTATTTTTCAATATTTTAGATAAGATAATGAATAAGAATGAATAAATAATATTAAGGTAAAGGGTTTCTTTTAATTTTGATTTTCGCAAGCTTTCGAGCAAAATTTATGCTCTTCAACGGGCATATAATGTATGTATATAGAAGTATATGCCCGTTGAAGAGCAGAAATTTTGCTCGAAAGCTTGCGAAAATCAAAATTAAAAGAAACCCTTTACCTTAATATTGTTTATTCTTTCTTTTTCGAATAATTTCTAGGTAACTGTTACTCACATAAGATAGTGAATATCGAGAGAGTTGTTGTGACAAAGGTGAAGTTAAATAAGAATCTGCTGGCTCAACAACCTTCAAGGTCGACCTCCATTCACCGCTTCTTCAAGGCTCCTCTATCCTTGACGAAACTTTCCGTCGATATTTCTGTTGCCCATTTGTCCCGTTTGTTCTACTTTCCTCTCACTCTCTTTACTGCCTTTTATCGTTTTCGCAATCTCTTTCCAAAATGTAAATCGAGGTAGGATATATAAAAAAAAATTCTTAAGATTTTTTTACACAAGTTTTATACACCACGTCGGGATGTAATATGTACATATAAATATATTTTGAAAATAGAATAAAATCCATAAATATATCTTTAATGAAAAAGGCATATATTGGATGAAAATATAATTTATCTTACCAATATTTCAGTTATTAATTCTATTGACCTTATGTTGCGCTGAGTTTGTTGTTGACATAAATATGTTGTAATACCTTGAAAAAGGTTGGCGTTCAGAAAACTGAAATATTGGTAAAATAAATTATATTTTGATTCAATATATGTCTTTTAACTTAAATATATATATATGAAAAAATGAAAGAAAACATAAAAGATAAAAAGATCAGGTGTTGAAATCGAAAATAAAATGGCATATCCTGACCAGGAGCACATGTGCTCCTGGTCAGGATATGCCATTTTTATTTTTGATATATATATATATATATAATCAGCATATATTGTGGATCTAAATTAAAATTTATTTATTTAACCAATATTTCATGGATTACTACACTTTAATATATACGTATATATATATATATATATATGTGTGTGTGTGTGTGTGTGTGTGAAAAATAATAAAAAAATGTTTATATAAATTGCCCAAAAAACACAGATATTGTAAAAATGTGTTGCATAAAATAAATTTATGTACATATAAAATATCGAAATGAATTTTTAAAAATAATTAAATGAAATAAAAAGGTGCTTTAAATAAAAAAAAAATCTTTGTGCGCCTAATATAAAATCTATAGCTTATGATAAGACGATTTTTATGAGAAATTATAAATATAAAATTTCTCAAGATAGGGAAAACTATTTATATAAAAGACATAACAATTATATAATTACCAATATTCCGATATCTTTTTCAAGGTATAAATATGGATTATTCTGTAATATCTATAGACAGTCTTGCGACATTATCGTACCATTTTTTACCTTCCTATAGTGACACTTTTGTACTTCAAAGATCTCTCTCTTATATAAAGTTATAATATTATTATATTTTATTAAAACAAAAAATCCTGACCGCTCACATTACCATTTTATATAGCATAGTGCCATCTAGTGGAACAAAAAATCAACTAAACATTAATTCAGTTGCACGATAAGGAGATGCCTTTTTTTTCATAATTTATGCTCCTTATCCCAGTACAATATCACATTTGTACTATTTGTTTACATTGTGTCGCGGTCTCACGCAATTCTGGCCTTTACTACCCGTTTCATGATTTTTCAGGATGCCTGAATGACCAGTTTTTGGTCGTTGAGGTACAGCTTGCACCACGCTGATGAGGGCCAACAGCCCGAAAAACGTACGTGGTTAGCTTTTCTTGATTAATCAAGAATGGGTATTTGGCCAATTCTGGAATAATTAAAAATCAACGAGGATAGTTGATATTTATTCCGATAGATGGCGCAAGCCATCAGAAACTTTCAGTTGCACGATAAGGAGGATTGCAGGATAAGGATTTCATAGTTAATTTAACTTGTTTTCGCTATTTGGCCACAACCCAATTTCTTTATAAATCAAGATAAGCCAATCAGGATTATGGAAAAATGATGCTGTATAATTTCGGGAGATGTTCTACCTGAGGCGAGGGATGTGGAGGAGCACAAAGAAACGATAAAGAAGGCAGCAAGAAAGAGCAATCCCCTCCTGAATGTATTGGCTTGATAACCTCAGGAGTGATCCCATATAGAAATGGCTTCTGCCGCGAGGAAGTCGTTCCCCTGAGTTATTGGGACTGCGTGCCGGCCCCATACATCTAGTGGCGGGACCTTTCCAAAATAGCCGTCGTATTTATCATCGGCATGATTTTCTAATTTTTGCATAGCCCTTGGAATATATATACATCCCAATATTTTAGGAAAATCCACATATTTTACACTTATACTACTTTCTTAAGTTGAAGGAACTCTGTTTTTAAAGGGAATTCAAATTTATCGCTTTGAAATGAGGCTCCCCATTCTCATTAATGTGTCGCCGAACTTCACACATTCTAGAGTAAGAGGAATTACGGGTTGGAGGTAAAGGAAAATTAAACTCAAGCTGTCGTATTTGAGAGAGAGAGGTGATATCTCTCTGAAATATGTATTTAAGAAGATAAATAAAAACAATATATATCTAAAATATATCTATATATATATATAATTTATTTAATTTATATTTCTAAAAATGCTCATGTGAGCCTGGTCAGGATATGCTTTTTTTGTTTTTAATATATATGTGTGTTCTGAAAATAGAGCAATCCATAAATAAATCTTTAATTAAAAAGGCATATATTGGATCAAAATATCATTTATTTTACCAATATTTCAGTTGGCTGAACGCCAACCTTTATCAAGGTATTATAAATTTTAAAATGTTATAATACCTTGATAAAGGTTGGCGTTCAGACAACTGAAACATTCGTAAAATAAATGTTATTTTGATTCAATATATGCCTTTTTAAATAAAAATATATGTGTGTGTGAAAAAATAGTACAAATGTGAAATTGTACTGGGGTAAGGTGAATAAATTAAGAAAAAGGCAGCTTCTTATCGTGCAACTGAAAGTTGCTGATGGCGCCAGAGAGCCATCATCATATTTATTCCGATAGATGGCGCTAGCCATCAGCAACTTTCAGTTGCACGATAAAGAGATGTCTTTTTCTTGATATATATAACAATTTTCCAATAACGCAAATTTTCCCTATTCGAAAACCAAAAAAAAAAATTTTTTTTTGAAATTACAAGGTTACTATAAATTAGTGTACTAAAAAATAGATGTATTTATATCTCTCTCCATTATATCTTTTTGAGGAATTCAAAAGTAGACACTTTAAATGCATATCAGCAATTACATTTAAATTAAAATTCTCAAACTTTAACAACGATTAATATTCCTTTCAGATTATATAAATATAAGAGATTGTCATATATATGGCATGAGTGTCGCCCCAGCAATATTTCAATATCTAATGCAGTGTCGGGCAACCTTTTTCGAGTTGCGGCGCACTAAGCTTAATTTATTTTTTTCGCGGCGCACCTGTGGTTCTCACTATAAATTTCCTCGTAGTTAATTAAAATACAACAATAAATACTAGTAAAATTTTAAACATATATATCACATTTTATTAATTTTCAATATTAAATTAACATAATCAATGCGAGCATTGCGATTGTTTTTGAGAGCATATCAAATCAATACGGGGATCTACTTGTGAAAGACAAACGCGCATCTCCTCATCTATCATTTGAAGTCTTTCGCGCTTCTTAGACTTCATTTCTGTGAGTGTTGAAAAACCTTGCTCACACAGGTAGGAACTTCCAAATGGCAACAATGATTCGATGGCCGCATTACTAAGTTTAGGAAATTTGGAGTTTAAGCACAACCAAAACTCAGATAGCTCCTTTTCAGTGAATAGTCTTTTGAAAACTAAATCGTTTTTTAAATCAATTAAGTTTTCTTGCATTTCTTCTTCCAGATGTTGAATTTCACAGTGCATAAATGGGTTAACTACCCATTCCATCTTTTCAACGTCCAAGTAAGGAAAATATTTATCAAAAGAAGCGGATAGTAATGTCAAAGTTTCTTCGACTTCTTTTTTGATAATAGATTTTGATGGATTCTCTTGAACCATCGGAAAAGATGCAAAGTTTTCTTTAGCAATGTTTAAATTCCATAAGCTGAGTTTTTCCTTAAACGCTTTCAACTTGGTGGAGATAGTGATAATGTTCTCCTGAGCACCTTGCAAATTTAAATTAAGGCTGTTTAATTTGTCGAAAATATCACCCAAAAATGAAACTCGTAACCACCAAACATCACTCATCATGAAAGGAAAATTAATCTCTTCGTTATCAATGAATGCCATTATTTCATTTTTCATTGAAATAAATCGATTTAAAACTTTGCCTTTCGACAACCATCTGACTTCAGTATGAAACAATAAATTTTTATAATCGGAATCCATTGCTTCACAAAATGTTGAAAAAATTCTCGATCGAAGAGCATTTGATTTGATGTAATTGACTACTTTGACAACTTCATCTAGAGTTGTGACAAGGATGGGAGGAACCGCTTTGACACTAACATTTCTCTATGAATCATACAGTGAACAAATTTGATATTTGGATTTTTTTATGACATGTGCTATCAATCCCTTTCTTGAACCTTTCATAGCTGGAGCTCCATCCGTACAGACGCTAACACAATTTTCCCATCTCAAGTTATACTTCATAACATTTTCATCAACTAATTCAAAAATGACCGCACCAGTCGTTCTTTGTTTTAATTCTTTACAAAAAAAGTAGTTATTCACAATTTTTCCTGTATCGACGAACCTCAAAAATGCCAGCAATTGAGCTTTATTACTAATATCTGTGGTTTCATCAAGCTGTATAGCCCATTTGTTGATGAATCATTAAAAGATTGTTTTATTTGCAACTCAATATCTTCTGACATATCTTCAATTCTTCTCGCAATAGTTTTTGATGATAGTGGAATTTTCGTAACCTTCTCCATAGCATCATTCGTTAACATTACATCCAGCCACAATTTTTAAAGCAGGCAAGATAATTTCCTCTGCTTCCGCGTGAGCTTTCTTCTTTCGAGCGATGAGTTGAGCTATCATGTAACTAGCTGTTTGAGCTTCATCTGAGGTGATCATAAATTTCTTGAATTTTTTTGATTGCTTTTGAAAACTTGATCGTATATTTTCAAAGTAGCTTATTGGATTGTTCATCTGCTCCCGATGATTTGTCTCAATATGTCGAAGTAGTTTACTTGGCACCATTGTTTCGTTGCTGAGGGTTTTTTGGCAAATTAAGCAAAACGGCAGTGATGGATCATTAACAGATGGTATAAATCCATATTTGAGATAATCTTCAACGTATTTCCTCTTATTTCCAGTTGATTTTACTATTTTCTTATCTTCTTTATTTTCGTTTTGATTTTGTTTATCACTGGCACCTTCTCTAATTAGAAATATCTCCATCTAGTTTTGAGAGAATTTAGAAAAAAAACACACAAATATAATAATAAAATGTTTAAATAAAGTTACCTTGAGTTAAAAGTGAGTGAGAATTTCGTAACAAAAATATTTTTTTCCTTTTTTAACCAACAGATTTTACGGTGTACAAAACTTATTGTGTGAATGTGTGTGTGTTTTACAACATGCAAAAAAAAAATGAAGAATTACTACAGCAATACTTTGACGAAAACTCCGAATAAATTTTTTAAATAAATTTATAATTTTTTTTTGTTTTATTTTTTTTTAAGCTTTGTAGCTTTGAGTCTCTATTAATAAACAGCTGTGACAAAGATTGTAAATGACGGTTAAGTTTAGTCATATTATTTTAAAAATTAGGTATTTTCCCGCAGTATGTATTCAACTTTATTAAATAAAGTTGTTTTCGCGGATTGTTTTTTTTTTTTAACTTATGATTTTAAATAGGTACATACCTATTTGCATTTTTATTTTTTAATAATGGCACGTGCCAGTTATGTACGTCAAGATTATGTACATACGTTATATGAAATATAAAATTATGCAAACTGTTGTAATTATAATACCAAAATAAGTTTTATATAAAATGAAATTTGCTTTTTTTTAATTTCATTTTTTATATGAAAATTTTTGAAAAAAAAATATTAAAATTGAATAAAAATTATAAAAAAATATTTTTTTTTGAAACATTATTTTTAAATTTAACCAAAAGTTCTAAATACCTACAAAAATGTTCGCGGCACACCTAGAATTCTTCGCGGCACACCAGTGTGCCACGGCACACCGGTTGCCCGACACTGATCTAATGGATCAATTCTTTGCAAGTTTGCCTCAAGTGTGTGTGTAGCAGTTCACATTGATGATATTTAACGAATGAAGACATTAACGCGAGTGTTTCTTTTCACAAATAAATCAAACTTCTACTGTTCTTACTGTGATGAAAAATATTGGAAGGGCTTGGCTCATCAGTGGTGAACCCTCCCAGCGGTTTCGCCAATTGAATCTGCCAGACCACTTCTTTAGAGCTCTAATACTGTATTCGATCATTCTGATTTTATATGCAACACTGAAGGGTGGAATCTCAGAAATGGTATTTACTAGAAATATCACTGGAAGTATCTCACATATCACTGGAAGTATATAATGGAAGAACATGATATTAATCTGGAAAAGGTTCTGAAAATTTTAAAAGAAAATGCACTAACCTTGAATTAAATGGGAATTCTAAAAAAATCAAAAACTTATGAGAACACACCTAGAGAATTTGAAACCAACCAAATAAAAGGAGACTCAAAATATCGTTATGACTCAGGAACCAAGGACAGGACTTTTGAGGAAGGAGATGTGGTGCAAATAAGAATGTTCGACAAAAAGAAGACATATTGGGCTCCTGCTATAATTCAAGAAGTTACTGAACCTGTCACCTTTACAAGGTACAGTTAAAGCTTGGAAGAGATACAAGAAGACTATATCATGCATAGGAGACCATGTTCAGCCAGAACGAGAGATCAAATTCTAAAACCTGATATAGTTGGAACCACAATCAATAGACTCCATGAAGCCAAATATGGAATCTTTGATCACAGAAGGAGCAACTCAGGAGGAAATTCCTTTGCCAACTGAGGTGTTACACAATACACCTGGACCTCTGGGGCCTGCGGATGACACCCCACCCTTCATCTCCAAGAAGACTGAGACCAAGAGATACGTTGAAATTACTAATAAGATATGTAATTTAATAAAGAGGGAGAGAAGTTATGTATTTTGGTAAATGATTTGTTACATATATATATTCCTAAATATTTATTAATAATCAGATTAAAAGAATATTGTAGCGTAGAAATCAAGTCTTTGTATATCTGAAGGTGCGAAAGTATTTATTGATGGCGTCACGGCGACTAGTCGACAATTATTAACAACCGATATTATCACCGAGATATAGTATTCTGTCTATCATCATACATGTATATAATCTATTCTTAAGAAAAACACTACTCAAATATGGATATAAAAATAGAGTAGACCTTTTGCGCTTAGAAACAACTGGTTAATAATATTCCTTACTTAAAATATACAACAGGTATGGACGATGGACTTCAAAAGAATTATTAGAACTTGTATTTAATCGAGATATCTTATAAAGAGTTCTTATAACAAATCAATGCATAGAATTTATAATCAAATGCCATGTTTTATCACATTTTATATACTTTAAAATATACATGTATTTATTTTAATCTTTAGAATAGTTAACCCCGTTTATTTGCCGATGTGTTTGTTTTCAATAGCTGATATTCCTTCTCTATTAATCAAATAACAAATTGAGTTTAAAACTCATAAAATAACAAATGAATATAATGTATAGTATGTATTCCATTCTCTCATATTCAGTAGATATACGTAAATGCATTACTCTACCAGACATTTCAAGCGCGGATGGGTTTCTTCAACATTTTAATAGGGATCTCAGCATAACGAGGTTTTACTGTTCATCCTTGAAAGCCATTTGAAGACAGAGTCAAAAAACTGAGTCGCCACAAGCTGTTCACAAATTCTTTTTTGAAGAATGGAAATTTCTCGTTTAAAGAAGTAACCAAATCAGGGTCGCAGAGTCCTATTGTTTTGTGTTCAAATTTTCGACGCGTGGTTTGAAACAAGAAAATTTATAAAACAACTAGACCTTTTTCTAAGGCAAGTCTATCCCCTAAATATACTTACATAGTCATTCAGTAGGTCAAATAGGTATCCATGAATGGACCGCTGTGACAAAATGTGCTAGGTCAACATCTATAGTTCTTTTACCCTAGTATAATTTGCCTAGCCCAAATAAATTGTCGGGGAAGCTTTGGAAACTAGAACTGCGGCAGCGATTACGGTTGGACAAAGGCAATGTCGCGGTAGCATTTCTCAGAAGGCCACTAGGACAATGATCTTCAAGATGTTGGTGAATAGAGGTAAAGTTGGTTCTTCTCGCGAGGTATGTTTACAACTGAGGACAACTGACCGCTGGACCATAACATCAAAGAATACTTTTTCAAGGAGAGCTGAGAATATGTTTGGGTGATCCTATTAATTCCAAATATAATATATAGCTGTATATATAGTACCTTTTATACACATAATTTGTTTAAACCAATAAGTACCAAAATCTAGTGTTGGTTCTCAATCGACTTATGCTTGTGAAATGGAAAGTGAGGCGTTCAGGGTGTTATATATCTCTCTGTCATTTCATTGGACTATGGCCCTCATCAATACATGGGCGGCTTCAATTTCAGAACATTCTACGAGAGGAGTTATGTAATCGGTCGATTTAGCCTGAAACTGTTTGAGCTGGTAAATTGGCGAGGCCAATTTTTAAGCTATAAAACAGCACAAAATAGTTGCTGGAGGATGTTATGTATGTACCAAAAGTGGCACCTCTCCCTTTAAAAATAAATTAAAACAATGCATTTGGTTTATCACCCCAGTAAAAACATAAAGGTCGTGATAAAGAATGAGTCACCACACCAGTTTTGTCAAATTCCACCAACTCCATAACTCCTTTCGTAGAATGTTACGAAATCAAAGCCGCCCTAGTACTGATGAGAGTCAAAGCCCGAAACCATGGTATTCAAGATGGCTTTTAGAGAGAGTTAGAATTTTCCTAAACTGGCGTTGGGGCTCATTCTTTAGCCTAGCCTTCATACTTTTATACAGGGGTTATAAACAAAATGCATTATTTAAACGCATTTTAAAGGGAGATGTGCCAATTATGATACCCACATTGTTTTAATCGGAAACCAGCCTCTAAAATCGCTTTATATAAGTTTTCATAAGTAGATAAATCTCCTGGTCCAGACTATATTAGTAATAATATGATAAAGAATGCTTTTCAATTAATACTTCCAATTTTACACTCAATATTTAATAAATGTATTCAAATAGGATACTTCCCAAAAAAATGGAAAACATCAGCACTCAAAATAATAGCCAAACCCGGCAAAACCAATTATGAATCAACTAAAAGCTACCGTCCGATATCTTTATTATCAAATTTTTCAAAGATTCTTGAAAAAATATATATTCTCAAAAATAAAATATATGAATTTTATATTCAAAACAATCTGTTAAGCCCGAGGCAGCACGGATTTATCAAGTCTAAGTCAACTATCACTGCTTTGAATGCTATAATCGATGTAGTAATGGAGCATAAACAAATAGAACTGTCTGCACTAGTTACAATAGATATCTCGGGGGCTTTTGATAATGCCTGGTGGCCAGCGATCATCAAAAGAATAGACTCAGATAATTTACCGGAAAAAATTGATCAAAATTCTACAATCATATTTAAATTCCAGGACCATTTCTTTCAGTTACGACAATTTAACAACTTCAAAGACAATTACCAAGGGGTGTCCTCAGGGTGGTCCGCTTTCTCCACTTCTATGGACAATTTTATTGAATGATTTGCTGATGAATTTTCAGGTGCCCAATTGTGAGTTGATTTGTTACGCGGATGATATATCGGTAATATGCTGGAATAAAGATCTAACATCACTAAAAATAGATATAGAGGAAGCATTAAATACTATCGAATTATGGTGTATTAAAAACAAGTTAGAAATCAGTTCCGAAAAAACAAACATTTTATATCTGCATAATAAAGAGAAGATCCCAGTTAAATTTAAAAGTGGATTAATTTCACCAGTACAAAAAATAAAAATTTTAGGAATAACAATTGCAAATCATAGAAGAAAAAATAAACTGAATTTTGCCTTTCATATAGAGGAAATAGTGAGCAGAACTCAAAGAATAAAAAAAAATCTATTCTCTCTTTGCAGCAAATTATGGGGTCTGAGCTCCCATAAAATAATTACATTGTATAAATCTTTATTCGGATCAACTTTAACATATGGATCAGAAATATGGTTCAAATTTTTAAATAAAAATTCGATACAAAAATTAAACTCAATGCAATATCAGATATTAATATGGAGCATACAAGCATACAAGACAACTTCGTACAACTGTGTTCACAGTTTGGCTAAAACTTCATTGATTGCAGATTACATTGAAGCAAAAAATATGAAATTTGACTTGAATAACTTATCGTTCGAGGACAAGCAAAAATACAACATCGATATTCCCTTTATAATTAAATCCTATATAGACGAAAGAATGTTGCTCTTACTGAATAATACAAACGAGACATTTACAAGTTTTTTCAACCGGGGTATTCCAAATTATTTTCGCCCTAATTTCCACAACACACAATTTGTAACCAACCATGGTAATTTCGGTAGTTTTCTGGAAAGTATCCGCGCATCGGAGGATCCGGGCTGTTTTTGTGGATGCCGCATTCAAGATTCTACTAATCTTTTACTTAAGTGCCCAGCATTTCAAGACTACAGACTCAGTAACGGTATTCTCTGTACCGATCCAAGAGAACTGATATCCAGCAGGAACTCATACATTGAATTGAATAGATTTTGTAAATTTATATCAAAGTTTTTAAATAATCTCAGGTGCTAGGTATAATTGTAACTGTATGTGCTGTATATATGATTTTTCCTCTTTTATTTGTTTTGAGGTGTGTTTAAATTAAATTACCTATGTATATAGTATGCTTGTTTGAAACCAATTTCAAGAATATGGTAAATGCCTTTGTGCATATATCTTTGGATATATAAATATATTCTCCCTCTCTCTCTCTTGTATTGCTTTCCTTTGGGCGCCAGTGTCCTTGGCGGGACATCGCGCTTTGTATTTATAGTTGAATAAGTAGATAAAAAAATGGCTATCATTCATGTTGGATCGCAGCAAAAACTTGTGGAGTGATTTTTTAGAAGAAATGTAAGCTGATCTAATAAATGGATCGATTTTATTTTCATCAGACGTGTGTGCAGGAGTGTGTCACTTGTCACCAGTTAGCAGGGATGTAATTGGTGTATAACGATGGGGGAGTGCAGTAATGTGCCACTTGTCACTAGGTAGCAAGGAGCTTGTTGGTGTATAGCGATGGTGGAGTGCAGTAATGTGCCACTTGTCACTAGGTAGCAAGGAGCTTGTTGGTGTATAGCGATGGTGGAGTGCAGTAATGTGCCACTTGTCACTAGGTAGCAAGGAGCTTGTTGGTGTATAGCGATGGTGGAGTGCAGTAATGTGCCACTTGTCACTAGGTAGCAAGGAGCTTGTTGGTGTATAGCGATGGTGGAGTGCAGAAGTGGGTCACTTGTCACTAGGTAGTAGGAGGCTGGTATATATATAGAGGTAATGAAGTACAGGAGTGTGTCTCTCGCCACTAATTAGCAGGGATCTTTCTGGTGTATATCGGTGGTGGAGTGCAGGATAGCGGTGGTGAAGAACAGGAGGGTGTCTCTCGCCACTAATTAGCAGGGATCTTTCTGGTGTATATCGGTGGTGGAGTGCAGGATAGCGGTGGTGAAGTACAGGAGTGTGGAATTTTTGCACGGGAAGTAAATTTTAATTTTCTTTGCAAATTTAGCTATTGGAAATTTGGAGTTTTCCAGCCATGTTTATTTCTTGAAATAGGAATTCAAATGGTTAAACGCACATCACAAAGAGGGTTGACAAGTTCTTCAACATGGTCGTTTTTGTGTATTGCATTAGCTGTTCAATACGAACTTATTCAAACTTAAAGATATTATAGCATATAAAGAATGTCAGATACTATATTCTGACATTATTTTTGTTTAATAGTTAAGCACAAAAATCTTTTATTAAGATTATTTTTATTCTAAGTGATTCTCCTGGGGGATTTTCGCATCAATATCAATATATATATATATATATATAGCAAAATGGCAATGTTTTAATTATAGCGAATAATTTTAGTTTGTTTTGAAATCGAATTTAAAAAATCATCTCAAAACAAGAGATTCGAATGATCCTAATGAGTTTTCAAGCTCTGACATCTAAAGCCAAAACCTATCGAAATACTTTTAGAATAACACAATGTGGCTATAGGGGAGAGTTTCTTTGAGTTTTGAAACAAAATATTTATGGATATGACATTTGATAAAGAGGAGTGTGGTGGACGCCTGTTATTGACGAGGACTACCTGAAGTTTTATTTGAAACGTATTGCGAAATCGATATGTCGAATAAAACGCAATGATAATCAATCAACTATTGCTTATCACTTTCATGTATGAGGTAGAGCCCAAACCTGCCAAAATAACTTTTTTCATAATCATTTTGGCGTATGAAAATCTCCCTCTCATTTTGCGAACTTTTCAGACCTGCTTCTATTGACTATCACACAAAGGTTCATATATCTTCAAGACTTGTGCTCGGGACATGTCGAAATTGGAGTTACCTAACTGAAAGAGACTTCAAGACTATACAGATTCAATTATAGGCAATAACGCGCCTTTTTATAGACAGAATTATAGCGCGCTAAAATATAAACTGCTAAAACAACATTGTTCATATCAATCTAATAATTGTCCACTCTTTTCTCTCGCACACATGTGTTTTCTCATATAAAAAAACTATAAGCCACCATAGAATTTCAATTTATTTTATGAAGTTTTTTTTTGTACCTCTCAATATGCAAAATTCAAATTTACTGAGGGCCTTCACAAAAATGTTTTCTAGACAATATTTAGAATGCTAAAAGAAATAAACCTTGGGACTTTTAAAAGAAATTTGTAGGAGATTAAAGCCCACTCCAAGGAAACTTTCGAGTGACAGCTGAATGAGAAGTGAGGCAGGAGAGCCAACATGTCTAGTCATCTCTTTACCTTCCCCTTAGCCACGACCTTGCGATGCTTGTTGATTCAGGCTGTGTTTGGAGGTAATCACCATTCAAGGACGGGCTTGAAACATAGGTTTGTCCTCTGGGTACAATACGATCTCCGCATTATGAATAATAATTAAAGTTTGTTTAGTGGCGCGAGTAAAAAAACGACAAATATGTCACTGGGTGATTGAGTACTTTCCCAATTCTTTTTAGCTTTATTTGTGCTGCATTCATAAAGATCACAAACATAATTAAAGGTTAATCCCTGACACACATTAACCTTTGATTGCCCTTGAGGAAGTTCTCTTCAAGGTCAGCAGCCAGGTTGTCCTACGGAACCCATTCCATAAACAGAGTCACGCCAATCATCCCAGAAGAGATGATGGAAAAATCCCCATTATTTTTATATTACCATCATGTAACAATTATATTACTTATCAACATCTTAATAACACAGGGTGGTTAGGGTTCTGCGTTCCAAAAGCCCGGGTTATCATGTACGCTCATGGACAAAACTTAAGGAAGTGGAAAGTCTTTTATCTCGCCGGTCGACTGTTTACTTTTTTTAAAAGACAGGCAATTTCGTTCACACTTAGTTATCCCGTGTGTCTTTAATAAAGGTCACAGTGTATCAAATATCTTTTAGAGTTATTGTCTGAATTTCGATATAGATGCTAAAAGGTACAGGGTCAAGTTTTATTCATGAATGTATGTTATAAATTGAATCGTAGAGAGAGAGAGAGAGTTTTTGGTATAACCAAGTAAAAATCAATCAGCGAAATTTTAATGAAATTACAACCGTTTATTTATTTATAAAGTCGTTGCACATAAATAGAATGAAACGTATTAGTGGATAGATTTTATCGATGTAGCAAGTTGAATTAATTCTGATTGATAATCGTAAATTTACAAAAATAATTCAACGTTTAGTTGAGGTATATATTTCGATAGATGGTTCAAGCCATCAGCAACGTCAATTTTCTCGATCAGAGTCCATGTCTTTAGTGTGATATGCAAAAAGAATAAACTATTGGAAAGGACATTAAAAATAACATTTTAATATATTTATCCAAATGATCTTCTAAATAGGTGTAGTTTATGATGGTTTAATAATAATTGGCTACACACACACTTTAATAGTTTTGAAAATAGAGCAATCCACACACACATAAATATATATATATATATTAATAGTAAAAAAAAAAATTGGAAAATAGGGAAAAGTAAAATATTAAGAAATACAGATTTTTAATTTAACTTTGAGTCAGAACAGCAAGCTACATGTTTAAACTAAATAACAAATTTTATAAATTTTGAAATTCTCATAACGGTATTATAAATATCTTTAATTAAAAAGCCATATATTAGATAAAAAAATAATTTGTTTGCCAATATTTCAGTTGTCTGAACGCCAACCTTTTTCAATGTATAACAATTCATTGTTATATACCTTGAAAAAGGTTGGCGTTCAGCCACAACAGGAATATCTACTTATATAATTGCCTTATTCTGAAGCTCACGGATAGAATGCGCGCCCATTGGCTGCCGCCGGCGAACACGTGTCCTCCCTGCCCCCCTCTAGACAACCCTGTTATCAGCTGTGTGATACATACACCTGTCTATAGCGGCCATTCTAGACAACCCTGTTATCAGCAGTGTGTTACATCCACCTGTCTATACAGACCACCCTGTCTATAGCGGACACTTTAGGCAACCCTGTAATCAGTAGTGTGTTACATCCACCTGTCTATACAGACCACCCTGTATATAGCGGCCATTCTAGAAAACCCTGTTATCAGCTGTGTGATACATACACCTGTCTATAGCGGCCACTCTAGACAACCCTGTTATCAGCTGTGTGATACATCCACCTGTCTATACAGACCACCCTGCCTATAGCGGTCACCTTAGGCAACCCTGTTATCATTAGTGTGTTACATTCACCTGTCTATACAGACCACCCTGTCTATAGCGGACACTTTAGGCAACCCTGTAATCAGCAGTGTGTTACATCCACCTGTCTATACAGACCACCCTGTATATAGCGGCCATTCTAGAAAACCCTGTTATCAGCTGTGTGATACATACACCTGTCTATAGCGGCCACTCTAGACAACCCTGTTATCAGCTGTGTGATACATCCACCTGTCTATACAGACCACCCTGTCTATAGCGGTCACCTTAGGCAACCCTGTTATCATTAGTGTGTTACATTCACCTGTCTATACAGACCACCCTGTCTATAGCGGTCACCTTAGGCAACCCTGTTATCAGCAGTGTGATACATACACCTGTCTATACAGACCACCCTGTCTATAGCGGCCACTCTAGACAACCCTGTTATCGGCTGTGTGATACATACACCTGTCTATACAGAGCACCCTGTCTATAGCGGCCACTCTAGACAACCCTGTTATCGGCTGTGTGATACATACACCTGTCTATACAGACCACCCTGTCTATAGCGACCACCCAAGACAACGTTTTTAAAATATATTCGCACTCGGGTAAAACCCGGGCGTTGCCCGGGCCATTCGTCTAGTTGTTAAATAAATGATTTTTTGTTCCAATATATGGCTTTTTAATTAAAGGTCTATTTGTTGTTACATTAACACGACAAGTTTTGTGTGATTGAGAGATAAATAAAAACAATTCGTTCAATTATTATTATTTTTTTTATATATATAATCGGCGTGTCAACAATTTCTTGCTCGCGTCAAGTTAGAGAGATAAAAAATGACTAATTTATAGAACGTGAAATAATCTCAACACAAAGAAATAGTTGTGTTATATAAAATATAATTAGCCAAATAACCTTTCTGGGTAACCTATTTATTTGAGTAAAGTTTCCAGGTTCCAAAACCGGCAGAGTAGTTTAAAATGTGAAATAATGGCCCAATAATAACCGCTGTAATCGACTTAGTTTTTATTTCAGACATACAATGCATTGTGTCGCTTATTATTTTCGTCCAATCAGACACGCCAGTGGCTGTGCTGAAATACAGATTCATATAGAAGAGAAGTGGTCTTCTTCGCTGTCACAAAGCTTCCACGTTGTGGAACGTTTAGTGCTGGAAAAACAGATGACATTCTCTGCCGAGTATCATACACGGAGGATGGCCTTCCCAAATTTATTCAAGTTCTCAAAAAGTCACGTCCACGTACAAAAGCGGACACATGGCTTTTCCACCATAACAATGTTCATGCTCACTCGGCTAAAAATGTCTGGGCGTCCTACAGTATGGACCTTGCACCTTGCGACTCTGTACTGTTCCCTCACGTGAGGAACAGGACAAAAGATAGACGGCTTTCTTTCGGGAAGACCTTAGAGTGCGGGATGACGAAAGCGCCCTGTTTCCTGATCAAACGTAGAAGAATTGATATGATGACTTGTATCGAACAATGAGAACTGTATTGACTGTGGTGAAGAAATGTTATCAAAATGAAGACATATTGAAACATTTTTCTAAGACCATTTGTATATCGTAAAACTTTTTGTTGAAACGTTGGTTATTTTTCATCTTTCCGAAGTGTCCTTTAAAAAACATAACATAATAAGACAAAGTTTGCATTTAAATTCAATAATGGGTACTGGGTGTATGGTATCCCAAGAATATAATATCATTAACTTGGAAACGTTCAATAAAATAGGAAGGGTACAAATACGCTGGTTTTATTTTATCAACCAAGACTAAAAAACAAGGTGGCACAAAATTAAATAAATGACTTACCGAAAGTGTTTGTTTTTAAATACGTGGAGCTTTGGGTCTTGCCATTTCTCAACATTTAGGCAAAATAAATGGAAGATACATTGGAGAAATGCGCATATACAAGAAGGCTGCAAGGTGAAATGGTGTATGGTTCTTGAGCCCAAGTATAAAGATAGTAAACAAAAAAAGGCGAAAAATGATAAGTGAACACACACACACAAGCTAAACATAAACAACAGATAAAAATATGATTTAGTGGGATGGCTGAGGCAATGAATAATTAAAATGGAAATAGAAAGCAAAGGTACAGAAAATTTGAGATAATAAAAATTCTTGATGTAATTGTAATCTATATACATTGGACTGTCTGGATGGGATCGAATAGTTTTTGCAAATTTTAATATGTTTTTGTATGAATTTTGTGGTTCAATTAAGGGAAGGTATGCTATTGGTTGAATTGATCTAGTTATAGAGTTTATATTATTTACTCTATATATGTTTAACTTCAAGTGTTTGTCTGGTTTGCCTTGCATACTGTGGTGTATGATTTCGATATTTTTGAAGTCTGGCTTGTGGTTGGTTTGATGTGTGTATTGAAAAATAAGTGAATTTTTTTATGTCGGTGTTAAATAACATCAAAACAACCAGACTAACACTTGAGGCCATACATACAGTAAATAATCCAAACTACATAATCATTTCAACACCCAAAGCAGTACCTTCCCTTAATTAAACCACAAAATCTATTTGAAGAAAACGTTAAAAATTACAAGAACTATCCTTATCCAGCACACCCAGACATTCCAACGTATATAGATTACATTTACATCAGTAATTGATATTGTCCCAAATATTCTGTACCTTTGCCGTGTCTATTTCCAATTTAATTCGCTCATTACATCAGCCATCCCACTAAAACATATTTCTACCTTGCAACTGAAAGTTGCTGACGGCTTGCGCCATCTATAAGCCATTAGAAACTTTCAGTTGCACCATAAGGAGATACCTTTTTTTTTTTAATTTATCCACAGTACAATTTCATATTTGTACTATTTTTTCATATTTCTATCTGTTATATATAAAGGGGGTCATCTCTTTCTGTTTGTTCATTTATCATTTTGCTTTTTTGGCTTGTTTGTTTACTCTCTTTATTTACTATCTTGGAGCCTTATTGTATATGCTAATTTCGACAAAGTATCTTCCACTTATTTTACCTAAAGGTTGAGAAAGGGTAAAACATAGCTCCCAATAAAAATATATATATTTTAAAATATCGGTATGTCATTAATTTAATTTTGTGTCAACAAATTATATCCCGTAATTGCCAAAATTTAAAATAAGAAGCAAGTGATAAGCCAAGCTAAGATAAAGTTTTATCTCCACAAATTTTACGGTTCTTGATTCCAAGAACTTTAAAATGGGGTTGAGGTTAGGATTGTTGGCCAACGGCCGGCACAAACATTGCTGCTGTCTGGTTAGGATGTCGTGCCACTTGCGCCATTTCTTTCAGAGCTGCGAGCAACCATTTGGAATGTCAACATATGGACAGGATTTGATTACATTTTGACCGTGTTTTAATATGAACGTGTCGACATGTCGACAACATATCGACGTGTAGGCATAGAATAGATTTGTATCCTATCATCGTTAAATTAGCGCTGTCTATCGTTGAAAATTATATTTTATTTTAACGCTATTTTCTTATTAAAATATAATTAAATTATCTCTAGAGCCCTTATACTGCTATGTTTAAAAATTGAAAGAGAGAGGGCTTGGCTCATCAGTGGTGAACTCTACCAGCGGTTTCGCCATTTTAATCACCAGATCGCTTCAAATTTGTATTGAACTGAGTTTTATATTCCCTGCACTTGCCATTGAATACAGTAATTGGTGTTTTGAGCAAACTATGGACATATGTTTATAGGCTTATATATATACATTTTAAATAAAAATAGCGTTAAAATAAAATTCTTTGCAATTTTCAGCGATAGATGGCGCTAATTCAATTATATTTTAAATGTTGCCTAACAAGCTTATTTGTGATTTTTCGGAAAAGTATTGCTCGATGCATTATATATTTAATTTAGATATACATTTCTACAGTCCTAGAAGCATATGCCTATAGCTTGTTCAAAACACCAATTTACTGTTTTCAATGGCAAGTGTAGGGTATATACCCTATTCTTATATAATAACAGATAAGTCGGTGGATGAGAGGGTAACACGCTCGATTCCCGACAGTCATGAACCGGGATTGAATCCCGCGTTAACATTCTGTTTAATATGTGAATAACCTTCACATATTATTCACTGTTTCAATTATCATAAACTAGGTTGCTCTTGTTGAGCGGTACCTAATAAAGTGATTTTGAACCAGTTATATAAGAACTCAGTCCAATATGATAGTATTTTATATATTTATCTAGTATAAAAATATTATTCTGTAGATTGATTTAGCTGTTAAGGTATATTCTAACTTGACTACCTTCAAAATCAAGACATCTTAGATTAACATATTTATTTTATAATAAAATGGAAATTTTTTACATATTAACCTATTTTACATTAATAGAAATTTAAAACAAAAACATAACATATCAAATAGCAGCTAACTCTACAAATCTACCTCTATATAAACAAACAAGAGTTCTAAATATAGCAATTACAATGTTGCCGAATATAATTAAACAAAAAAAAATTATTCAGAGAAATATATATATAAATATAAATATTTTCATAATCTGTACAGAAGCCGTTGGTCGGATTCCAACACAATATAATATTAAAACGGTCTTGAGATTAAAATGGCGAAACCGCTGGGAGGGTGAATCACTGAAGAGCCATTCCCTCCCTCTCTCAATTTTTAAACATAGCAGGATAAGGGCTGTATTGGGTAAAGTTTTCAACTAGCAATAATCGCGCCTCGGAAGATCCTCATTGGCTACGATATCGCCTCTGTAGAGATAATTTTAATTATATATATTGGGAGAAAATAGCGTTAAAATAAAATATGTTTATAATATTTGTATTTATATAGTAAGATTCTTGTGCATAACTTAAAATGCTTAGGTAGATGTACCATTAGAATCATAAACGTGAAAAGAAAATTTTAATACAATTTTTATGTAAAGCCTGGAGACTACTTGTAGATGTTTGTTTAGTTAGTTCTACCAAGACAACCGAATGGTACATCGCTAAAAATGTAAACACTTTTATCGAAATGTTTAAAGTTATAGGTTGCCAGAGAGGGGTGGACATATCTTGTGAAAACTAACACCTGGCCAAAATATTTATGTTATTTTATCGGCAAAAATATTTTGTCCTCGCCAGGATAAATTAAAAATAAATGAACATGCTCCTTTTCTGCGAGAGAGATATATTGAATATTTAGAATCATATCAAAAACACGAGTCATTTTGTTACAAAAATTAAACGAAATAAATCGAAACAATATATAGCATGTTTATAACTTTTATCTTGGAGTATTTAAAATCTCTCTCTCGGTATAGAGTTAACAAAATACTTTTTAAATTTTATGTTAACTATTTAAAATAATTCTATACTATTCAATTTAAAATTTGCGGAAGAGCGATTGCTCGAAGCATTTATATATTTATAATTGTATGTAATTCTGCTGTCCTCAAAGCTTTTGTTCATAGTTCATCTAAAATACTCATTCCAAGAGTCCAACATCAGTATGACTATAAAAGGAAATTCCAAAAATGTAATATAACAGCGGTATGGTAGATTAAACTGGCGAAACCGCTGGGAGGGTTCACCACTGATGAGCCAGGCCCTCCCTTTAATTTTTCGATTGCAGTAAGGGCAGTAGAAGTTGTTTGATTTTCAAGAGAATCATACGCGTCTATAATAGTTTTGAATATTCATATATATATAAATAGCATATATTAAATATAAATCAGAATTTATTATTTAACCAATATTTATAGGAGCAAAACATGCCTCTCTTTATCAAGGTTTTTCTTTGATTCAAACTAAATCACGTGGGCATATGATCCACTTTGGCTAGACAAGACCAAAGTAAGAAACTATCTGATGTAAATATTACTGTACATCAAATATATGTACAATTCTCCCACTATATCATAGAATGCAAATATTTAGGTGAATAAAGAGAACAAAACTCTTAAAAACACCTTCTGGAGATTTAGCAACCCGCTGAAGACGCTGAGAACTATTTCAGAAAAGAAAAATATAGCAATAGAACTCTATTATTTCTACAGATCAATTGTAAATAGATTCATACTCAAAGAGGTAGTGAGGAAATTTTGAACAGATGTTTAAATAAATCCCTTTTCAAACAAAGATTCGCCTGCACAAGGGGAAAGGGAGAATAATTGCTTCATTGTTTTGTTGTTGTGTGGAGAATCCATACAGGGCAATGGGCCCTAATAAAAGCCTTTTGTTGTTGTTGTTATATATGTACAATCTACAATTGTTTTTTTTAATAATAATAAATAAATAAATATATATATAAAGTAGGGCATCAATTATCCGAATAAATTGGGGAATGGGGGTGTTCGGATAATCGATATTTCGGATAACCGATCATTCCTTTCTTCAAAATAAAATACTAAAGTCATACTAATAATATGAAAAATAAATAAATATTTATATTAAACATAAATTTGTTTAATTGTATTTTGCTTTATTATTGCTATTTATATTCTATTAACTATGGATATCATATCTTACCAGCCGGTAGTTGCTTTAAAATCAGGATTGCCACCTATTTCCTCGTTCATTTCTAGAGTCTTATCACAAATCAAAGGGCCATTTATTGGTTGTCCTTGGCTACGTAACTGCATAAACCATGTGTAAACCGCAGCGTATAAATCCTTGTTTTCTGCCATTTTCATCGCTTTTCTGTACAAACTTCCATCTTTATTATCAAGTGCATTAGCATAGTTTGTAATGTCATCACTATTCTTTTCAATGTCTGATATTGTTGCATTTCCAACTCCATATTTCCGAGCTAAGCTTGATCCACTAGCACTATTCTTCAACCGATCTACTATTTTACGTTTATCAGTGAAACTGAGAACAACATGTTTACGTTTAGAATACATTGTTGGCATGATGAAAGGAGCCTACCGCCAGGTGCCAGCCGGGAAGCCTGCTATGTTAGCTTTCGGTTTTGGTTTCGGATTAGCTTTCGGATAATTGATGTTTCGGATAATAAGTATTCGGATAATCGATGCTCTACTGTACATATTAATTTATATATATATAAAGATAAATAACTTTTTGATTAAATAAATCATAATCACACGAGTCATATTTTGGATTTGGGTGAAATATGTTAAAATCAAAACATGCTTCGTGATTGATCAAATTTACGGATTGTAATTTTGTAAGAAGAAGCCATATTCCTGAATTTCAAAAACTGAAAGTCCACGAAAATGTCAAATATAAGCTTGCTAAACTTTTCTTTGGCGGGCTAGAGTTCGGAAAAAGACAAAAATAGCATAAATAGGAAAATATGCATACTGGAAATATTTATGCACCATTCATTCAAACCTAATCTCTACAGTTTAGAAAAATCAAAATAATTTTTCTTGACAAAATAGAAGACAAGTCAAACCTGAATCTTGCCATTTCAGAAGCGTTAGAAAAAAATGAACGTTTTGATCGTCGAAATATTAAGCAATAAACCCCGTTTATTTTCTATCCAAGATAAGCCGTTTTTTTTATTTGAACATTTAAATCTATGGATATATATGTATATCATAATTCTTCAAAATAAAGATACTTCGGCCAGTAAATCTTTTTTATTATCTCGACGTTTCGACGAAAATCTTTTGTCCTCGTCAGGAGTGAACAAAAATTAAGACATTTGGCAAAGCGTTAAAAATTATTCTTTAATTTGAAGAACTATGAAAGCCGGCCAGGAAGCCTCTATCTTTATGTCATAATATTTAAAAATATTTAAACAAAGATGGTCTGTGTGGGAATATGAGGAAAGAGAAGAGAAAATGGTCTGGTCAGAACAATCCCCTGGGTGACCATATGTCCAGCCTTTTAAAAGCAAATATTTTCGGGATCTCCCCGCCTCACCCCTTCCCTTGGGAACTAATATAGCCTACTGAAAAGGGTTTAAAATCACCTGGATTTTATTATCAAGAGACAGTCCTCACCAAGGTGCCCTCCAGTTGTTTCCAGGGTAGTCCTCGGACCTTCTTTTTCCTCTCCGACCTATCCTCACGGGTGTTTGCTCCTGAATCCTGCCTCCCGTGTGCATGCTTGCCACTTTCCACACAGCTACCACTACTGCTTCTCAAATCAGCACACATATACAAGTATATAGCAAAAAAAAAAAAAAAACATATCCTGACCGCTCATATGAGCATTATATATATAATATATATTGAAAAACACACAAAGCTCTTATGTTTTAAATTAACTAAAACAAAGATATAAAATTTGAACTTATATCTTAATGGTATTATATATATATATATTATGTGGAAAAAATAATATAAATAAAAAAATATGTAAAAATATTCTAAATATATATTAATATCTATTCTGAATATTATATATATATTTCTATTTCACTTTTTTTTTTAGATAGAAGATACTGCTAATAAGCTATCCTTATTTTAAAAAGGTCCAATTGAAAGAATTTCACAAATAAAAAATGAAAACCGTTTTGTCCACCATCATATAGAACGTGAAAGTGACGGAGCTTGCCTCACCGATGCGGATATTATGGCGGGAAGAGCAGGCGGTGAGGTAAGCGGTGATGTAAGGAAACTTCCGCGCAGGGAAGTGGGCTACCTGGTCACGGTCGCGCTGCCGCAACGCGCCTTTCAAGGGCGCCGGGTTTCCGGATCACCCGCCTGCCCGGGTAGATGCCCTCCCTCCCACTTTCTCCTCTCCAGGCCCCTCCACCGGTTCATGACACATCTAGGCTAAACCCATCAATACTTATCTAACCTCGTGTTGTGGGATAAAGGTGCTACTTAGACAAATTAGAAAGTTGATATCTAATATCAGTTCCCCCCTGTTCCAAAATAACTTTATTAGGTACCGCTCAAAAAGATCAACTAAGCTTATGTTATGGACAATAAATAATATAAACAGGTTCTTCACATATAAAAAAAAGTGTCCAAGGGGGGATTCGATCCCGGTTCATGGCTATCGGAAATCGACGGTTTATACCGCCGGCCACCGACTTCATAATATCAGAAACAAAATATTTTAGTTATGGAAACACATTATTATAAGATATAAACATGGTATTTTCAGTATTTTCCTTCTGAATATATAAAAAATCATCAACTGCAAATAAGTTCATTTTACTTTATTCGGGAATGTTTTTACTGATATTGGTTTCCGTCGATCATCCGTAAATCTCATGGCATTCATATTTATAGAGGATGGATATATTCAACACTATTGATTTTAAATATATATTTAATGGACGATTTTCTACAAATATTGAACTGAATATGAAAAAGAAACCTATTGTATGTTGATTCTGCCTATATAGTCTGCACAGTATAGATTGCACATATATTCTGCACTATAAGCAGAATTAACATCTGATAGTTGAAGCGATCTGGTGAATTAGCGAAATCGTTGGGAAAGTTCATTGCTAATGAGCCAAGCCCCTTCCCAATTCTTTCCCCCCCTCGTATTTAGTTCAATAATTGTAGAAATAGTTCTTTATGTATATAAAAGCAATATCGTTTAATAGTTCATCCTCTACATATAGAGAACACTATGTGTATTGTTTACTTATTCACATATCTGTATTGATACATTAAACATTTTCGTAAATTTAATCTTTTAAAAATTACTTTCAATTTAAATTTATATCCTCCCTTCTACATTGAATAACCTTACATTGTGATAAACATCTCTATTATAACCTCTATTGCTGTCAAAGCCAGAAGGTGAAGAGTTTCAGAGTGTTGTATTTTTAAGGAAAGAGTTATGAAAAAAAATGTTTCTTTGACTATGTGATGGTTTTGTGTACGGAAGATTTAAAATAAGTGAATAGGCTTAGAGAGATGTTTATAGCCATTGATGAGAAAGGAATATGAAGGTAAACTTCAATTAGGCATTTAGTCTTCATGTAAATATAGGAAAGTAAAAATTATTGCTATAGTTTGGGCAATTTAATTCATATTACATCATAACACGTGAGGATGAATAAAAAGAAAACTATGCTTCATATATAAATAAGGTACAGATATAATCATTATTCAGGCTGTTATTTTTAAACAGAAAATAAATATAAAAAATATTATTTTAAGTTTGTAGAAGTATCGGGAATTAAATAGCGTTCTATGAGGGTAATAAAATGTAATAAAAGAAAAATAGTTGAAAGTTATTTTTATGGTTATGCGTTTCCTGACGTAATCCATTTTTTGTATAGGCTCAGGTTGGTTAGAATATGTTGAAGTTAGTGGCGAAGGAAGAGTGAGGGACGCCCAGGCAATGTTGAGAAGGAGAAATCCTAAACAGGACTCATCAAGGAGATCTTCGTAGTTATCTGGTCACAAGCGTTACGCCACAGACTTAGATAGGAGTTCTAGAGGTCAGCAGGTCACGGTCCCCTTCAAATGGGCGGGAATGGGGGAGATAAGGGGAACCTTTCTGGTGAAAGTCTCCAGTTTGAAATCCTCCCGAAAAAAAAAAATACAAATTTAGTAATGATGGGATACCTCGGCCAGATATAATATTTTATTTTAAAAAGCTCACGTCGCACGTATGTGCGTCTTTTGAAGTCTACATATTTATTCCTTTTAAAAGTTTATTTTATTCCAATCTCCTAATGAGGGTGAATGATATTCACCGAAACATCGTCAAAAATAAAGGACGTTTATCTGTCTAAGCTGTCCCTTCACTGTGGTACATGATATTGTTAACAAATACAGTTTCACACTCTATATGTAAAATGATTACATAGAAACAAAACATGTCTTTTTAGATTTCAAACCATTTATTGATCTCACATGAAAGCTCACAATGAACGTCAGCTATCTACGGTGACGTCTGGGGCCCAGGAACGGCCGCACTTTGTTGAGGCGGCGATCCCTCCATTGCCTCTGCAGCGAGGCGAGGAAGTCGAAGACGTTGAGGAACGAGAGGCCCAGCCAGATGCCCATGAAGCCGCCGAGGTAGCTGAAGAGCTCGATATCCTGGACAGCGGGGTGAGAGACGTCCGGGCAGGCTGAGGGCCTTTACCTCGTACTTGGGCTTGAAGCTGTGTATGGTGATGGAAGGACGCTTCAAAAACAAAATAATGTAGGCTAGAAACTTGGCGCTGGAACACATATAACTTTTTATTTATCCCACGTACACAATGTATAGGCCACATGCTAACCATGTTGGGTATTTAGAGACTACATTTTACATACACTGTTGGTGTACCACATGTCTACACATTTAGAAAGCAGTTTGACTTTTACGCTTACAAGGTGCTAGACCCCCGTACACACAAGCGTAATAACCAGACGACACACACAGAGGGTCTTAATTTTAAAACTTCTTTAATTTTAAAATTAAGAGAACTTTCACTTGAAGGGGAAAGTACGAGGCCAAACTATTGTACAATACGTTGGTATGCACGAAAAATCATAAAATAGTGAGAATTTAAGTCTTTTTAACGCGTAAGGTGGTTGGGTGAACTTAATTGAGTCAAAAGGTTATACGTATCTGGTCGAAGCTTTACTTGAAGCGTGGTCTTGTTTATGCAGCGTAGGCTTCATCTTCGTCTTTAAGGCTTTCTAGAGTATGCACCTTGAAACTGGGTGCTATAATCTCTTCAGCATCTCTGTGTGTAGTGATTATATTTATTACAAAGAACAGTGGCTACTATTCCAAAATTGGCCAAATTTTCTAGATGACGTTTTAACCAATAGCATTTTGGGATCACATTATCGAAGTTGGAAAAAAAATATTTCTTACCTCCGATTGGTCTCTACTCCGATTTGATCAGAAATCTAGAACACGAAACAAATGAGGTCTAAATGATGAATTTTTATATAGGTGCGCAAACTAATTACTAATGGCTAAATTTTTCTCAATTAATATGTGATTAGACCTTTGATATTAATAAAATAAGGCACGAGAAAACGAGCAACATATCTCTCTCTACTCATCAAATATGAAAGGCCCTGGTTATAAGAGCTGATATAAGTTAGCTTTTCTGTATAATTGGAGATGAATTTGTGAATATAACACGCACACATTCAAAAATATTTATACTACTCCATATCATAGAGTCATGTATAATATTAATATATAAGATAAATGAAAGATATACTGAAAATAAAATGTAAATGCCCCCTAAAGTTGAAATTTGAAACAGAAGGCAATAAATCAAAATCTGCAAAACGAGAAATAGATTATATAACGATATATATGTGTACAATATTTTGGAAATACCAAATTTTCATGTGAACTTTCTATTGAAAGTTAAAAAACGACATATTAAATCGTTTACTTTTGATTATGAGGTTTCGGCGTCACACTGTTTTCTTTTTTTTTTTCAATGAGTTGTTCTTCTATTTTCCTTGAAAAAGAGCGACAATGGCTGGTCGAAACGTCGGAATAAAAAGTTAAAGTTTAATAAGTGTTTTTATTTTTATATATATTTAAAATAATTGAATCAAACCAAAACTATCATACTTAGTATATCTTTTATTATTTATATATTATTTTTGGTTAACATTAAAAAAAAATTAAATAGAAAATAGTTGTATATCTTAATTTATTTATCATATACAATGACCAATTAAATTTAATTAAAATTAAACTTAATTCTATTGACGTTATGTGGCGCTGAGTTTGTTGTTGACACACATTAAAATGTTATAATACCTTAATAAATATTGGCGTTCAGCCAACTGAAATATTGGTCAAATAAATGATATTTTGATCCAATATATGCTCTTTTATTTAAATATTTATTTATGGATTGCTCTATTTTCAAAACACTGATCAATAATCAAATTGTTCAGGTAACAAATTCCTTAAGTTGGGCAATGCCAACATATCCAATTGATATATTTGAGTTGTAAAGTTTTTTTATAATCCTTAGTACTCTTTCTCCCTCGTGGTATCGGCCATGATAATCATGGTGAACAATTAGATACTGGTTTTACTGCAAGTACACCGCATGTCTATTTATCTAGAAAGAAGGTCGACTTTTGAACTTATAAGTTTGCCAGAGCCCCGTTTGTTTCCTTGCACTCAATGGGGTTGAACTTTTGCAAGAATCGAGGGTCATTGAAACATTTTTTTTTTCTTTTTAAAAGGGGCTTAATGTGGGATTCGATCCCGGTTCGCGGTTGTCGAAATCCAACGGTTTATATCCCTCTTCCACCAAACCCTTGAGCTGTAAAGTAAGTTCTTATATTTGGAATGAAATCAAATAGTATAGAAAAGAAATAACTCTCCAAGAAAGTTAAAAAACGTGGAGGATTTTTCTTTGAATGTTATTTTCAATACGTAAATTATAGTTTCTTTTATATATTGATCAATTTGCGAAGAGTATTTTAATATTTCCTTAAAGCACATAACTACATAATTTTTAATGCTAATATAGTGTAATTTCAGCAATGCTGCCCTCACACACAGTTGACCTAGTTGAAATCTAACTTTACCTGTTCTTTATACTCTCAATTGTGCCAAGTTTAACAAAAAGAAAAACTAGTTAAAGAAAAACTCTATTTATTAATATGAAAAATTTATAAAGTATTTTAACCAAAATATTGAACATCAGCAAAATACGATTATGATTGATTTCAGCAGTTTCATATCTGATTCGTGTAGTCACATGAAGTAAATAAAGTGAAACCTATACACTATCCACAGGTTTCCACGGCAGAAATTTGCTGGGTATAAGATTGATACAGGGTGTTAATTTCTGATTTAGCATGTGAGGAGGCTGTGTTTCATTGGAGTCGTCTAGGTAAAAAAGGAGCCGACTTTGTCCATAAAAACCTAAGCTAAAAGTAAATCACACATCCAAGACATACACAGGCGCACACATACCGACACACGCATAGACACACAGAAACAGACACATATACAGGCCCACATACAGGCACTGACAGGTACATATATAGACCCACATACAGGCACTGACAGGCACATATACAGACCCACATACAGGCACTGACAGGCACATATACAGGCCCACATACAGGCACTGACAGGCACATATACAGGCCCACATACAGGCACTGACAGGCACATATACAGGCCCACATACAGGCACTGACAGGCACATATACAAACCCACATACAGGCACTGACAGGCACATATACAGGCCCACATACAGGCACTGACAGGCACATATACAGACCCACATACAGGCCCTGACAGGCACATATACAGGCCCACATACAGGCACTGACAGGCACATATACAGACCCACATACAGGCCCTGACAGACACATATACAGGCACTGACAGGCACATATACAGGCCCACATACAGGCACTGACAGGCACATATACAGGCACTGACAGGCACATATACAGGCCCACATACAGGCACTGACAGGCACACATACCGACACACGCATAGACACACAGAAACAGACACATATAAAGGCCCACATACAGGCACTGACAGGCACATATACAGGCCCACATACAGGCACTGACAGGCACATATACAGGCCCACATACAGGCACTGACAGGCACATATACAGGACCACATACAGGCACTGACAGGCACACATACCGACACACGCATAGACACACAGAAACAGACACAAATAAAGGCCCACATACAGGCACTGACAGGCCCATATACAGGCCCACATACAGGCACATATACAGGCCCATATACAGGCACTGACAGGCACATATACAGACCCACCTACAGGCACTGACAGGCACATATACAGGCACACAAAAACCTACATACAGGCGCATACAGACACTCATAGGCACATATACAGGCACACAAAAACCTACATACAGGCGCATACAGACACTCATAGGCACATATACAGGCACAAACAGACACACATACAGGAACCCAAACTCACATACAAGCACTCACAGGAACAAATAGAGAAATACACAGAAACACACACAGACACACATACAGTTACAGACACATATACAGGCACATACAGACAAACATACAGAGACATAAAAGTGTGCATAGAGACACACACAAACACATACAGTAAATTTACGAAATTTGCAACAATGTTATTGCAATTTTTTCAAATTAAATTAATACAATTAATAATATGAATCAATGAAAATATTAAAAGTAGCTACTTCTGTCAAAACTAGACGCCATCTATTGACCGTCGCCGCAAACTAGCGGTCCTGGGTCGGTAGACAAAGCTACAGCACCAGCTTTGGCAAACTGAGAAGCGACCACCTGGAGACCCTGGTTTGGGGCTAATGTCTCAGTCCAGGGCGGGCTTTATATCGTGAGATCCACAAGGAATCAAATGAAATCTTCACAATATTCTAAATAAATGTTTTGCTGGCAAAGTGGCTAGGCCAAATCTATGGCCAAAATAGAGGTGTAAATTTGCCGGGAGGATAATGATCAATAAAATAAAAGATAGCTTCTTCGGTCAAAACAAATTTCAAATAAATGACGTCTAGTTTTGACGGAAGAAGCGACTTTTATTTTTAATGATCAATATATTCCTCGTAAAATTTCCATCTAATTAATATTGATATACTCAAATCAAATAATTTTTAAATTCTCTAATAATGTGATTATATATTGAGCTATTTTAATGTGCATTTACCTTGTTGTGGATGAAATCGTGAAACGTATTATTATGCTACATATCGTACAATTTTTTTCGAGTAATTTGGAGATCTAGCGTGGACTTAGATATACTATGGCTGACCCAGACTGTAGTAATTAAAAGTTAGCGTAGCATAACCTTCGTCTGCTTATTATTTAATGGAAGGTTTGTGAAAAAATATATTTAAAAAAAAGAGAAACAATAATATATATTAAGAACCTGATCCTTCCAGATTAGAAAGATAATCATAAATATATTTCCAAAAATAGTTAAATCTGTGACAATTCTCTCTAGTATTTACAAATTCATATAGATCTACAACATTATTAACTGTCTGTTGTCTAGAGAGCGCTAAAGAAGAGTGGGCATTCCAACAGTAGAAGTCTCAAGTCCTGGGCTACCTTGCCACAGTGACAGCTAGAGTCCTCAACGGCTCCAATTGTTGACAAAAAATTCCTTAAAATTTCCGTGGTTCGTTGTGAACTAGGTATTATAAAAGTTAGAACGGAAAAATGATGGAATTTCAAACGGGGAAAAGCTTTGGAATGTTTCATTTGTTTTTAGAAATAATTCATCCCTTTTTGCACTTGAAAATGATCTAATTAGAAAACAAAAGATAGAAGACAAATGTAAATCTCTACAAATATTACCCGTGCTAGAAGCTCTTCTTCCAAAGGCCTTTCTTGGACCGTATATTCCACTGTTCGAAATCTGAAATAGACACAATTGATTAAGATCTATAATTTAAATGGTATTGTATTGCGATATTAAATATTGGTGGGATTGTATATAGTTAGTATATATATTAGCGGCATATGGGTAGGGTGTAAATCTAAACTTATTTTGAAGAGAAGTGGAGATTGGGGCTGCGGTTTATAAATTACCCATTACAAGGAATCTTCTTCTCTCTTATCTCCACTCAATCATATGAGGCTATCAAGCTTGTAGAGCTTGAAACTTCTCACCAAAGGTGATTTGACATCCATAATGATTTCGTGAAGTAGAATGCGTCTGCTTTTGGCATTAAGACAGGGAGCACTACATCATTACAAGGAATGATTATATTTAATAAAAATAATTGTCGCGCGGGACGAAATTGAAAAATAGTTAAATATAATAAAATTACTAAAAGAACAATTGGTTGTTGGGTAAAACGTGTCTTTTTATTTGAAATGATGCCCTATTTCGAGCAAATTGAACTTCTACGGGCTAAAAACAAATATGACAAGAAAAATTAAACTATTTACAAAAGAAAATAAATATTGGCGTGTGTACGCGTGGACTTGCATTGGACTATAGTAAAGCTAATTATCAAAAATAGATGATAATATAATTTTAATTATGGATTACTCAATCTTCAATATACATATATATATATATGTTAAATAATTGAAATTATATAGATAAAAATTTTCGTTAATAAATTATATGATATTACTTTTAAAATATTGAAATTGAACGAGAGGTTTATAACCTAACTATATTCTCTATGAGTACACCATAATAGATTCACGTTCAATTTGAATATTTAAAGGCAATAGTATATATTTTAATAGCAAGAAAGCTTTTGAACTATCTATGTTATTGTATATATTTAGAATTATATATATTATCCTCTTTCTCTCTTTTATATTTATCTTTAGCATAATCCATTGCATGTTCGCGCGTGCACACGCCAATATTTTATTTATTTTTATTTGTGAATATTTCAATTTTTCTTATTTTATTCCATAATAGAGAAAATTGCTCGAAAGCTTGCATCACCTCAAAATGAAAAGATCCGCTTTACCCAACAACCTTATCTTTATAATTACTAGGTAGCTATTGTTCGCATACATTTACTATGTTATATATAGCGTCTATTCTTACATATATTTCATATTTACCTGCAAGATTCTTTACAGTTCTCCCAGCAGGGCAAATCTGTAATGTTCTTCAAGCAGCCAAAATCTTCTTCACACATGCGCGCACATATATAAATATATTTGGGTTTGGGAATTGTGGAAAACAAATAGAATGAATTCATACACTGATAATTATTTTGAAAATAAAGCAAACCATAAATATAAATTTAATTAAAAAGGCATGTATTGGATCAAAAACTAATTTACTCATAAATAGGTTGTTATACCTTGAAAAAGGATGGCTTTCAACCAACTGAAATATTGGTAAATGAATTACTTTTTGATCCAATATATGCCTTTTTAATTAAACTGATAATTATGAAAACAGAACATGCATATCATCTTTAATAATAAATAAGACTCAAAGAAGGGTTTCCAATATTTATGAGAATGCTTGCTGTTGGAAATAGCTGACGACACCAGGAGATTGTCCAGTCAGCCTAGACATGACCTCGGTCAACCCCGGGTCCTTCCATCTCTGCAACAAGGACAACCGGGTGAAAGCAAGAAAATCTGACCTAGAAAGTGTCGCCAGTTAAATATCTACTTTTGCATTCTTGTTGTTTGTATGTCCATTTCAATAAACGGATTCAACCTTTTTCTGCACATTCTTGTTTGATTATCCAAATCTGTGGACAGCTTTACTTCCCGGATAAGCTTCTTACCAGCTTCTAGAGCTTTACTCCTGCTTTCTGCGGCAGAAATTTTCTAACACTTGCGTTGTCTTCAGAATGGTTAATTATGATAAGACAATTATCGCACAACGAACACACACGCCATTATAGAAATTTATTCTTGCAATTAAAATTGAGTCTAAATGTGAATTTAGACTATAAAAATATATTTTTGTTTAACACACACACAAATTCGAAATATAAACATGTATTTTACCAATATTAAATGGTTCACTAAATTTCGATATTTCACTCTCAATGACGCGCCAGTGTAAAAACGTTCTCAATGTGTGTGTTTATTTATTTATTTATCAAATCAGACGCGATATCCCCACAAGGGATGCTTGCGTCAATAACAACACTAAATTCAGACACTATATTACAAAAAAAAAAATAATAATAATAATTACAAGATTTGAAAAGATAAGAAAGAGGACATTAAAATCATTCTTGATTTTACATCACAACCAACAAAATAAACAAACCAAAAAATACATATATACAAATAGGTAATAATTAAGGTTTTTTTAACCAAGAGAGAAAATCATAGATATATTTACAGAATTTTCTAAATTTAAAATACGAGTCCTTACTATTTACAAACATAAAAAGATCCTTGTATTCGATGTTTTCCCGGTTTCTGTAGTTCTGGAAGATTGGGCACTCAAGAAGCAGATGACTGGAATCCTGCTTTCTCTTTCCACATAAACATCCCGGATCGTCTATAGCTCCTATTCGAAACAGAAAATCTCCGAAATTTCCATGACCAGTAACGAATTGCACATTGTAAAAGTCAGGGCGGAAATATTTTGGAATGCCCAAAGGGAAAAAGAGACGAAAGTGATCACTTGTATTAGAAAACATATCTTCCATTCTTGTTCTCAAAAATCCTTTTATAATTGAAGGAGAATGTGGACTGAACGTTCGTTGGTCTTCCTCGCTTAGATGGTCCAATTCATATTTAATCAATCTTGATTCGATAAAATCAGTCAGGAATGGGATCTCTGCCAGACAGTGGACACAATTTGAGGAAGATGTTTTAAACGATCTAGTAGCCCAAAGAACAATTTGGTATTGCATCGAATTTAATTTCTGTTTACAGCGGTTATTTATTTGGTAAAACCAAATTTCAGCTCCATATGTTAGAATAGGTCTAATTAGCGTCTTATACAAAATTAACCTTTTATTAGAGTTTATACCCCATATTTTGCCGCTGAGGGAAAAAAGCAGATTTTTCATGCGATGCGCCTTATGCAAAATATCATTGATGTGCGGGGTGAAATTTATTTTTGTTTTGAACCTATGATTAGATAATTTCATTCCCAAAATTTTGATTTCATTTGAAGGCTTTATGACGGTTTTTTAAAATTCCAGCTGGAACCTATGGAAATTGTGAAAGTGAATCAAGTTTGTTTTTTTCTGGATTTATTTTTAACTTGTTTGAGCGACACCATTGAGTGACATAGTTTAGGGTGTTCACTAACTCAGTTTTTAGACCCTCTAAATTATAATGCCAACATACAATAGAGATGTCGTCCGCGTAGCAAATAATTTCAGCTTTTGTAGATTTAAAATTCATTAAAATATCGTTTAGCAAGATGTTCCATAATAACGGTGACATGTGTGTTGGTAGTGGGGGGTGACAATTTAAAAATAGCCAATAAAATTACCATTAACCAATATTTTTACGTATTTTTTGACTGAAAAATTATGGGCTTGTAAAATAAATGGGCAATTCAACAAATGAAAAGCGGATGCATATTATTTATGTTTCTTGTACAGCGAAATCCCACATGCCCCACTCACAGACATCGGAAACATACCTTCTGTCGCTTTAGTTCTCCAATTCTCTTTCTTATGGACAGTGATATCCAAGTAGGACAATGTTTTGAATATGGGGTTCTTTTCACAAGGTCACTTTGTTCTTCAGAGGAAAGGGGGAGTAGGGAGCGATATTTTTGGCGCGTTACCGAAAAGAATATTGGAAAATGAAAATAAATTTGATTAATATACACAATTAAAAAGTAATATGAAGAATTTTATATATTAAAAATATTATAATAGATTTGAATATTCATGCATATATAAAAATAGAGATATCAGGTTCTAGTCCATATACCAGGAAACCACGGCACACGCGGCTTTAGTCGCATCCAAAATGTTTTAGTCCATTTACAGGGACCCACGTCACCAGGCGGTTTTAGCCGCATCCAACAGGTTTCAGTCTATGTACCAGGGACCCACGTCACCAGGCGGTTTTAGCCGCATCCAACAGGTTTCAGTCTATGTACCAGGGACCCACGTCACCAGGCGGTTTTAGCCGCATCCAACAGCTTCTAGTCCACGTACAAGGGAACCACGGCACCACGTGGCTTTAGTCGCATCCAACAGGTTCTAGTCCATGTACCAGGGAACTACGGCACCACGCGGTTTTAGCCGCATCCAACAGGTTCTAGCCCGTGCACTAGGAAACCACGGCACCACGTGGCTTTAGTCGCATCCAACAGGTTCTAGTCCATGTACTAAGGAACCACAGAACCACGCAGTTTAGCCGCATCCAACAGGTTCAAGTCCATGTGCCAGGGAACCACGGCATCACGCGGTTTCATTCGCATCCAACAGGTTCTAGTTCGTGTACTAAGGAACCACGCGGCTTTAGTCGAAGCTATACATTTTCACTCAGTAAAGGTTTACTGTATCGAGTCATATCTGCCGTGGGTTATATGGGGTTGAAAACGGTCTTCTAGCAGAACTTACCTTCGGCGCAGAAAGCGTGGTCGTGAGGGTAAGAACTGAAGCGGTACACGCATCCGCATCGTTTGATTTCCTCCCTCATGCTGCACTCTTCAATGCACAACTGTTGCACAACATCAATGGTGTTATTTCCAGGAAATTAACCTAATAAACACACGTTTTTATGTATATTGTTGCATCAGGTTGCGATCTTGCAGATTCGTCAGCCTTGAATTTCTCCTCAGATATGTCTTGCATCTTTCCAGAACGTGTTTCAACCATCCTACAAGGTGAGATAAGTAAATAATGAGACAACTATATTTTCAGTTAACTCCAAGAATATATATATTATATAATCTAAAATGCAAATATTTTATGTTTTAAAACATATTTTATTTTCATTCATTGACTGTTCTACATTTTTGACCACAGATTTATAACATAACACTTTGAATAATGTTGTAAATATATGTATAGTTAAACTACCTATTTTTTATATTCACGAATATATTGATTCATTTTATAAATTCTATATTACTGTGAAAATAATTAATGTGTAATTCTTTTCAAGTAATTGAAAATAAAAACTACTTGAAAGGTAAATAACTATCTTTCCTTTATTTCACGACTGCACCATCAATTCTTTATCATTCCAACACCAAAACATTATATTCACACACACATAACATAGATATATTATTTCTCACATATCAAAGTTGACGGTTTTTCAAAATACAAATTATTATATAATATATATTTATAACATATATCTATATATATAAAAATGAATGTATGTGTGTGTGTGTGTCCTTTATGCCTGACCAAACCACTCATTGGAACGCCATGAAACTTTGGGAAGTTATTTAGTATAGTACTGGGAAAGTTTCTAGCAAATAAAATTTTTGAAATAACTTTTCGCCTAAAAATAATCAAGATAAATATTCTAATTTATCTGTTATAATTCAACAATCTGCTCTGAATATTATCATGATGATACGATGATTTTGTAATGTAGAAAATTAGGAAAGACAAAATTCAGGATGACACGGCAATTTATTTGAGACAAGAATAATGATACAATTCCAAGGCAAGATACTATTCCTTTAACTTCCAATTACCGAGGGAACCAATTAATATTGATTTTAATCAACTTATTCAGTATTTTTCAAGGGACCGGGAAAAAATGCTCACTTTATCGAGAGATTCGTTAGACAAACCTTTACTCGGGTAAAACCCGGGCGAAGCCGGGTACGTCCGCTAGTATTATTATAAGAATAAATATATATAAAATATTGAAATTTGAATTCAAAATATATATCAAAAGTTGAAATTTGAAATTATTCCTAAAAATAGGTGCATTAAAATGATACAACAATATACACATACAAGCATAAAACAAATATTTTAAAATGTAAGCAGTTGCGCATAATAATTGAATATTCAAATGGAACTTATACGGAAATGTGAATATTTCTGTGCGAATATTATCTGCGCTTTAGTTAAAAGCTGCAAAACAACGCGGTATTTTGGTCGCTACATAATTAGATTTTGATTAAATATACTAAATTGTCGTTTTACTAAATCGGAAAAAGCCCACTTGTATACCTAGGTTTTGTGTAGAGGATGTTAGCTGGAATTTAAAGAGAGGGGGTTGAGATATATTTATTTTAGATGTTTGCTAAAACTTTCCAAAGAAAATGCTGTGGCAAATTTGAGCGAAATTGCCTTTTTGCAGAGGGACAATAGAAATGGCAGCTCTCTCAATGGGCAAACAATTGCTTTCATTTTCAGTTCTCTACCATTAAAACAAATTGGTCCGATTATATCTTACTTTGTCTTTTGGAATAAAAATAGCATCTCTTGTCGACAACCTAACTGCTGTAGTTGCTTTTAAAATGGTCCGAGTAGTCCAGGATGTGCCACATATACTACAAGGATGAGAAGATGAGTTATTAGATGACGAATATTCCTAGTATCTTACAGCGGAGGGTGTGTAATTTCCACAATACTCCTAACATCTTCGTTAATAAAGTAGTAATCCCAATCCCAGACTCGCGGGATATTGTTGTCATCCAACATCGTTCTATTAAGATATGACCCATGTATAGAGAGACATGTTACACCTTCGTCAATGTAAGGGTTCCTATGGAATCTAATGTAAATAGTATAATGCGCGATATGATACGAAATGCAGAGGAACGATACCTATAATCAATTAAAATGCAGAGCCTTTATTCATAATCGGCTGTAGCCTTTTAATTAAGAGTTTTCAATATTCCTCGTCAGGCGGTATAAAATAAGTAAGTAGAAATAGAAAATGTTACTTCCAAAAGAGAAGTTGAAAAACAACATTAAATTTGATTCAAATTAACTTATAGTGAATTGTAATGATGGGTCAAAAAGTTTTGACACAAGTTTTCTAAAAAATAAATAAATGCGGGCACATTTTTTTTTGTTCTGGAGTAGGACAGTCCTGCTTTGTTAAGATGACAGAAGGATCCATAGGCACCGAAGCAGGAATACAGTCAGCCATATTAAATTTACTCAAAATTTTGTCAATATATGATGACTGGTGAATGAAAATACTTGCCCTATCTTCTGACTGCTCTATTTGTAGCCCAACAAAAAAGTTAACACTTCCAGATGTAATTTCAAATGCGTGTTCTAACTCATCCATTATAATAGCTATTGCCTCTTTATCTTTAGATAGAATAATTCCATCATCAACATAGAGAGCTAAGATAACATTTGAATCATTGTGTGTTCCAATGAAAATGCACGGGTCGGCGTCTGATGTTTTGAAATTATGGCTATTCAAAAAATTGGTAAATTTCTTATTCCAATTTCTAGAAGATTGTTTCAGACCATACAGACTTTTATGTAATCTATAGCAGCTATTATCATCTCTCTTGTAGCCTTCTGGTTGTTCAAGATAAACAAGTTCCTCTAATTCGCCATTGAGAAAAGCTGTCTTTACATCGAATTGCTTAAGAAACATCCTTTCAGAAGCAGCGTGTGATAAAAGAATGCGTAACGAATCATACCTGACTACTGGGCTAAACGTATCGAAATAGTCAACATTTTTTATTTGAGAATAGCCTTTTGCAACTAATCTGGCTTTGAACCGTTGAATTGTACCATCGGCATCCGTTTTAATTTTATAAACCCATTTACAACCGATAGGTTTATGACCATCTGCCAAACGTTCTAAAGTCCATGTTTTATTTTTATTTAATGCATCAATCTCTTCATCCATGGCTAATTTCCATCTTTCTGAATCTGAACTCGTTATTGCATCTATATAGTTACTGGGTTCATCAGCGAGCGCAAAGTTACATTGGCTATTCGAAACTTTAGAGCGTGTTATCATTGGATGCGAACTGATATCGGATACTGGCGGCATTTCCTGCACAGGAATGTTTGCTGTCGCAACTGGTGATTCATCCGGAGCGCTGTTAATCTGAAATATTATTTCTTTCGGTTTGGTAGATTCTCTATCTGAATGTGTAGTGGCTTTCTCATCGAATGTGATATCTTTAGAAATTCTTATTTTTCTAGTTTTCCAATCCCATAATCTAAAATTTTTGCTTGTATTCTCATAACCTAAAAACATAAGTTTTATCGATTTATTATCCCACTTTTTACGGTTTTCTTTGGGAATATGCATATAAGCATTACAGCCAAATATTTTATAGTTAGCTACATTAGGCTTTGTGCCAAAGAAAAGTTCATAAGGTGTCGTTCCAGGGGTTTGCTTAGTCGCACTTCTATTTAGAATATTAGTTGCTGTGCTACATGCCTCAGCCCAAAAAAAATCCTCGAAGATTTCGTGAATTTAGCATGGACCTGGCTGCTTCCACAATCGTACGATTGTCTCTTTCTATACGTCCTATCTGTTCGTGCACATAAGGTGCAGTGAACTCGTGAATTATCCCAAATCTTTTACATAAATCTGCAAAATTATCGCTTTTGAATTCTAGCGCATTATCAGTCCTAAGAACTTTTATCTTATTTCCAGTTTGAGTATAGATTAGAGTAGCATATTCTTTGAATATATCTAGCACATCTGATTTGTTTTTAATAAAATAAATATGGCGATAACCACTAAAGTAATCTTTAAATAAGCAGAAATACAGATATTTACTTAATGATTGAGTCTGCATTGGGCCACAAATATCAGCATAAATAAACTCACCTAGCTGGTAGTTTTTGCCATCTGAGGGATAGCACGACTTTCTATGGGCTTTTCTAAGTTGGCATCCTTCACAGAAGAAAAATTCTCCCTCTAAATCTTGAGGCTGCAGACCATCCACCAATCCTTTGGTCGCCATCTCTCGAAGTGTAGCAACTGGAAGATGCGCAAGTCTCTCGTGCCACAACTGAAGCTTGTTCTCGCTGGTGATGTATCCTTGTGATGATGACGTAACCTTGAAGAGCATCCTGTAGAGGCCGTCATGACGCACTCCTACGGCTTTTAGGTCATTATCCATGAAGATCTGTAGCTTGTCATGTTTGATAATGACGTTGAATCCTCTTCTTGTGGACGTAGAAAGGCTATACAAATTTTTCTTTAGTTGCGGCGAGTAGAGCACATTTCTTATGTACGTATTGTACCATCCACCGTCGACGTAGGCTTGAATCTCGATGTCTCCCATGCCTTCTGCAAGTAGTGTCGAGTTGTCTCCCAAGTAGATTGGATGATCACTGGTGAACGGCGTGTAGGTCTTGAACCACTCTCGTCGAAATGTCATGCTGCAGCTTGCACCGCTGTCAGCATACCAAATACCAAATATCATTGGGCTCTACTTGATTATCGCACAAAATAAGTCCATAATCACTTGAACTTCCTTTTGAATCATGAAGATTTTTGGATTTATTTTTCTCATTAGCTAATCTTTTTCTACATTCGCGGCTCCAATGTCCAATTTTGTGACAATAGTGGCATTTAGTGTTCTTCTTGGCATCTTGAAAAGAACGTTGTGTATCTTTAGGCTTCGTTCGTGCTTGCCTGTGTAATAAGGCCTCATCTTGTTTAGAAGAACCGCTTTGTTGATTCCTTGTTTCTTCAATAAAAAGTCTTGCAGTTAAATTGTTAAGAGTTTGAGCTTTCGGATCTAACGATTCCCACGCTGCAACAAAGTAGCGCATACTCGAAGGCAAAGTATTTAAAATTTTTGCTACCTTTTGATCTTCCGTTATGGTTCCGCCCATTTGTGAAATTTGTGCAGAAATATTTTCAATTTTTGCTATGTAATCACTTATTGTTTCCGATGTCAATCGTGCATCGAAGAATTGTTGCCAAAGTAGGCCAATAGTAAATTCGGATTTTTGTTCATGAATAGCAAGTAATTTCTGCCACATTTGTGAAGCGGAAGTACAGTTCATCAGGGGCTGAAGAAACTTTAATTCGATTGCCTGTGATAATAACATCCTTGCCTTAACGTCCTTTGATTTCCAATTCTGTAGTGAACTTTCAGAGTTACTGTCGGAGGAAACAACATTCGGCTTTATTTCTAAGCCTTCCAATAATTCTAGTAATTTTTGTTGTTCCAAAAGAAGCCTGAATTGGAATTTCCATAGTGAAAAGTTTTCACCATTAAAAACTTTAATCCTTGAAAGACAATCTTCGCTCATCTTCTTTGTCTTGGAATCGGCCAACGACAAAAAGAAACTAGGGTTATGGTTGGCGGTTGACGCCTTAACTTCGAGCAAAACAAAGGCTTACTCACTGCTGGCGGTTAATCCTTTTAGGCGCAGTGGAAGCGTGCTGGGCCCATAACCTGTTGAAGTTTGAGATTGAATCAAGGAATAAAAGATTATTTATTAAACAAAGTAACTTAAAACAAGATGTTAAAGTAGCAACATTTTAAAGGCAAGTCTATATAGGAAGGCGAGGGACAAAGACTAAATATCTTGACGTCGACCGCAGCGCCGCCGCGGCCGTTGATTGGTCGATCCTCCAATACTCCACGCCAATCTTTGGATCGCTATTCCAACAATTTTAAAGTAGTAATAGGTCAAGTAAAATATGAAAAAAGTGTCTGGTTTTAAATAAATAGTTAAATGAGTGTGAAGACGATAAAGCTTTAAAAAAATCTCATTTGGGGTTGGCGACTCTAGCTTGCCCTATAGTTTTAAAAACTTTCTTATAATTATATTTTGCAAAATATTAATCAGATATTAGTGTCACTATATAGGTATTAGACATTAATCACTCTGCTTGTCTATATAAGGCATTTCGAAATTTATTCCTGGTTATGGATTTAGCTGGACAACTCTAGTAGGTTACACTGACAAAACCGCTTAGAGGGTTTACCAATGATAAGACAGGCCCTTCCGATTTATTAAATGATCAGTTAGTAATTTTATAGAAATTTGCTTTATATATAAATTTAAATAATTCAGAACAGTTCTTTATGTAAATTACTTCTGACGCTATATGTTATGTTGAATAATGTTGATAAAATAGCTTTTATGTTTTCGAATGTTAATAAGGAAAATAGCTGTGATCCAATCTGTTAAAAGTGCAACATTTCTCTGTAAAATTTTATCTCTATGTCTATCTTTATAAGTGTATTTATGCAACTATTGGAATTGAAGGAAGGTACAGAACGTAAGCCCTTACCGCATCGACAAATGCTTCAAGTCATAGAACAGACCTTTACTTGAAACCGGCCAGAAGCTTCTCACTTGGGGTTATCACGTCGTCCCCCATGCTCCGCTTAGAAGACGATTATGGCTGATAATCAAGTGCAACAGCCCATGAAACCATGGCTCGGTCGCTCTGCGAGATGAAGCACTATGCCACAACCTTCCATTGGTTGTCATTGTTTCTCTCTTATTAGAACAGAATCTTTATTTAATAAAGAATGTTGTTAATTTAAATGTTTTTCAACATAGCAATTTCATATTATAAAGTAAATAAAGCTTCCAGGGTTAAGTTTCTTGTTCAAATTTTTACTTTCAAGCTTTCGGACTTGTCAGTCCTTCTACAGGAGTATCACGATAATATATTGATGATATATATACTATATTTTATAGCAATTTCATATCTCACTGCCTCTCCATGGTTGAATGGTTTTGGATTAAAATAAATTGGCTTATTTTCCTGACGTTCGTCTTTCCCATTTTTCTGCGAGATCTATGGTGCTACTGGTTTACTAACCATACAAATAAGGTCATACGCGTAGAGCTCAAGATTGCAATACAATTTCATTGAGCTTCGATTTATGAAGCAAATCCTTTATGATGACACTTTTCTACATCAATTGTGACAGCATCTACAAGTTAATAAGAGAGGGTTGGTGGAAAGAATTACATAACGCAGTTGACACGACTCTTTAAATGGGAGTTTCTTTAGAGGCACAAATAGGGATAAGACATCTTTACGAAATCCTTTATTTACGATTCCTGACGCAGAAATCGCTCGGGACTGGCCGTTTGTGCGCGTTATCACTCCGCCTTTACCACCGGCTCCTATCAACACGACTTACACGCCGTTCTAAGGCCCTCAAACCTCAATACCTTCGCCATAAAATGAATTCCGCGTTCGAATGTCCGACGTTAATATTGGGGACATATTTTGGCAACTAAAATAAAATAAAACTATAACTTATAATTATGTAATCTTGAACAGAGTATGGGCATAGAGTCTCATTTTTTTTACAGTAATATGAATGTAAGACCTAAGAGTTTCATTTCAGATCTCTAATTAGTGAACAGTGTGTGTGCTTATATATATTCAAAACTTCATGACTGGGATATATACCAAATCGAAGTTGTTTTCAAGCGCCATCATTCCAAAAAATATGGTTTAAGAGAAATTAAAATGTGTATGTAAACGACTCTCCATAATATATTCATTTCTTATTTGTTCAAATGGACACGTTTATTGTCTCCCAGTTTATTCAACTGAAAGGTTCTGCATCAGTTAGGCTCACATGATTTCCTCTAACATTCAAATTAAAAAATACCTACAATCTTTCACATGTTTGAAGGATTTCATGAATCCCTTTTCGCTCTCTTCAGATTGCACTAATATATAATTTTCCTAATTGTTCTATATATTTACAGAGTTTGAAGCCATCTACATTTGGATCAATTTGATGTTGTGGGCATTTCTCAAATCGCTCAGATTTCATTCACTGATATTTTAAACTAATAGACTTCGGTACACGGAATTAGGCAGGATTTTAAGGCGTCAAAAATGTTTGTCACACATCCTTACGAAATATATCGAGAAAATGAATAATAAAGGAACTTATATTTTAAGAAAAAGGCATCTCCTTATCGTGCAACTGAAAGTTGCTAATGGCTTGCGCCATCTATCGGAATAAATATAAACTATTCTCGTTGATTTTTAATTATTCCATAATTGGCCAAATACCCATTCTTGATTAATCAAGAAAAGTTAACCACGGACGCGTTTCGGGCTGTTGGCCCTCATCAGCGTGGTGCAAGCTGTACCTCAACGACCAAAAAATTGGTCATTCAGGCATCTTGAAAAATCATGAAACGGGTAGTTAAGGCCAGAATTGCGTGAGACCGCGAAACAATGTGAAAAAAATAGTACAAATGTGATATTGTACTGGAAACTACTAGTACTAGAACTTATATTACCAAATGAAAAAATACAAAACTCACAAGCTAACTATAAGAAATTTATAAAATTGGGTATCGTGTGTAGTCATGTAGATTCTTTACTAGCGTTTGTGCCAGGGAGATGTGAACGCGTCTGGACTGCCATCTATCTTCTACAGTTGCAACTATTTTAAAATACCTGATTATAATGAGGTAAGAAAAAGTGAATATTATATATAATAATAATGCTAAAATTGATTATATATTTTTCAATTGATACTCTCATTTTCACTAAAATGTGAGATTCAGTTTTTTAATTATTTCTTATATTCGAAACAAAATTGTCAATATTTAAAATTGTTAAAATTGAAAATATTTTACCTTCAAAATATAATCATAGAAAATAGGGATTTCTAGCCCCAAACATCCTCTATTGTAAATTCAGGAAGTACGTCTAATTAACAATCTAAACGAATTAACAATAAACAAAATTATCCAGAAAAAGATAAAGTAATTAGAGAGTGATAGGAGAGGGAGAAATGATCTCAAATGGCTTTACCACACTTTTATAAGGAATTCTAAGACTTGATGGCGACTTACGGTTGCTGACAATTTAATAGACCGTTGTTTCTTAACCTTTGTCGCCGACGGTAAATTTGAAATTGAAGTGAATTTTTGGTGTGACACACACAAGATAATAATAATTTAGGGATAGAGTCGTATCACTAGGCGTGCATAATGGAGTGCGCCTATTTCAGCATAGTTGCTCCTTCCGGCCGCATTCTAGAATTTTTTGGCGTTAATTGGATTTTATATAATGAACTTTATTTACGTGTTACAAGGGTCACGGCGAAACCAGAAAGACCTTTGTTGAGGGATTGAAGAGAGAATCCTGACTGGATAAATGTATCTAAGCGAAGCAGGTGAATGGCTTAGTTTGAAAATCCAGTCATTGGCCGGTTCGTGAAAGACGATATCATGTCTATATTAAACTTTTTTTGGAATCCATGGAATTTATACTTGGCTATTAAGCGTCTGTTTTTATGGGTTACGTTTTCCAGCATGTTTATCTTAGGTTGGTCTACATCTAGATTCGTTTATGTAAAATGACGGTATAATTTTGAAACACAAATTTTATATTTAGCGGCATAACTGGGGATTACCTGCAAAACACTTTATGTATCGCCAGGGGTGTTTCTCCCAAATTTTGTAAAATCTGAATTTAACAGAATTACGCAAAATTCTGAACCAACAATAAAATTGAAATCCTAAAAATCGTTCGTAAACGGTATTCTATCAACAATAAACTTCTAATACGAATTTGTTGTAAGTTTGTTATGGGAAATTAGTTACTGAGAATATCAATGCTTCGTACTCAATTAAAATGCCCAACTTATAAATACAGTGATTATACAACGCAGGCATCGAAACATATATAGTATTCAATCGTGAATTATCTATTGTTATTAAACACGCAGAGAACCTTATAAACATTGTGAATATACAATACGGTAACATATTGTGACATCTGGCTCCTCTCTTCACAAGAGCCAAGACGACGAGGGTGGTGGAGAAGGAATGCCCAGGTGGGCGTGGAATTGAAGAAAAGGGGTCAGCTGACAAAGAGACAGGCGGATGAAAACAGACAGTCTGGTGACAGTAGTTCGATAGCAAGAAGTCCTGAAGAAGGCGCGATCAGAGAAGGTCCGTTGGATAGCAGTTGTTGGCCTGAAAGCAGGAGGTACCCTGAAGCTGACCAGGCCGGAGTTGGATTGTTCACCAACATGTGGCTTATTTAAATCAGAAGTATATTTAACGCTACTTTTATTTCAAAAATATATATCATACAAAAATATTTCTACAGTCTTTATACTGCGATGAATAAAAATTGAAAGAGGTAGAGAATGGCTCATCAGTGGTGAACTCTTCTAGCGGTTTCGCTATCTAAATCTCAGGACCGCTCTACTATTGTATTGAAATGTTAAAAAATAATATAAAAAATACTTCTTATTTTAAGGCGCTAATTTGATTATGATATTTAAATGTGGTTGAATTGTCTATTAAAAAATCCGATACGCAATCTCCACCAATCAGTGTCCATTATCATCAAGAGCACTGGATCAATAAGAACGAATTTCATTCATACTTGAATCATTAAGAATAAATCGGCAAGGAACTATGGATAAGATCAATATTTTTATACAAATCAAGATATTTTAAGAGATGATAGCGACGTGATATTTTGCGTTATTCCCCCAAAGAGTTCCAAATGACGCAGTGAGGTGGTGATTTGACCGACAATCCTTTAAAGTGAACACCCACCTCTGCATTGAAAGGCCCAGACTTGTTGATCTTCCAGAGTTCCTTGTAGTCCATACATTGGGTGTTGTACGGCGGCTTGAGCAACTTTTCGGATCCCTTGGCAAATCAAGATACATATTATTTTAGGAAAGTATACTTTTCAGGTGCTTGCATTGAATAGTATTTTTTTTAGATTTTTTTTAGCAATATATATAGGAGTATTTATGACTGCGCCAATTTTTCATTGCCATATTGTAAAATACATATAAATTTAAAATAAACCAGCTCTCTCTGAAAAGGGGCCGAGAGGCATAAGGCTATAATTGATTTCTTTCAAAATAAATACCAATCCCTATTTGCAAAGGAAATATTATGATTTGATTAAAATAATAATTTTAAACCAAATTTATTATTAAAAATATCATTTTCTTTATCCTCTTTGATGTTACTCCGAAAAATTTGTGAATGGGACAAATATTTCCAACCTATTTTTCCTAAATGGGAGTCCTACAAGGATTGTTAGCTACCAATATAATGTCTTTTCAATCTTCGAAGCACTTCAAAAAATCATTTTAAAAAAATATTTTTCAGCTCCTCCTTCGATGCCGTCTTTATCTCGTCAAGCGTAGCGTAACGTCGTCCTTTCATGGGCCTCTTCAGTTTAGGGAACAAGAAAAAGTCACAGGGGGCCAGATCTGGGGAATACGATGGCTGCGGCATCATTAGTGTGTTGTTTTTGGCCGAAAAGTCGCGCACAAGCAACGATGTGTGAGCAGGGGCGTTATCGTGGTGCAAAAGCCAATTTTTGTTCTTCCACAAATCCGGGCGTTTCTGGCGGATTGCTTCACGCAAATTGCGCATAACTTGCAGGTAATATTCCTTATTGACCGTTCTACCCTGTGGCAAGAACTCATGATGCACCACGCCCCTGCAATCGAAGAAAACTGTCAGCAAAACTTTCACATTCGACCGAACTTGGCGCGCTTTTTTAGGTCTTGGTTCGTGCGGCAGCTTCCATTGAGATGATTGAGCTTTGGTTTCCACGTCATAACCATAAACCCACGCTTCGTCACCAGTTATGACCCTCTGGAGCAAATTTGGGTCGTCGCGGACAGAGTCCAAATTCTCATTAGCAATGTTCATGCGATGCTGTTTTTGGTCGCAATTGAGCAATTTTGGTACGAATTTCGCGGCGACCCGTCTCATGCCCAAATAATTGATAAAAATCGAATGGCACGAGCCAATCGATATGTTTAGGTCCTCAGCAACTTCTCTAACGGTGATTCGACGATTGGCCAATATCATTTTCTCCACTTCATTTTTTTTTTTCGTCTGTTGTTGAAGTGCTCGAGCGTCCGGCACGCTCTTCGTCGTTCACATCTTCTCGGCTTTATGAGAACATTTTGTACCACCGATAAACGTTGCTTCGGTCCAAGGTAGCTTCTCCGTATGCCACAGTCAACATTCGGAATGCATCCGCGCACTTAATTTCGTTTTCACACAAAATTTGATACAGGTTCTTTGATCCATTTTTTTTAATAGGTAAAAATCGAAGACGATCCAAAACACCTGCAAGCAAAGCAGCTGTCAACAATTAAGTGAACATTAAAATGGCCGAGCTTGTCGGCATAAGTGAGAGACATGAGTACCAACATAAAGCCACAAAAAGATCGAAATTCGAATATACGTAACCCGCGAAAATTCAAAATTCGCGATACTTTTTGAACACACCTCGTATACATATATGATGCTATTTTCACTAAGTGTACCACGCGTATATATCATATATTAGATTTATGCAAATAATGCAAGTTTACTTACTTACATTCACCCTAAAAATCTTATTCAGTGTGATGCTGTACTAGAACTCTTAGGAAAATTACGGCGTTGATCTGAATTTTTATAAAAATAACATTGTATATGTGGAAATAGAAATAATAAGAAAATATGAATAAGACATCCGTATATGTTTACTGACAGAGTCGTATGTGTCTTTTCATCAATGATATGTGTCTATTCATAAGCAATTTTTTAGATGTCTAAAATTGAAGATTGTTGTCAATTTGTATCTGTTAGGGATATTCTAGATCACCTCTTCGCTTCATAGTGTTAAATCAGATCTAGTATAAGAGCAGGAGGCTTCTAGTTTTTTTTTGTATTCTGAATATAATATAAATCAATTAGTCATTGAGTCTGTTGTGCTGTCAATCGTGAATAAATTTGATAGGGGTTCTTTCATTACGAATCCTTACAGAAAATGTGTCAAGAGAAATCATTTCAGAGGAGTAAAGGGTATACCCTGTTAACTGAAATCCCACGATCTTTCACTAATCGTAAATATGTGGAGAATAATTGAGCTAAAAATTAATGTGTAATTCACAGCCAACGACGTCTTTTGCTGATCTGCTCACTGCGAGTTTGCATTCCTGTTTTTAACTAAACATTTGGATAAATGGCTACTGATAGTGTTGCTGGGTAATTTGACACAGCGCTACGCAGTAAATCTTTTAGGCTGAATCTTGTAATCGATGCAATCAAACATTCAACTAAATATGTTCAAATATAAATATCCTAAAATATTTCTTCGACTTCTTTTAAAATTTTTCTTTTTAATCTAGCTAAAATTTTAATCCGGCGAAAAAACTTACAAGCTTCAGCATCAAGATATAAATACGACCCGGCCGAATCTGAAATCCGGTGAAGAAGGGGTTGACCAGGCTGTAGGAAGAGTGCACATCCACCTGTCCGGACACTGTGCGGTCGGCGCGGAAATACTCATTGGGCTCAAGGTCAACCAAGGTCCCCAGCAGCAAGGCCAAACCTGCACACAACCCTGTATGAAGAAAATATAGCATATATATATATGCCATATACAAACTATCCTTTGTGTTGGCCACAGGTAGAATAGACCAAGTAAAGAGAGATAAAACTATAAATTAATTTTTCGTTATAAATGAGTAAAAATTTATTTGCCTCGTTAAAGTATTAAAAACACATACGATCGAACTTGTTTAATATAAAATGGACATGGTAACTATGGGAGATATAAGTTGGCGACTGCTTTTACTGTAAGTGCACCATATGTCTATACATGTAAAAATCAGTTCAACTTTATAATCTTACAAGTATGCCAGAGCCCCATTTGGTTACTTGCATTCGCTGATGGGGTTGGACTTTTTCAAGAATCGGGGTCAATTGGAACATTTTTTATAAATAAATAAATAAAATAGTGTCAAATACGGGATTTGATCCCGGGTTGTAGTGGTCGAAAACCAACGGTTTGACCAATTGTCCACCAACCTCTAGACGTCTTGTGATTTTTCAATTGAAAAAAGTATCATTAAAATATTTACAATTTTGATCATAGAGACTGCGCGATAAAACCTTGTCTATAAATTGTAAAATAATATTCTCCATATCTCTATAGGCAACCTCAACCTTCTAATAGAGAACCTTCAAACTTTCAACAGCTGTTTTTCATTTTTCATATGGAATAACAGGTAAAACTATTTAGTTTATTGTATTGAACGATATTAATTCCGTTACATTTAGAAATACGAGAAGAGCACGTATACCTTTTAATGAATCCGGGTAGTTGCCTTTCGGCGCTCCAGGAACCCGGGTTGTTTATTTCCTATCTCTTATAATGAATGCAAAATACTTTTGACTTATTTGATTGTCTCAGTGCCTCACTGACCTCGCGTGACCTCCAGCTCGGGCAGGTACAGGCTGGGCTTGGTGATGAGGGAGTTGATGGCGTAGCAGTTCCTCACCCGGCCCAGCCCGTCGTGCACCGTGTAGCGCAGGAAGGAAGACGCTCTGAACAACACATTGTTCTATAATATTTTGAAGAAATTATTCTATAATCATTTATCCTGAAGATAGAGGTTGCCTGGCCGGCATTCATATTTCTATGAAAAAATAGACATTTCGGCCAGTTAGAGTTTTTATTTTCTCAACGTTTCGACAAAAAGACAAAAAACGTTGAGAAAATAAAAAAAACTCTAACTGGCCGAAGTGTCTATTTTTCATAGAAATATAATCATTCAGTTGCGGGGAAAATATTATGTTTATTGCACAAAACTAATTTCACAATCATTTCTTAATATTGAAAATTTCAGATCAATTTTTCAAATGTATCGCTCAAACTTTTCTATTTGGAAGGATTTGAAATTGAATTCGGTTATTATACCTTAAAAATAGCAGAACAACAATATGTTTATATATTTTATAGAAATATTCAGAACTTTCAAATACTGAACCTTAAAATTTGAATTTTAGAAAATAAATGGCTTATTAAAAGTGAAAAAACAATGTGTAAAATTTGAAAATAAACTTTAAAACAATGGGTTGAAAAGACAACGCGCTGTCTGTCGGTCTGGGCTATACTAGAGTAAGGTAAGAAAAGTTGTCGTTTTGGAAAATTAGAGTTTTGAAAAAATCTTTGTCGGTAGCCTCGCAAATATTTTCTCGAGAGATATAATAGTTCGTATATAAAAGGTCGTGGAGTTGACGACTCTGTCTTATACTGATGAGAGCTCTAGCTAAATGCTAGGTCCCGGGAAAGTGTTATTTAAATGTGCACAACCTATCGTTTTGGTGATGTAGTTGATTTTAATTTCTGCAAGTAAAAACATGTAACACAGGTAGAAATGCATCTTACATTAATTTTGGCAAATGAAAGAAAGAGTTTTACAATATAAATATATAAGGCATATCCTGACCGCTCATATGAGCATTTTAGATAGCAGAGCGTAATTTAGTGTAACACAAATCAACTAAACGTGATTTAACTTGTTCCGTGATATTGGCCCACCCAATTTCTTGATAAATCAAGAAAAACCAACCTCGTCCGCGTTTCAGACTGTTGGCCCTCGTCAGTGTGGTGTAGACTCTACCTCTACGACCAAAATATTGGTCCTAGAGGCTTCTTGAGAAATCAAGAAATGTGAATTTGAAAACGTAAAACTCTGTGATGGGAATCTAAAGAGTCTCTGTTCTCACCTGCATATGTGGGCTGAGGTGGCGTTGTCGTCACTGTAGCATCCTTTAATGAGTGGAATTCTCTGGTGGCCCAGGGTGATGAGGTCTTCGTGGGAGCAGTTGTACTCCTCGTCCAGGTACTCCATCCTCGGTGCCTGGGGATTTTAACTATTTAATATTGTGGCGAAGAACTATTTTTAATTATTTAATTTAATTTAATATTATTCAATGAAAATATTCAACAGATTATAAAAATATTTATTAATCTGTATTTGTATAAAATCATCTTAAAATATTTCTTTGCTTGCTTGTTCAAGATTCCCTAGCTATATTCCCCGGATAGTTGGCGACTTTAGTATGCTCCAGGAATCCGGGTTACCTAAATTAATAAAAAAAATAGCTATAGATAGTTTTGTTGATAATTGACGACTAGTCGTACTGACGCCATCAATAAATACTTTTACATATTCCAAGACTTGATTTCTACGCTACAATATAAGGGAATATAAAGTATACAGGACGGAAATGTCCTAATAAAGCTGCTGTTGTTGTTGTATATAAAGTAAATATTGATTTCTCCTTTTCTCTCTTGAATACGTTTATAATGTACAGCCATTACTCGCATTTATAGAAGTCTTATAACCACTTTTGTTTATGAAATACATGCATATACACTTATTTACAAAACTTAAGGAACTAGAAAGTCTTTGATGTCGCCGGTTGTCCCCCTTTTTTTTAAGGAGACGGCCGAAATTTTTTCACACTTGAGTATCTCGCATGTCTTCAATAAAGATAACTGTATATCAAATATCTTTCAGAGTTGTCTGAATCCCAATATACATGCTAAAAGCTACAACTTTCTTGAGTTTTGTCTATGCGAGTATATTGTGACAAATTATTGTGTGTGCTTTTGAATTCAAATAGAATATTATTATAATATCAATATTACAAAAGCCAGTAACGATGCATTGTAAGAATTCAACCCGCGTCCGTTTTGTAATTTGTATTTAGAGTTAGAAATAAATTAATTTGATTTAGGGGGAAAAAGTCGGTGGACGAATGGTTAAAACTCTCGATTCTCGACAGCCATGAACAAGGATCGAATCCTTCATTGAACAATTTGTTTTAATATGTAAATAACCTTCACATATTATTCATTATTGTAAATATCATAAGCTAGGTTGCTCTTTTTGACCGGCACCTAGTAAAGTCGTTTTGTAACCAGAGAAAAAAAAAAGAAAACATTTAGTAAAATTTATTTTAAAAAAATCTATAGCTCTCTTAATATTTAAAAAATTACTCTATGCACACACAATGCCT
>CP092886.1:21142154-21204890 GCA_030710605.1 Cordylochernes scorpioides
GATCCAATCTGTTAAATGTGCAAAATTTCTCTGCAAAATTTTATCTCTATGTCTATCCCTAGAAGTGTATTCATGCAACAATTGTAATTGAAGGAAGGTACAAAACGTAAGCCCTTACCGCATCGGCAAATGCTTCGTCATAGAACAGACCTTTACTTGACACCGACCAGAAGCATCGCACTCGAGGTTATCACTTCGTCTTCCCATGCTCCGCTTAGAAGACGATTATGGCTGATAATCAAGTGCAACAGACCGTGAAACCATGGCTCGGTCGCTCTGCGAGATGAAGCACTATGCCACAACCTTCCATTGGTTACCATTGTTTCTCTCTTGTTAGAACAGAATCTTTATTTAATAAAGAATGTTGTTAATTTAAATGTTTTTCAACATAGCAATTTCATATTATAAAGTAAATAAAGCTTCCAGGGTTAGGTTTCTTGTTCAAATTTTTATTTTCAAGCTTTCGGACTTGTCAGTTCTTCTACAGGAGTATCACGATAATATATTGATGATATATATACTATATTTTATAGCAATTTCATATCTCACTGCCTCTCCATGGTTGAATGGTTTTGGATTAAAATAAATTGGCTTATTTTCCTTACGTTCGTCTTTCCCATTTTTCTGCGAGATCTATGGTGCTACTGGTCTACTAACCATACAAATGAGGTCATACGCGTAGAGCTCAAGATTGCAATACAATTTCATTGAGCTTCGATTTATGAAGCAAATCCTTTATGATGACACTTTTCTACATCAATTGTGACAGCATCTACAAGTTAATAAGAGAGGGTTGGTGGAAAGAATTACGTAACGCAGTTGACACGACTCTTTAAATGGGAGTTTCTTTAGAGGCACAAATAGGGATAAGACATCTTTACGAAATCCTTTATTTACGATTCCTGACGCAGAAATCGCTCAGGACTGGCCGTTTGTGCGCGTTATCACTCCGCCTTTACCACCGGCTCCTATCAACACGACTTACACGCCGTTCTAAGGCCCTCAAACCTCAATACCTTCGCCATAAAATGAATTCCGCGTTCGAATGTCCGACGTTAATATTGGAGACATATTTTGGCAACTAAAATAAAATAAAACTATGACTTATAATTATGTAATCTTGAACAGAGTATGGGCATAGAGTCTCATTTTTTTACAGTAATATGAATGTAAGACCTATAAGAGTTTCATTTCAGATCTCTAATTAGTGAACAGTGTGTGTGCTTATATATATTCAAAACTTCATGACTGGGATATATACCAAATCTAAGTTGGTTTCAAGCGCCATCTTTCCTAAAAATATAGTTTGAGAGTAATTAAAATGTTTATGTAAACGACTCTCCATAATATATTCATTACTTATTTGTTCAAATGAACACGTTTATTGTCTCTCGCTTTATTCAACTAAAAGGTTCTGCATCAGTTAGGCTCACATTCTATAACACACAAATTAAAAAACACCTACAATCTTTCACAAGTTTGAAGGATTTTATGAATCCCTTATCGCTCTCTTCAGATTACACTAATATATAATTTTCCTAATTGTTATATATTTCCAGAGTTTGAAGCCATCTACATTTGGATCAATTTGATCTTGAAGGCATTTCTTAATTTACTCAGATTTCATTCATTGATATTTTAAACAAATAGACTTCGGTACATGGAATTAGGCAGGATTTTAAGGCGTGAAAAATGTATGTCACACATCCTTACGAAATATATCGAGAAAATGAATAATAAAGGAACTTATATTTTAAGAAAAAGGCATCTCCTTATCGTGCAACTGAAAGTTGCTAATGGCTTGCGCCATCTATTGGAACAAATATCAACTATTCTCGTTGATTTTTAATTATTCCATAATTGGCCAAATACCCATTCTTGATTAATCAAGAAAAGTTAATCACGGACGCGTTTCGGGCTGTTGGCCCTCATCAGCCTGGTGCAAGCTGTACCTCAACGACCAAAAAATTGGTCATTCAGGCATCTTGAAAAATCATGAAACGGGTAGTTAAGGCCAGAATTGCGTGAGACCGCGACACAATGTGAAAAAATAGTACAAATGTGATATTGTACTGGAAACTACTAGTACTAGAACTTATATTACCAAATGAAAAAATACAAAACTCACAAGCTTACTAAAAGAAATTTATAAAATTGGGTATCGTGTGTAGTCATGTAGATTCTTTACTAGCGTTTGTGCCAGGGAGATGTGAACGCGTCTGGACTGCCATCTATCTTCTACAGTTGCAACTATTTTAAAATACCTGATTATAATGAGGTAAGAAAAAGTGAATATTATATATAATAATAATGCTAAAATTGATTATATATTTATTAATTGATACTCTCATTTTCACTAAAATGTGAGATTCAGTTTTTTAATTATTTCTTATATTCGAAACAAAATTGTCAATATTTAAAGTTGTTAAAATTGAAAATATTTTATATACCTTCAAAATATAATAATAGAAAATAGGGATTTCTAACCCCAAAAATTGTCTATTGTAAATTCAGTAAGTGCGTCTAATTAACAATCTAAACGAATTAGCAATAAACAAAATAATTCAGAAAAATATAAAGTAATTAGAGAGTGATAGGAAAGGGAGAAATGATCACAAATGGCCTTACCACACGTTTATAAGGAACTAGACGAAAGGCCCGGGCAACGCCCGGGGTTTACCCGAGTGCGAATATATTTCAAAAACGTTGTCTTGGGTGGCCGCTATAGACAGGGTGGTCTGTATAGACAGGTGGATGTATCACACAGCTGATAATAGGGTTGCCTAGAGTGACCGCTATAGACAGGGTGGTCTGTATAGACAGGTGGATGTATCACACAGCTGTAGAGTGGTCGCTATAGACAGGGTGGTCTGTATAGACAGGTGTATGTATCACACTGCTGATAACAGGGTTGCCTAAAGTGACCGCTATAGACAGGGTGGTCTGTATAGACAGGTGGATGTATCACACAGCTGATAACAGGGTTGTCTAGGGTGGTCGCTATAGACAGGGTGGTCTGTATAGACAGGTGGATGTATCACACAGCTGATAACAGGGTTGTCTAGAGTGGTCGCTATAGACAGGGTGGTCTGTTTAGACAGGTGGATGTATCACACAGCAGATAACAGGTTGCCTAGGGTGACCGCTATGACAGGGTGGTCTGTTTAGACAGGTGGATGTATCACACAGCTGATGACAGGGGTTGTCTAGAGTGGTCGCTATAGACAGGGTGGTCTGTTTAGACAGGTGGATGTATCACACAGCTGATAACAGGGTTGTCTAGGGTGGTCGCTATAGACAGGGTGGTCTGTATAGACAGGTGGATGTATCACACTGATGATAACAGGGTTGTCTAGGGTGGTCGCTATAGACAGGGTGGTCTGTATAGACAGGTGGATGTATCACACAGCTGAGAACAGGGTTGTCTAGGGTGGTCGCTATAGGCAGGGTGGTCTGTATAGACAGGTGGATGTATCACACAGCTGATAACAGGGTTGTCTAGAATGGTAGGGTGGTCGCTATAGACAGGGTGGTCTGTATAGACAGGTGGATGTATCACACAGCTGATAACAGGGTTGTCTAGAGTGGTCGCTATAGACAGGGTGGTCTGTTTAGACAGGTGGATGTATCACACAGCTGATGACAGGGTTGCCTAAAGTGACCGCTATAGACAGGGTGGTCTGTATAGACAGGTGGATGTAACACACAGCTGATAACAGGGTTGTCTAGAGGGCGGCGGGCAGGGAGGTCACGTGTTTGCTGGCGGCCAATGGGCGCGCATTCTATCCGTGAGCTTCAGACAGACAGACAGACAGACAGAATAAGGCAAATATATAAGTAGATTCTAAGATTTGATGGCGACTTACGGTTGCTGACAATTTGATAAACCATCGTTTCTTAACCTTTGTCGCCGACGGTAAATTTGAAATTGAAGTGAATTTTTGGTGTGACACACACAAGATAATAATAATTTAGGGATAGAGTCGCATCACTAGGCGTGCATAATGGAGTGCGCCTATTTCAGTATAGTTGCTCCTTCCGGCCGCATTCTAGAATTTTTTGGCGTTAATTGGATTTTATATAATAAACTTCATTTACGTGTTACAAGGGTCACGGCGAAACCAGAAAAACCTTTGTTGAGGGATTGAAGAGAGAATCCTGACTGGATAAATGTATCTAAGCGAAGCAGGTGAATGGCTTAGTTTGAAAATCCAGTCATTGGCCGGTTCGTGAAAGACGATATCATGTCTATATTAAACTTTTTTTGGAATCCATGGAATTTATACTTGGCTATTAAGCGTCTGTTTTTCTGGGTTACGTTTTCCAGCATGTTTATCTTAGGTTGGTCTACATCTAGATTCGTTTATGTAAAATGACGGTATAATTTTGAAACACAAATTTTATATTTAGCGGCATAACTGGGGATTACCTGCAAAACACTTTATGTATCGCCAGGGGTGTTTCTCCAAAATTTTGTAAAATCTGAATTTAACAGAATAACGCAAAATTCTGAACCAACAATAAATTGAAATCCTAAAAATCGTTCGTAAACGGTGTTCTCTCAACAATAAACTTCAAATAAGAATTTGTTGTAAGTTTGTTATGGGAAATTAGTTACTGAGAATATCAATGTTTCGTACTCAGTTAAAATCCCCAACTTATAAATACAGTGAATATACAACGCGGGCATCGAAACATATATAGTATTCAATAGTGAATTATATATTGTTATTAAACACAGAAAAACCTTATAAATATTGTGAATATACAATACGGTAACATATTGTGACATCTGGCTCCTCTCTTCACAAAGGCCAAGACGACGAGGGTGGTGGAGAAGGAATGCCCAGGTGGGCGTGGAATTGAAGAAAAGGGGTCAGCTGACAAAGAGACAGGCGGATGAAAACAGACAGTCTGGTGACAGTAGTTCGATAGCAAGAAGTCCTGAAGAAGGCGCAGTCAGAGAAGGTCCGTTGGATAGCAGTTGTTGGCCTGAAAGCAGGAGGTACCCTGAAGCTGACCAGGCCGGAGTTGGATTGCTCACCAACATGTGGCTAATTTAAATCAGAAGTATATTTAATTCCTCTTTTCTTTCAAAAAATATATATAATAAAAAAATATTTCTACTGCGTCTTTATACTGCGATGAATAAAAATTGAAAGAGAATGGCTCATCAGTGGTGAACTCTTCTAGCGGTTTCGCTATTTAAATCTCAGGACCGCTCTACTATTGTATTGGAATGTTAATAAATTAATATAAAAATACTTCTTATTTTAATCGACAGAAGGCGCTAATTTGATTATGATATTTAAATGTGGTTGAATTGTCTATAAAAGAAATCCGATAAGTAATCTCCACCAATCAGTGTCCATTATCATCAAGAGCACTGGATCAATAAGAACGAATTTCATTCATACTTGAATCATTAAGAATAAATCGGCAAGGAACTATGGATAATATCAATATTTTTATACAAATCAAGATATTTTAAGAGATGATAGCGACGTGATATTTTGCGTTATTCCCCCAGAGTTCCAAATGACGCAGTGAGGTAGTGATGTGACCTACAATCCTTTAAAGTGAACACCCACCTCTGCATTGAAAGGCCCAGACTTGTTGATCTTCCAGAGTTCCTTGTAGTCCATACATTGGGTGTTGTACGGCGGCTTGAGCAACTTTTCGGATCCCTTGGCAAATCAAGATACATATTATTTTAGGAAAGTATACTTTTCAGGTGTTTGCATTGAATAGTATTTTTTTTAGATTTTTTTTAGCAATATATATAGAAGTATTTATGACTGCGCCAATTTTTCATTGCCATATTGTAAAATACATATAAATTTAAAATAAACCAGCTCTCTCTGAAAAGGGGCCGAGAGGCATAAGGCTATAATTGATTTCTTTCAAAATAAATACCAATCCCTATTTGCAAAGGAAATATTATGATTTGATTAAAATAATAATTTTAAACCAAATTTATTATTAAAAATATCATTTTCTTTATCCTCTTTGATGTTACTCCGAAAAATTTGTGAATGGGACAAATATTTCCAACCTATTTTCCTAAATGGGAGTCCTACAAGGATTGTTAGCTACCAATATAATGTCTTTTCAGCAGATAATGAGGCATCGTTTATAAAAACCATTCATGACAAAATGCTAAACATAATGAAAGAGTTGCGCACTAAGTTATATATATATATTTTTGATCATTTAATAAAGGTATATCGCAATGTTCTTTTACTAAGGGAATATATACGTATATGATGCTATTTTACTAAGTGTACCACGCGTATATATCATATATTAGATTTATGCAAATAATGCAAGTTTACTTACTTACATTCACCCTCAAAATCTTATTCAGTGTGATGCTGTACTAGAACTCTTAGGAAAAATACGGCGTTGATATGAATTTTTATTTAAAAAAAATTGTGTATGTGGAAATAGAAATAATAAGATAATATGAATAAGACATCCGTATATGTTTACTGACAGAGTCGTATGTGTCTTGTCATCAATGATATGTGTCTATTCATAAGCAATTTTTAGATGTCTAAAATTAAAGACTGTTGTCAATTTGTATCTGTTAGGGATATTCTAGATCACCTCTTCGCTTCATAGTGTTGAATCAGATCTAGTATTAGAGCAGGAGGCTTCTAGTTTGTATTCTGAATATAATATAAATCAATTAGTCATTGAGTCTGTTGTGCTGTCAATCGTGAATGAATTTGATAGGGGTTCTTTCATTACGAATCCTTACAGAAAATGTGTCAAGAGATGTCATTTCAGAGGAGTAAAGGTTATACCCTGTTAACTGAAATCCCACGATCTTTCACTATAAATATGTGGAGAATAATTGAGCTAAAAATTAATGTGTAATTCACAGCCAGCGACGTCTTTTGCTGATCTGCTCACTGCGAGTTTGCATTCCTGTTTTTAACTAAACATTTGGATAAATGGCTACTGATAGTGTTGCTGGGTAATTTGACACAGCGCTACGCAGTAAATCTTTTAGGCTGAATCTTGTAATCGATGCAATCAAACATTCAACTAAATATGTTCAAATATAAATATCCTAAAGTATTTCTTCGACTTCTTTTAAAAATTTTCTTTTTAATCTAGGTAAAATTTTAATCCGGCGAAAAAACTTACAAGCTTCAGCATCAAGATATAAATACGACCCGGCCGAATCTGAAATCCGGTGAAGAAGGGGTTGACCAGGCTGTAGGAAGAGTGGACATCCACCTGCCCGGACACTGTGCGGTCGGCGCGGAAATACTCATTGGGCTCAAGGTCAACCAAGGTCCCCAGCAGCAAGGCCAAACCTGCACACAACCCTGTAGGAAGAAAATATAGCATATATATATGCTATATACAAACTATCCTTTGTGTTGGCCACAGGTAGAATAGACCAAGAAAAGAGAGATAACCTATAAGTTAATTTTTCGTTATAAATGAGTAAAAATTTATTTGCCTCGTTAAAGTATTAAAAACACATACGATCGAACTTGTTTAATATAAAATGGCCATGGTAACTATGGGAGATATAAGTTGGCGACTGCTTTTACTGTAAGTGCACCATATGTCTATACATGTAAAAACCAGTTCAACTTTATAATCTTACAAGTATGCCAGAGCCCCATTTGGTTACTTGCATTCGCTGATGGGGTTGGACTTTTTCAAGAATCGGGGTCAATTGGAGCATTTTTTATAAATAAATAAATAAAATAGTGTCAAATACGGGATTTGATCCCGGGTTGTAGTGGTCGAAAACCAACGGCTTAGACCAATTGTCCACCAACCTCTAGACGCCTTGTGATTTTTCAATTGAAAAAAAGTATCATTAAAATATTTACAATTTTGATCATAGAGACTGCGCGATAAAACCTTGTCTATAAATTGCAAAATAATATTCTCCATATCTCTATAGGCAACCTCAACCTTCTAATAGAGAACCTTCAAACTTTCAACAGCTGTTTTTCATTTTTCATATGGAATAACAGGGAAAACTATTTAGTTTATTGTATTGAACGATATTAATTCCGTTACATTTAGAAATACGAGAAGAGCAACTATACCTTTTAATGAATCCGGGTAGTTGCCTTTCGGCGCTCCAGGAACCCGGGTTGTTTATTTCCTATCTCTTATAATGAATGCAAAATACTTTTGACTTATTTGATTGTCTCAGTGCCTCACTGACCTCGCGTGACCTCCAGCTCGGGCAGGTACAGGCTGGGCTTGGTGATGAGGGAGTTGATGGCGTAGCAGTTCCTCACCCGGCCCAGCCCGTCGTGCACCGTGTAGCGCAGGAAGGAAGACGCTCTGAACAACACATTGTTCGTCAATATTTTGAAGAAATTATTCTATAATCATTTATCCTGAAGATAGAGTTTGCCTGGCCGGCATTCATATTTCTATGAAAAAAATAGACATTTCGGCCAGTTAGAGTTTTTATTTTCACAACGTTTGGACAAAAAGACAAAAAACGTTGAGAAAATAAAAACTCTAACTGGCCGAAGTGTCTATTTTTCATAGAAATATAATCATTTAGTTGCGGGGAAAATATTATGTTTATTGCGCAAAACTAATTTCACAATCATTTCTTAATATTGAAAATTTCAGATCAATTTTTCAAATGTATCGCTCAAACTTTTCTATTTGGAAGGATTTAAAATTGAATTCAGTTATTATACCTTAAAAATAGCAGAACAACAATATGTTTATATATTTTATAGAAATATTCAGAACTTTCAAATACTGAACCTTAAAATTGGAATTTAGAAAAGGAATGGCTTTGTTGTATATATATTAATTAATTGTTACCACAGAGTGTGTGTAAGCTCACAGGTAAATAGGCGCTAACCGAAACAGAAAAAAGTTCCTTTGTTTCAATATTAGTTTCCCTTTTATATTTTGTTCTCTCTCTAGTAAATCAATAAACATAATGTTTAATTAATAATTATTGGAATCAGTTTAATTAATAATTCTAAGCAAAGTCAACAGGCTTATTAAAATTTAAAAAACAACATGTAAAAGAATTAAAAATAAATTTTAAAACAATGGGTTGAAAAGACAACGCACTGTCTGTAGGTCTGGGCTATACTAGAGTAAGGTAAGTAAAGTTGTCGTTTTGGAAAATTAGAGTTTTGAAAAAATCTTTGTCGGTAGCCTCGCAAATATTTTCTCGAGAGATATAATAGTTCTTATATAAAAGGTCGTGGAGTTGACGACTCTGTCTTATACTGATGAGAGCTCTAGCTAAAAGCTAGGTCCCGGGAAAGTGTTTTTTTTTAAATGTGCACAACCTATCGTTTTGGTGATGTTGTTGGTTTGAATTTCTGCAAGTAAAAACATGTAACACAGGTAGAAATGCATCTTACATTAATTTTGGCAAATGAAAGAAAGAGTTTTACAATATAAATATATAAGGCATATCCTGACCGCTCACATGAGCATTTTAGATAGCAGAGCGTAATTTAGTGGAACACAAACCAACTAAACGTGATTTAACTTGTTCCTTGGTAATTGGCCCACCCAATTTCTTGATAAATCAAGAAAAACCAACCTCGTCCGCGCTTCAGACTGTTGGCCCTCGTCAGTGTGGTGTAGACTCTACCTCTACGACCAAAATATTGGTCCTAGAGGCTTCCTGAGAAATCAAGAAATGTGAATTTGAAAACGTAAAACTCTGTGATGGGAATCTAAGGAGTCTCTGTTCTCACCTGCATATGTGGGCTGAGGTGGCGTTGTCGTCACTGTAGCATCCTTTAATGAGTGGGATTCTCTGGTGGCCCAGGGTGATGAGGTCTTCGTGGGAGCAGTTGTACTCCTCGTCCAGGTACTCCATCCTCGGTGCCTGGGGATTTTAACCATTTAATATTGTGGCGAAGAAATATTTTATTTGAAGTAAACGAAAAAATTGCGCTATAAATTTAAAAAATAAAACTACAACCTTTCGCAATGAGTTTCTTTTATTATGATTATATAATCATAATAAAAGAAACTCATTGCGAAAGGTTGTAGTTTTATTTTTAAAATATTTTATTATTTTATTTAATTTAATATTATTCAATGAAAATATTCAACAGATTATAAAAATATTTATTAATCTGTATTTGTAAAATCATCTTAAAATATTTCTTTGCTTGCCTGTTCAAGATTCCCTAGCTGCAGATAGTTTTGTTGATAATTGACGACTGGTCGTACTGACGCCATCAATAAATACTTTTACATATTCCAAGACTTGATTTCTACGCTACAATATAAGGGAATATAAAGTATACAGGACGGAAATGTCCTAATAAAGCTGCTGTTGTTGTTGTATATAAAGTAAATATTGATTTCTCCTTTTCTCTCTTGAATACGTTTATAATGTACAGCCATTACTCGCATTTATAGAAGTCTTATAACCACTTTTGTTTATGAAATACATGCATATACACTTATTTACAAAACTTAAGGAACTAGAAAGTCTTTGATGTCGCCGGTTGTCCCCCTTTTTTTTAAGGAGACGGCCGAAATTTTTCACACTTGAGTATCTCGCATGTCTTCAATAAAGATAACTGTATATCAAATATCTTTCAGAGTTGTCTGAATCCAAATATACATGCTAAAAGCTACAACTTTCTTGAGTTTTGTCCATGCGAGTATATTGTGACAAAATATTGTGTGTGCTTTTGAATTCAAATAGAATATTATTATAATATCAATATTACAAAAGCCAGTAACGATGCATTGTGAGCATGCAACCCGCGTCCGTTTTGTAATTTGTATTTAGAGTTAGAAATAAATTAATTTGATTTAGGGGGAAAAAAAGTCGGTGGACGAATGGTTAAAACTCTCGATTCCCGACAGCCATGAACAAGGATCGAATCCTTCATTGGACAATTTGTTTTAATATGTAAATAACCTTCACATATTATTCATTATTGTAAATATCATAAGCTAGGTTGCTCTTTTTGACCGGCACCTAGTAAAGTCGTTTTGTAACCAGAGAAAAAAAAAAAGAAAACATTTAGTAAAATTTATTTTTTAAAAATCTATAGCTCTCTTAATATTTAAAAAATTACTCTATGCACACACAATGCCTCATAAAAATACAATAATATATATTTATCATATACTGTATACCTAATTAAAAAAGTTACATATAACAAAAAAAATTATCGAATCTTTAAAATTATACCAGATTGTAGTTTTTAAAGAAATAATCTTCAGAAAAAAAAACAATAAATTTTATTTGTACAATTTAAAGTAAATCAAAAACGTTTCGTACGTTAAAAGACGACTTTCACCTAATTGTCAAACAGTCATTCGAAAAAAAGCCTTTGAGCATTTTAATGATTGAAAAAACGTTTTCTTAAATTCACAAAAGTCAAACAGAAGCATCGCTTTATTGATTAAGTGGTTAAGTAAAGGTAAATTTATCCTCGAGATCACACACACAAATTCACAAAAAAAAAAAAAATCATTCCCATTTAGAAGGTCTATTTGATATTTCTTGATTTCCTTAAAAAGAGGATTAAATTAGAAACACATATTGCGGGGTAAAATATTGAATAATTTTCCACTTGTTGCATTAGCGCGCCATCTGTTATTGGAAATATAAACTATTTATCGAACGTAATCCCCCCCCCCCCCTTTTTTTTCATTATCCCATGGGTAAGATTACACCAGGTCATGAAGGTTGAAAGCAATAATTCCCCGTTTAAAATAAAACAATTATTATACAATATATATACAATAAAATACACAATTTAAATATGAATAATTTTTTTTACATTGCAGAAAGAGCAGTAGAAAATTATTTTAATTTTAAAAGGAAACATACTCGCTATACATATGGTTTACATTTCCAATAATTCAATTTGTCTCCACACTTTCATTAAAGATACATTCACACAGAGAGTTGAAAATATATATTTAAGAATATTTATTGCTATTCAATGAGGATATATACTTTATGAATATACAATTTATTGTTTATTAAGGAAACGAAAGTCATAACATTAAACACGCATACTCGTATGCATGTTTACTCGTATATAGGCAATATTTAGTAATATACGAATTATAAATAATGTATAATTATCGAATATAAAGGAATTCATATGAAATAGATATGATATCTATATATATAAATGAATGTTTGTATGTTTGTCTGTTTGTTTGTTGGTTTGTATGTCTGGTATACAAATTCGCAGTAGTTCACTAATTCAAGCCAAAATTTCCATACATAGGTAAAAAAATACGGGGAAGACGATAGGCTATTTTAAAAAATATATAAATCAATTATTAAAACTATATATTTTTAGTCAGAAAATGATGATGACGATATTGCTGTATCATCTTTGATTATTAGATACATAATTATATCGGGAAAAATTCCAAAAAGCAGAGACCACGGGTGAAACCAGTTCATTATTTTGTACGCAGGAACAAAATTCTAACAGAAAAAACATTCATTCGAGCAGAAAACAAAAGCCAGATCATCTTTCTATAAAAATATCGCTTCTCAGACACAAAGTTTGGAGCGGGACGTTTCACAAAAGTAACATTCACGGTGCCAATTTATAATTGTAACGAATATTATTTGAATAAAAACATTTAATCGGGTAAAACCCGGGCGTTACCCGGGTCATTCGGCTAGTATGATATAAACCAAAATATATTCCCCTAAAACGTATCGTGACGAATTAGAGGTGTTAATATAACAAAATGTAAACAGAGAAATATGTACCTGGTATGTTGCTTGATTTTCATCACAAAATCGTCCAGTGCGGATTTTACAGGAAAAGTTGCTGCATTTTTCAGGATACTTGTTGCAGAAAGCCGTTCTTCTCAGCCTGCAAATACCGCATCAAACGGGGGATCCAACGTGAAAAATAAATACAATTGTGGGTGGCAAATATAATAGAAAAGAAAAGCTTTACAATAGAAACTTCAAACCTATAGATTTATAGAGTTATTAAGACAAAAATATTGGAAATATCGTAAGTGTCCTTTTTATAATTCAGTTGAGGATTTTAAGACCAAAAATTCTACTTTATGTCTTCACACAAATTATTTTTTAAAAATTAATTTAAAAGTTTAAAGATAGGGTAGAACCTCTATTCGACGACACTCCCACTAGAGGATACCCCTCTACAAAAGACAGTTTTAATCACTAAAATTAGCATTTTTACTATTTAGCTACTTTCCGGTAAGAGGACGCCTTTCCCTAAAGGGCACTTTTTCTCTGAATTTAGATGTCCTTTACAAAGAGGTTCTACTGTATTTATTATTGGTACACAGGAAGAGAGAGAACAACCTTTTTTTTCTGACGAGAAATTGCAACTTGCAAATACATTTCATTAAATCCACTGATAAACGTAGAATCTATTTTCTACATGTTGTAATACCTTTTCATTGTATGGTAATATTCTATTTCAAATTATATGATCGGGATACACGAATGGAACTTTCAAATATAAGAACATATCTGTTCACGAAATTTGACACTATTCAGCCTCGAATTTCTCTTTTACAAACTCAAAGAATTAGTAGATTAAGCTGGCGAAACCGCTGAAAAGGTTCACGACTGATGAGTCAGACCTTCCCAATTATTTTTCCATTACAGAATAGAATTTCGCGTTAAATACAGTTTCAACTTTCACGAATGGAAAACTCTGACACTAGAGTAGTATATATTCTCTTAGAAAGATATCGAATGCTTCCTATCCCTTTTATTTTTATATATTCAATATTTAATCATAGTGCCAAAAGGACTTATTATTTGTGAATTATGAACGAAAGATCGATGCTTTCAATTCAATATTTGAATATATTTCTACTATCCCAGAGTTTATGTGCTGTTTGTCCATAATTTCTCTAAATAACTTTATTAAGAATTTATAAAAAAAATGGCCGCTATTGTAAGTAAAACATCCCAATACAATATTAGAGCGCTCTGGTAGCTTAAACTGGAGAAATCTCTAGGAGAAGGTTCACTACTGATGAGCCAAACCCTCCAAATATTTTTTCTCGTTTTCATAAATTAAATAATAAGATAGTAAAAAAAATTATTATCATTTTGGTATTAGAACCTTATGTAGGTTCAGTATATGATATAAAATCTTGAATCTAAATCCCATTTGATTTTAAATGCGATAGGTTTTATTTCCTAAAAAGCTGTCTGAGAGATTAAATTAGCAAAACCGCTGGGAGGGTTCACCACTGATGAACTAATCCCTGCCAATATATTTTTCATCTCAGTAAGCATAGTAGGAGTTTGTTTTATGTTTAAAAGAAACATTCATACTTTAATGCTTTCATTTCTTAGATTAATAAATATAAACAGAGTTTCTGGACAAATGCATAGAATGACAGACACATGGGTTATTATATTGTATATTAAAAAATCGAATATTCTTGTCTCATTCACATTTATCAATTTATTTTGGAGAATAGTTTTCTACAGTTTCTACAGTTTGAATAACAAGAAAAAAAAAGATAATTTGATCTGTAACTTGATATCAATATTCGGTAATTGCTTTCCTTTTGTTTAACATAATGTCTAGCAAACATTTTTACAGGCATAATATTTTCTGAAGTATAGATGTTGATTTTGCTAAATTGAGTGTTATTAGTGTGTTTATTGTCTGAATGCAATTATTTTGTTGTTGTATTTAAATTTTTGTATCAAATATTCTGAGAATGTTTGTTTGAACATTGACCCTTTATGAAATTGCTCAGATAACTAGTAGGCTTGCATCCTGACCCGTTGTTGTTGCAGACGGTGAGGGCTGGAGGCTGGACTCGATGAAGCGCCTTGATTGAGAAGTCCGCTGTGGTTGGAAACTGCAGGTAGATCTTCAAGAAGGTCGAAACTTGATAGATACAGCCCAGCACGCAGCACACTACAGCTACCCAGCGCACGGAAACTGCTTCAACACCAACCACACCTTCACTTGTGGACGCACATAGACATAATCAATACTTCACGAACTTAGAAGCAATCATCTCTAGCAGAGATTTAATAACAATTCAATTGTGATAAGCCTTAAACCCCACAATGGGAGAATAATGTTACGCCAAAAGTAAAAGCTCAACGGACATTTAAAAAATACTTTTTATAGCTTTAAAAATATGAGTACCGCTGTAAAGTGTTCTTTAAGCTTTTGTAAAGATTCACAAAAAATTCCTCAAAAGCGACCAACGCCGAAATGTTAACAATTAAACTATTTTGAGAGAGGACGGGTAGTAAGCATTCGAGCGAAGGTGGACTTTCCTAATTCCAGAAAAAATTAACCGAGAGTTTCAGTAAAGATCTGGGTTTTGCAGCTCTCGATTTACTGGAGGCGGAGAATATAGGCATGTACAGAAGAGGTAAGCTACGGTTAAGGTGATTCAGCAGCCTCTATTCGAACTGTAGGATGTCCTGCATCACTGCGCGAGCTGTTATGGACTGTCTACCTGGAAGTGACTTCAACTCAACGTAGATGTTCTGCAGTGTGATTTTCACCTTCATTAATCGTAAAATTCATCTCTAAAAATGTCCGATTAGAGTTCAGCGGATATATGAATGGACATCTGTTGTATTTAGTGATGGGAGTCGTTTCTGTCTTGGCGCTAGTGATGTTATGGAGAGGGATTCCATTTGATAATAGGACCCTCTGTTTATCGTCCCGATCTACAAGGTCTTACACCCATGAATGGGCTTTAAACATGTCGTGATTCCATTAATCAACAGTAGTTGAAGGGGTACCTGCGATCATAACGCTTTCTCTGCATACTGCAGTTGCGATCCAACAATCTCTTAGAGATGTCAACATTCTACATTGGCACGCAAGATCAACTAATCTCTCACCAAACGAGCACGTTTGGGACATCAGAGATAATCTATAGTTAGCGATGACTATTGATGATATTTCCTTCCAGGTGAAGAAGGTTTGGAACACCTGAACATATATTCTGCACTTCTACAATCAAATGCCTGCACGTGTGCATTTATGAATTTCTCAAATCAGATACACTGGACACTGATTGTCTAGGCAATGTGTTTTTGTAGAGTATTACTCAATAATATTTTGAGTTATAATTGTATATCAATATAATAAAATATTGTGAACTAAACATATTGCTCGAATTTAATTTACCTAATCTAATTCCTTAATGGCGCTCGAATTTAATTCTCAGTAAGTTTATATTCTATTTTTGTCGCACACAAGAGTTTATTCTCAAAAAAGAACTTGAACATTTATTTGCATTAAATGATCAGAAAAACAGTCTATCGCTAATCAGTGTTATTACGTAAATATGAAAGTCAATACTATGACATGTGAAAATACTCTTCTCTAAAAATTGAAACAAAAATACCTTTCTCAGTCGACCAAAAAATAATTCACAAAAATATTTGAAGTCAAGTAAATTATTCACTCCTCCACCCCCCTCCTCCCCACACACACAATTGAAAAAAAAAAAAACTAAAAATAACCTATTTACAATGATTAATATTCGGGTATGGGAGTATCCATGCGGGACTTTACTTACCCTTTGGCAACAGCATTTTGTGTGAAACTTTGTGTCTTTCCTGAAGGTTCCTCCTTATTGATTTTCGGACCCTTTCTTTATGACCTAGCCGATATCGACATTCTCATAAATCAATTATTGGCCTAGTAAATATTGGGTGGTAAACATTGTTATTCACTTATAAATTATCTAAGCATTTTCATGGTGTATATATATATATGGTCATACGTATTTTTCATAAATTCTATAACTTTCTTATCTCAAGATAATTACGTTTCAATTCACTTTTTTTACTTTTATTCAATTTTATATATTTACACTAAGTTCTCTATTCTTCTAATCCCAAAAAGGTAAGAATTTTTTTACAATTTCTATTATAATCTAAATATTTTTAATCCATTATTTCCCTTTAATCTTATGCCTTAAAAATAATCTTTTATATATAAATATATATAAACAGCCATAGTTAACAACAAAAAACAATACTTTTTATATTGGTTCTCTGCACGTTACCCCAGTTATTTTTATTTTTATGGACAAATGTTTTTATTATTTTCCCTAGTACACGTGGTACAGGCCATGATAATCGTGATAGGTAGAAGTTTTAGACTGCTTTTACTATAAGTGCACCACATGTCTACACATGTGGAAAGCAGCTCAACTTTTGCACTTACAAGTGTGCCAGAGTCCCCGTTTGGTTACTTGTACTCATTGGTGAGATTGAAATTTTGCAAAAATCGGGGATCATTGGAGCATTTTTTTTTAATTAGAAAAAAAAGTGTCCAAGTTCCCAATGTGTGCAAAACAAGTCTCTGATCCAGTCTATCCACACTTCAAGAGAAGTAGCGCAAACCATAGATATATCTTCTTAAACTATCCAGGGAGTGTTACCTATATGTTACAATCATTAAATAATGAAAATTAGGAGAAAAAAGAATATAAGAAGAACCTCTACTATAAGAGAATATTTTCACGAACCATCAGGAGGTGGCATGTGTAACGACGACCTTACAACAGACCTTGAATTCATCCAATTGAAAATAATTATCCTGAAGGAAATCAGGAAAATGGAAGATCATGATAAATCTAGTGACGTCACTCCAAAGCAACTTAAACCCTTTTATCAATTGTCCAATGAGCTATGAAAAATGTCCCAAAGGCATTTGGTTTAACACAAATAAAGGGATCAACTATGCCAAAGAACATCAAATTACCAACGCAAAAACCTATAATAACATTGCCTACTACCTCGAGACTCCGAAATCAACATCACCCAGCAAGAAACAACCAATTCAGCCAAAGTTTAAAATATTTAGTCGCCATCTATTAGCCACACGTTAGAGTTACCAATTCAACCATGGATTCAAGAGAAATATTCCGACAAATAAAAAAATCCGAACCCTTTATTCTGAGCTCTTCTGTGGTGACTGCCTAAAGAAATAGAACGGCTTGTAATTCATATGAAAACAACCTAGATCGCCTCGGCGTTAGCAGCTAAACTCAAGGATAATTTTAAAAAAATCCAGACGCCTTAACCTGCACTGAAAGGCCAAATATTTTCTCCAGATACTGCCTATTCGGCGTGGATAGCTTCATAGCCAACGATACGATCTTCACAGTCTCCACAACAAAGAACAATTCAAGATTCTCCCTGGAATCAGACACTACAATATTTCTTACGACCACAAAGGGAAATCTCCTCATAGTACTGCAGGAAAACCTTAGAAAGCCCCAGATGCAGTTTTGGAACTTCCACAAATATCAGCAGAAACACGAGCAGACGCAATCTCACTAAAGAAATTACCTTGAAATTTTATATGGCTAAACCACGGGTCGGCAAACTGAGGCTCGCGAGCCACATGCGGCTCTTTGGATGTGAAGCTGCGGCTCTTTATATAGTTCCATATGCAAATATTATTTATGCGAGTCCTATTTATTGTTGGAAAGAAAACAAAATTGTGCCTCTTTATAAACTTTGAAATTTTGTAAATTGCAATTTTTGACTCCTCCGACCCCAAAGATTGCCGACCCCTGGGCTAGACAATAATTTCTTAACCGTTACTTCACCTGGAAATTGAGGTTCCTCGGGATTAACAATGTGCGCAAGATATAATTATATACAGGTTAATTCTTCCGACCCGAACTTTATAACAGTTACGGTTTGGCTTGGCAACCTAGCCATACCAGTCTCTTAAGCTTACTAGCATCATGTCATTGATCATTATGTATTTCTCCCAACCCTAGACTACATCGTTTCAAGATGCGCCTCACCATGTGTCCTAGGAGAGATGGATTCCAATGCCCACTCCTCAACCTGGGGCCTCGGGGCATTCAGTGCTGCCCGCGGCACCAGTGTGGAAGCTTTTCCATGCTCACAAACTTTAATTACTAGGAGTCCCTGTGAAATATATACCAGGGGAAATTAACAACAATCCTCGTCTATATATGTAACCTTGGCTTCTAGCCTCCAAGCTGCCAGAGCCACTAGAAAATGCCTTCCGGAAATGTCCTTGACAGATCATTTACCCATCATAAATATTATTCAATACATTTTTTTTTCGTGGTTACGATGCGCATCCTGGACATAATATACATGTCTGTAGAGCGCCTTTACGACATCTTTTGAGTTCTCACTGCAACATGCAGTCTCAATTTTCCATGCTGCATCAATTACCCAAGATATCGATGAAGTGGCCCATGCTCTTACTAGGATCCTCGAGGAGACTGCAATGTATCTAAGTAAAAGAAGTATAATAGCATCTCCAAGCCCTGGTGGATCAAAGACATAGCTAAACTCTGCAATTTCGTTGTGGCTTTACGACGTCTTTACCAGAGCATCTAGCCTCACATACATTTTTTTTTACAAAGTTTCTACAGAGCATGCCATAATAAGTTGAAAGTTGAGCAAAGACGTGTGGATAACTCCATGTAAATATCTTTCTTCGGCAGCTTTTGGAGTTTAAAGATATATATCGCCAAAGGACGAAATACCTATGATGAATCACAATTGATAAAAGGGCAATTCGGAATATCTTTCAGCCGTGAACACAAAATATACAGCCTTCATAATCTTTAAACCAATCTGTTTCTGATAAGTGTCCTTTAGATAATCCATCAACCTCCAAATGCTTACCAGATTTGTGTACTTTATCGAAATCGTATTCTTAAATCTTCAGTGCCCATCTTGCTAGTCTACCTGTTGCGCCAGCATAATGCGTAATGGTCTATTATTACCTTAAATACCGACAACCCAATAGCTAGAAATTTCTTTTCAGCGGTTGAATAATTTTGCTCGTTTACTTAGAGTTCCACTTGAATATGATATTACTTTATCTTCGCCTCTAATATTTTGAGATAGTTTAGCATCTAAGCCGAAGTTAGATGCGTCTGTGCGAATGTGAAGGTGGAAGCATTTGGATCAAAGTGACTCAAATTTGATTAATTTATAAGTGATTATTAAAGGTTTTGGAATGCTTCCTATTTTATTTCGTTCAAGGTAAATTGTACATTCTTTCTAATGAGATTGGTCAATGGGTCAGCAATTATAAAGAAATCTTGAAGATTTTTTTTCTATAATATGAATACATTCCTAGGTATGATTGTGCTTCTTTAACCTCCTTGGGCTGAGAAGAATCACTAATGGCTTTGATATTATATTCCGTGAGTTTTATACTCTGTTCGCTCGTTAGGTTACCAAGAATCTCTAGCTCTTCGAAAACAAATGTCGTTCAATTTCAAGTTAGATTCTCTAAAGCGTCTGAAGACAGATTCGAATCTTTTATGGTGGGTTAGAAAGTCCTACCTATATATAATCACGTCGTACAGACAACAAATGCAAATTTTCCATCCCAGATTTCCAAGCACACATTGTTCATGTTCCTCTCAAAAGTAGCAGGAAGGTTGCATAGTACGAAGGACATTATGCTGAATTCATATAACCGTGGGCTGCAATGAAAGCCGTCTTTGTCTTTCTCTTCAATATTGACTTTACACTATTCCGATCTAAGATTTATTGCAAAGAAGTATTTCGATCCTTAGAGAGCATCCACTACATCATCTATTATTGAGATTGGATAAAACATCCTTCACTGTTACTTCATTCAATTTTTTTTGTAGTCCACACAAAATATGTATTTGTCATCTCGTTTTTTTGCTGATATAACGGGAAAGGACAAGGGGTTCTTTTTCTCTTCTTGAAGATGATCTGATTATTCCCTTTTCAGGTATATCATCAATTTGATCCTTTATAATAGTTCGTGCTTCTGCGCAAACCCTCTATCTTCGGTATCAGTCCTGCCTAACTTCGATGAGAACAAAATAATAAGCATATTTTGCCAAAATTCGTTTTAACTCCTCTTGTTCCTTAGATGATAATTTTTTAATCTGAAATTGAAATTCTTTAATTTGATTTTACTCGATCTATTCCTTATAATTTACTTTTCAGGAAGATTTCCATAAGCCAACACACGTTTGATCTTCCATGATTTTTAAAAGTCGAGGATAAGGGTTTATTCTTCAGATATGACTGGTGCTGACATGTGCATTGTTATTTTGAGGCAACACATACCCTGCCTATTTGTCCGAAAGGCGCTTTTGAATTCGCCGATACAGCTTTCTGGCAATTCCACTGAACCAGTCGCTTACAATGGTGCGTCTAGGCTCCAGACAGTCCACGAGGAGAATGCCCTGAAAATACCAGAAGGCTGTCGTCAGTTGCTTCTTCGTTTGCAACAACAGCCTTGGTTTCTTGGGACGTGGGCTTGATGCACGTTTCCACTCCTTAGAACATCTTTTTTTTTTTTCAGGTGTGCGGCGTAAAAACCACTCCTTGTTTCCCGTGGCCAGTTGGGTGACACTGTCGAATTTCTACTTCTGTTGCGATTTGAGTGCATGAGCACATACTATACTCACACCTTTGATATCTCCAAATCCTCATATATAATTTCCTTCAATGTTCCTAATGATTGCTCTGTAACTTGCTGCATCTAATAGAATGCTATGCGCTCATTCACCATGATTAACCCCAACACAACTCTCACATTTGCTACCGTGTGCAATTTTATTGGGCCCCGGTCACTGATGTAATCTTGAATTTGTCCAACCAGTGGTAAATGGCACGTCTTGAGAGAGTGTTTCTTTTCCGAGAAAAACGATGGCTATCACTACTTTGTATCCCCTCTTCCATGGTAAATATATTGCCCAAGGCTTGGCCGTGATAGTAACCTTCCATCATTGATGTCTACACTTTCACTGACAGTGTGCATACCATTTGTCAGTAGGCAACGTCAGCTATATATTCAAAGTTTTACACGCCCCCTTGTTTCTATTTCACTGATTTTCCCTTTCGTTTAATGCATGGATTTCAAGTATGACCTTATTAACTTGCTACAATCATTTAAAATTTTATGGCTTCCCAGCTGTAGCCAAAAGAAGGAGTTTCTAGGAAGCACTTAAAGCAATTATTTTGCTGCGGGAAATATAGAATATACTTTTCAGGGAAAAATAAAGATGAATTAGCCAATTTTATAAGATGACTTGTCGAAAAGATGGCGATACAGTCCTGCCTTAGTCAAGTAAAATGATTTCTGTCTACACTCCTGAAATTCCAGGAATCAAAAGTTCAACAGTCGTGGACTAACAAATTATTTCTAACAAAAAGAAATACATACTAATTTCAGCCTCTCTCTTGTTACAGCACTACATGGCAAAGTAGAGCTTTGGGTCACAAACCGCGACATTTAAACAAATTTGATTCCTTCTGGAAAATATAGGGCTCACTTTTTCTAAATTAATGACCATAACATTTGTATATAATTTAAATATATATATTAAGAAAAAGGTGTTGAGGATGCAGAAGACAAATATATTGTAATTGATTGCAAATGGCTTAGCTGGTGGTCTAAATAAATTTAAATGGAAGGATGTCTGCTGTAGGGGGAAACAATGTTAATAATAATAATAAAAAGAAAAAGTGGAGCTCACCTGTATGTGAGAGTGTTGTGGCAGGGGAGGCATGAGTCCCTGAGGACCAATTCTGACAGCCAACTGACTACTGTAGCATGCAGTCTGGACTACAAGGCAACCCTACTCCAGGTCCAGAACCCCATGGACACCTTCAAGGAGGTGGCATGCTACAGGAGCTCACCACTAACCAGAAAGTGTGCGTGAGGAACTACACCAAGCCTGGTGTGGGAGCTGGAAAGTGTGGTTGAAGGAAGACTTTATAAGGCCTATAGACCTCTCTGGCCTTCCTGCGGTCTAGGCTCCCCATGTGACCTGCTACACCCCGATGCCAAAAGTCTCTCAGTGAGATGTCAAGAGCCCCTCAATGAGATGCCAAGAGTCCCTCAGTGATGGAGGCCGACCCGCTCGGCGGCCTGGAGATGACCAGACAGTGGGTGAGCCTGTGGGCCCCCACCAACAACCTCGGCATTCAACTTAGAAGAGGACCCAGATCCCATCGCCCATGGAGTCAGGCATGAAATTGTCTTTTGCTCTTTGTTTTTTTTTTTATTAAATATTTAGAGTTGAAAAAAAAAATGAACGTGATATATATTCATTGTAAAACCGTAATAATATTAAGCATTTTTTAAAAATTTTATTAAAAGGCTCTCAGAGTTCGCTCATAGGGGGCAGCATGGTTTGAACGGTAGATGGCGCCAAAAAATTTAAAAGAAGGGAACGAGGCAGCTGACAGTACCGCCGGCAATCTTTTTTTTTGGTCTCGGTGGCTTTCCCCCTACAGTAAATCATTTTTTTTTCTATTCCATTTATATTTAGTTCAACCACCAGCAATAGTCCTTAATAGGTTTTATGTATATATATTATTATTATTATTATTATTATTATTATTATTATTATTGAATATATTTCAATATTATTCCCCTTTTTTTTTCTTACATCAATTTTGTTAATAAATTTTGTCAGATGAAATAAATGCTAGCCTATTCAATGCACAACCTTGACACCTAATGGGTACAAAATGTAATAAATATTGTGAAAATTAGCTTCAAAGGTTGGCTTTCTGCAGTCTAAAAAAAGGGACAGCCGGGCAATAAAATAGATAAAAACACGTCCCAACAAAGGCATCTCCTTATCGTGCAACTGAAAGTTGCTGATGGCTTGCGCCATCTATCGGAATAAATATAAAGTATTCTCGCTGATTTTTAATTATTCCAGAATTGGCCAAATACCCATTCTTGATTAATCAAGAAAAGCTAACCACGGACGCGTTTCGGGCTGTTGGCCCTCATCAGCGTGGTGCAAGCTGTACCTCAACGACCAAAAAAAAAAAAAAATTGGTCATTAAGGCATCCTGAAAAATCATGAAACGGGTAGTTAAGGCCAGAATTGCGTGAGAACGCTACACAATGTGAAAAATAGTACAAATGTAAAATTGTACTGGGATAAGGTGTAGCGTTCTCACGCAATTCTGGCCTTAACTACCTGTTTCATGATTTTTCAGGATGCCTTAATGACCAATTTTTTTTTTTTGGTCGTTGAGGTACAGCTTGCACCACGCTGATGAGGGCCAACAGCCTGAAACGCGTCCGTGGTTAGCTTTTCTTGATTAATCAAGAATGGGTATTTGGCCAATTCTGGAATAATTAAAAAATCAACGAGAATAGTTGATATTTATTCCGATAGATGGCGCAAGCCATCAGCAACTTTCAGTTGCACGATAAGGAGATGCCTTTTTCTTAATTTATGCACCTTATCCCAGTACAATATTACATTTGTACTATTTTTCATATATATATATATAAATAAATATAAAGCATATATTGGATCAGTGATACAGTGAAATTTTCATCAGATAGTTTCTTACTTTGATCTTGTATAGCATGAGTGGATCACATGCCCACGTGATTTAGTTTAAATCAAAAGCCTTGATAAAGAGAGGCGTGTTGCCCCTAGAAATATTGGCCGTTTAATAAATTCAGATCCAATATATGCTTTATATTTATTTATAGATATTATTATGGATTGCTTAATCTTTAAAATATATATATATATATGCTCTCTGCCATCTAAAAAGCACATGTGCTCGTGGTCAGGAGATGCCTTCTTTATTTTTAATATCAACACCTGACCCACTTATCTTTAATTTTTTCTATTGTTTTTTCATATATATATATATATATATATATATATATATATATATATATATATATAATTCCCTACATCCACTGAAATTACAACTTACGACCCATCCAATATAAAGATAGATATCAAATCGTGCATCACTCACAATGTTCACCTGAGGGAAAAAAAGATATACTAAAGCTTGTATATGACCGCTGAATTTTTCAGCCCAGTCATTGCCAATAATAAATCTTAAGCACCATTAAATTCATTGTTACAAACCACAATTCACCAAATAATATGAATGTCTTACTGAGTGCCTCAGTTGAACATAAGAACATACATGGTAAGATCTACAAGATGCTAGACGCAGACATCATTCAGCCTTCAGAAAGTCGTTTTAGTGAAGAATAAAGATGGTTCCTGGAAATTTTACGTCGGCTTGAACAAGGTCACCAAGAAAGAAGTGAATACCCTACCTTGCATTGGGATAATTCATTACGCAGTTCAAGAGGCTAAAGATTATTCTCAACAATGGGTCTAAATTCGGGCTACTGACAAATTAAGATAGACAAGATAGAAAGACAGAAAATTGCCTATGTCAAGCCAGATGGTCTATTTGAATTCAAAATAATGTCATTTGAACTTTGAAACACACCCATAACCTTTGAAATAATGGAGGACAGCCTGCTGATGTGAATCAGGCGGACAACATGCTTATGTTATTTAGATGATGTTATCCATTTTGATACCTTCTCAGAGCATCTTTCTCTCTAACGTTTACATTCAGTTCTAAATTTAAAAAAATCTAGATAGCGATTTAATCCAAAATAGTGTTGTTTCAGATCAGACCAAATAAAAATTCTGCTCTCATCCAAAATAACTTAGATAAGACTTGATGAAAAAAGTACACAATGCTCCCATGGTAGGCGGTCACCTGGTTTTTTCAAAATCTTTAGTTATAAAAATTATTTTTGACAAGACCTCTGATCTTTAGAAAATATTTGAGCTACTGTCAGGAATATTATGTCAGGAAGAACATATCTCAACTGCCCCATTGACACCTGATGCCTATACCACCCCCAAACTGACCATTTCAAAAGATTAGATCTGTTTGGATGCTTCTTAATATCATATGACAAAATATATAGATAATAGTTTGTGCACTACCTTTATCCTAATATGTAATATTACAAAGAACTTGGTATCCAGAGAAGTGCAGGAAGTCGAAAAATTCTTTGTTGAAAAATTAATAATGGTCCATGGGGCCCCTAGAGAGATTGTGACTAATCTGATTCACAACTTACAATCAAAGCTAATCAAGGAAGTGGATAGCTGTTGTGAAATTATTAAAAAGAACACTATGGTGCATTCTCTCCAAATCAATGGACTAACAGACTGTCTAAACAGGACCATAGCTAACATATCCATGAATTTAGATCTCAAGCAGATGAATTGGGATGATATATTCTCTCGTAAATTTTTCTTACAATATTGCAAAATAGGAATTAACTGGATTTTTACTGTTTTTTTTTTTTTGGTTCATGGTAGAGTGAAGATGAAACCTCTCTTGATATTTTGTTCCCCTATCCAGAAACCACATATGGCGATGAGTCTATCCAAGAGATGGAAACAAAAGCAGAAGAATCAAGATCCTATGTTCGGTTTTGTAAGAAACTGATTGATATATTGATAACTATGACTAGGGGCAGAGAAACAACATATCACCTCAATGATTTGTTAAGATCTACAAACCAGAACAAGTATGGTTGTGGAAAAAAACTTTATGAAGCAGTGCTTTGATCCCTATCAGGTTACCAAGAAACTTTCCAATGGGTGTATGATCCATGAAATAGAACTATTCGATGAAGAGTGAAGATGTTGGAGGACCAAGGACATTCTGCATATTTTAAGAACGAAAGCATACCATGGTCAATCTTTCTAGAAGAATCAAAATGAAATAGCCATCAAACCAGGAATGAGATTTAAAACTGAGAGGTCATAGCTTGTCTATAAGGGAGAAGCCATGCAATTATCTCTGCCTCTTTTTATAATTATCCCTAAATAAAATTTATATGCATCTTATAATCTCTCACAAAAAGGGCTACACCTATAATTGCCGCTCTCATTTTGTAGATATATTTACAAATTATTATGTTTGCTGCCTCACACATGCACACAATCTTTACTTTATTAGTACATTTATTAAAATGAGTTCTTATTTTAAACCTGAATTCCTACCACAGATTTTTCTCAGTGTTAGAATGCTCTAAGAAAAATTTCTTGAACTGTTCATTAAATACCTTATGTGTCTGCAATTGTTCTATGTATACATAGAATTAACTGGGTCATCTCACATGATAGTGGAGACGAAAGAGATCTCCTTCGTACCATCAAAACCCAATGCCTGCAGGAATGGAAATCTAATGCTGCACATGACTGGTACAGAGCAGGAGGGACAAGCACCGGTTCTGTCCTCCCATGAGAACAGCAGTCTTTGATTTCCAAACCTAAGTCTGGTCATCTACGGACAATGACTTTTCAGAATGGTTGTAAGGTTTTCCCACTATGTACTAAGTGCAATTTTCAACCTGCACCCTCAAAACACATTATTGACTGTATTGACTCATCCATTGTTGAGCTTTACTCATCCCCGGCAGACACCAAAAGTCTCAAGCTTTACAAGCTTGATACCCTAATATGATTGAGTGGAGATAAGAAAGAAGAAGAAATGATAGTGGGCTTAGAAGGTGTGAGACAAGGGCGTTACCATCCAAGCTGAGCTGTTTGGATTGACATTCATGCAAAATAAAAAAAAAACTTTTGTTTCCTTCTTTGATCTCATACTTTTGTATTAGCCTACTTAGGTAAGCATGTTTGGCACCTGCTTTGCTGTTTTGCAAGTTGGCGACCATCTTGTCTAAATAATTCAGCTTCTATAGTTTCTTCATCTGTTTTGAGTCTACCATTGCATTCCTCAATAGTTTTCAAATCGGCCTTTAGAAGTCATCTCCCCAAAACACTCGGCATTTAAATTATTTCTTTTATGTCAAAAATTATTTCATCAGCAGGTAAATTCAGCCATTTCAGCTACTTATTTTATTAAAAAGACTTAGTTTATTTTCATAAAGTATGCCGTGTTGAGAAGAAAAAAAAGGAAATATAAAAATTTACAGTACCTTTTATTTTTTAGACACTCAATTTTTGTCACCTTGTTGCTAAATCCCAAGTCACTCGTTGTTGGATATCCCTGCTCATCATTGGATATTCCATGTTGCTTACCATTTTAAAATTATTTTTATTATCCCTTGCACACATGTGGTACAGGCCATAATGATCAAGGTGGGTAGTTAGCAACTGCTTTTACTACAAAGTACCCTACATGTCTACACATGCAGAAAGTAATTTGACATTTTCACTTACAAGTGTACCAGAGTCTTGTTTGGTTATTTGAACTTGCTTGTAGGGTTGAACTTTTACAAGAATAAGGGGTCATTCAGGCATTTTTTCTTTAGAAAAAAGGGGCTCAATGTGGGATTTGATCCCAGGTGGTGGCTGTTGAAAATCAACAGCTTACCTCACTCCTTCACTAAACCCATAAAAAACTTGAATCAACCCTAGTAAACAATAAGGAGGAAAGCGCAAGTTTTAGAAGTAATATCTAAAATAAAAAATATATCCTATTTACACACTTGTTAACAATTTAAGAACATGCTGTGGTATTTTCTCAGTATTTTGCCTGATGATGGTAACAATGCTGTTAACAAAATGTCACATACTATTTATTTGGAATGGGCCTTATTACCTTGTAAAAATATATATTGTTGTGTGTCAACAAGCAACCGACCGGAAATGCACGTGGCGTTGCAAAATTATCTTAAATTTTGTTTATTTTATTTATTTATCAGAGAAACGACACCACAGAGATAACAGGCACAAGTTGTATTTGACCACGGACCACCGTTTTCGCGGAATGCTTACAAACACAACGTGCCAGTTATCGTCTGACGCACTAGGATGTGCTAGAATGCCTTCAAAATTACTTATACGGGGAATAAGTGGGTCAGTAGTCTCGAACACGTGCACATACTTGGAGGTCAACATTGATGGGTTCGACATATGTGGCAGGTTCACCATAATTCCAGGAAACGGGGAAAAGATTATCTTCGGCGTCGATATTCTAACAAACTATCATTGCAAAATTATGTTTAGAGACGAATCGGTAGAATTGTATAGGCCAAAAATAGGCACGGACGACCACGTGGTAGAACTAAACGAAGAACGGGAACTCGAGAGGTTAGGCACAATTACGAGCGATCGGAAAAACCCCAAACAAAAGTACTGCATACTAGACGACCTTGAAATTGCACCACGTTGTAAAACGAGGGTTAAGTTAAAAGGGCCAACAGTAACGGCGGGCATTTTAGAACCCCACCCCGACTGCGTAAGAAGAACGGGGCTACTAATACCATCAGTACACGTTTCCGAAACGGTATCCGAGATATTCATTGATGTCATAAATACTAGGAACGAGCCGGTGCGGTTGGTAGCAAACTCGTGCTTGTTACGATCCGGCGGGGAAATAGCGAATGTTTCTTTCCTAAGTGAACAGGTGGGATACAGTACGACGGCCACGTGCAAATACGAACCACAGAAGTTCGATATAAACCCGGAGCTATCGGACAGCGAAAAAATCGACGTACTGGACGTATTGTACAGGTATCGGGAACTTTTCTCAGAAGAATGGAATAAGGCGGCAGATATCGAACCGTACCACATTAAACTTAAAGCGAACACGGAACCAATTCGACAAAAAGCCTATCGCCGCAGTCCTAAGGAACGTGACATTATAGAGGAACAGGTTAAAGAAATGTGTGAAAAAGGAGTTATTAGGAAATCAACATCTCCATGGGCGAGCCCGGTCGTTTTGGTTAAAAAATCAGACGGATCCTATAGATTTTGTGTGGACTATAGAAAAGTTAACAACGTAACCGAAAAATTCTCATATCCATTACCGGATATCACCGACTGCCTGGACCGTTTAGCGGGAATGAAGTATTTCTCTCACACGGATTTTGTTAGCGGTTATTGGCAGTGTCCACTGGACGAAACAAGCAAGCCAATTACAGCGTTCACGACAGGTAACGGGTTGTACGAGTTTCAAGTGTTACCCTTTGGTTTAACCGGGGCACCGGGTCATTTCGAAAGAATCATGGATACACTGTTAGCTGAATTGAAATGGTCCGAGTGTATGGTTTATCTAGATGACGTCATCGTGTACGGAAGAGACATACGTGAACACAACGAGCGGTTAACAAATGTTCTAGAATGTTTCCGCGGGGCAGGCTTATCCCTAAAACCATCAAAATGTAGATTCGCCTACCAAAAGTTACCAATTTTGGGACACGTGGTATCGGAAAACGGCGTAGAACCGGCTACTGATAAGATCGAGGCGGTTAAGGAATTTCCGATTCCGAAAAATGTCAAGCAAGTTCGTTCGTTTCTGGGACTTTGCGGCTATTATCGCCGTTTCATAAAAAACTTTTCAAAGATAAGCAAACCGCTGACGTGTTTAACGGAAAAAGATAAGAGATTCGTGATAGGTCCGGCCGAAATAGAAGCCTTCGAAACCTTAAAAAAAAAATTGACTGAGGAGCCAATTCTAGCACACTTCAACCCAGACGCTAGAATAGAAATACACACGGACGCATCAATCGTGGGATTAGGCGCGGTGCTAATGCAACCGGACAATGACGGTTTTTTACACCCGATCCACTACTTGTCGAGAACGACATCGAAACACGAGAGTAAATATGGTATCTCAGAACTAGAGTGTTTAGCAATAGTCTGGGCTCTACAAAAGTTACGGCCGTACATCTTCGGGAGAGAATTCAGAGTAGTAACCGACCATAGCGCGTTGACGTGGCTAGCTAACGTACGTGACCCGTGCTCAAGACTTACTAGATGGGGGTTAAAACTCATGGAGCACGACTTTGAAATAGTCCACCGCGCAGGGAGGAAGAACGTTGCACCGGACGCACTCTCACGCAACCCGTTCCACAAAAACGATACGAACGTCGAAGACAACTTCAACGATTTAACGGCATGCACAGTACGGATCGACGAAAACGGTCAAAAGGAAGACACGTTTTGCCGCGATATTACCGGGAAACTACCAGACGCTAAAACACGGGACGAATATAAAAAAATAAACGGGATCCTTTGTAAAAAGAACCATGCAACACAAGGTAACCAATGGTTGGTCGTAGCACCAAAGCAAAGCGTATCCGAAATAATGAAAACAGCGCACGATATACCCGAGGCAGGACACATGGGGGTAGCGAAGACGGTCCACCGTATTAAGCAACGTTTCTACTGGAAAGGTCTGGAAGAAGACGTGCGGAAATACATTCGGTCGTGCAAAGTGTGCCAGGCCTTCAAACCACAGAGGTTCAAACCCGCAGCCCCGCTAGAACCGTTACCACCAGCAACAGACATCTGGGAACGAGTTGGGATAGACCACCAAGGTCCTTTCAAAAAATCGGTAGAAGGCTACGAACACATTCTAACGATCGTAGACCATTTTAGTAAATACGCACTCGCAATCCCGGTAAAAGATACAAAGGCGGAAACCACGTGCAACGCACTCTCAGACAATCTGCTCTACGTTTTTTGGTACTCCGAAATGCATAATATCCGATCAAGGCAAATCTTTCGATTCGAGTACTTTTAGAGACTTTACACGGTTGTACGGTATTAAACACATTATGGCTTCCGTGGCACACCCGCAAACAAATGGCTTATGCGAAAAACTCAACGGCATCATAAAAAACGGCATCAGAGTCTATCTCGAGGACGATCACGCCGAATGGCCGAGATTCGTAAAAACGGCGACTTTTGCGTATAACTCGTCCATTCAGTCGTCGACACAGGTGACACCGCATAAGTTGATATTTGGCGTAGAACCGAGGACGTCCCTAGACGTAGGACTACCAACCGTCGACGAGCCAGTAAAAACTTACGACGAATATGTGACCAACCGCATTTTAGAAAACGAGAGATTAAAGAAAATTGCCGACGAAAACTACCGAGACCGGACGATGATGACGAAGTGTCAGTATGACCTTGCGAACCGTGACCGCTTCCGAAAGTTTGAAGTGGGCGACCTGGTACTACTGGAGTCGTCTCGCAGGAAACCAGGGAAAACGGAGAAATTTCTACCGAAATACGTAGGACCGTACGTAATAACGGATAGAATCAAGGAAACGACGTATAGGTTACGACCACAGGACGGACGCAACGAAAATAGTAGGCGCCAGAGTACGTTAGCACACGTGTCGAGACTTAAGAAATTTTTAGAAAGATAACGGCGACTCGAGGGACCGAGTCTAAGATAAGAGGGGGGTGGTGTTGTGTGTCAACAAGCAACCGACCGGAAATGCACGTGGCGTTGCAAAATTATCTTAAATTTTGTTTATTTTATTTATTTATCAGAGAAACGACACCACAGAGATAACAGGCACAAGTTGTATTTGACCACGGACCACCGTTTTCGCGGAATGCTTACAAACACAACGTGCCAGTTATCGTCTGACCTTCGTGCTATTTTTATTATTTTTTTGTTTTTCTTTTTATCCTTGCCGGCGAACGAACGATGTCTTGTACCAGATCTAACCCTCCCAACGGCTATACCGCAGAGAATCGGACCTCAACAACCCTCCAGAACCGGACCACAAGCCCAGCCCTGGAACGGGCCATGGTGACCATAGCCCACCAGGACAATGTACTGCAACCTACCAATAAATTGAGTTTTATATCCCCACTTCAGCCTCATCAATATCTTACCCTGGACATCTAGGAATATATATGCACAGTATGCATTCTAGGAATTGATCATCAGCAGCTATGAGGTGTGTTCAAAAATATTGCGACTTTTGTGTTTTTTCAAAAATTATTTATTTATTCATGAATACCTATTTTGTCCCCTTCAAAGTAATCCCCATGAAATATTATACACTTGTGCCAACGGTGTTTCCAATCTTCGAAGCACTTCAAAAAATCATTTTAAAAAATCTTTTTCAGCTCCTCCTTTGATGCCGTCTTTATCTCGTCAAGCGTAGCGTAACGTCATCCTTTCATGGGCCTCTTCAGTTTAGGGAACAAGAAAAAGTCACAGGGGGCCAGATCTGTGGAATACGGTGGCTGCGGCATCATTAGTATGTTGTTTTTGGCCAAAAAGTCTGCACAAGCAACAATGTGTGAGCAGGGGCGTTATCGTGGTGCAAAAGCCAATTTTTGTTCTTCCACAAATCCGGGAGTTTCTGGCGGATTGCTTCGCGCAAATTGCGCATAACTTGCAGGTAATATTCCTTATTGACCGTTCTACCCTGTGGCAAGAACTCATGATGCACCACGCCCCTGCAATCGAAGAAAACTGTCAGCAAAACTTTCACATTGACCGAACTTGGCGCGCTTTTTTCGGTCTTGGTTCGTGCGGCAGCTTCCATTGAGATATTAAGATGATTGAGCTTTGGTTTCCACGTCATAACCATAAACCCACGCTTCGTCACCAGTTATGACCCTCTGGAGCAAATTTGGGTCGCGCGGACAGAGTCCAACATCTCATTAGCAATGTTCATGCGATGCTGTTTTTGGTTGCAATTGAGCAATTTTGGTACGAATTTCGCGGCGACTCGTCTCATGCCCAAATCATTGATAAAATTCGAATGGTACGAGCCAATCGATATGTTTAGGTCCTCAGCAACTTCTCTAACGGTGATTCGACGATTGACCAATATCATTTTCTCCACTTCATTAATTTTTTCGTCTGTTGTTGAAGTGCTCGGGCGTCCGGCACACTCTTCGTCATTCACATCTTCTCGGCCTTCTGAGAACATTTTGTACCACCAATAAACGTTGCTTCGGTCCAAGGTAGCTTCTCCGTATGCCACAGTCAACATTCGGAATGCATCCGTGCACTTAATTTCGTTTTTCACACAAAATTTGATACAGGTTCTTTGATCCATTTTTTTTAATAGGTAAAAATCGAAGACGATCCAAAACACCTGCAAGCAAAGCAGCTGTCAACAATTAAGTGAACATTCAAAATGGCCGAGCTTGTCGCCATAAGTGAGAGACATGAGTACCAACATAAAGCCACAAAAAGATTGAAATTCGAATTTACGTAACCCGCGAAAATTCAAAAGTAGCAAAACTTTTTGAACACACCTCGTATTTTAAATGTTACCCAAATATTCCTTGCAATTTCAATTTTAAAACTTGTATAATTGTCTCCATTGATTTCCACCAAAAAAAAAATGTGGGTATACAGAAAATAATATATAAAAAAATTAAGCTATTAATAAATATACAATCGAATCTCACTATAGCAATCATTTGGGACCAAAATTTATGTTGTAATAGCCATGTTATTATAACTATAGTTAAAATAATTTCAGCCTGAAATCTGGGACACCTCAGAATATCAATGTTACTGTTACAAAGGAGGCTGTTATGAAGAGATTCCAAAAAATATATATATACAATAATTTAAAAATTATTTTTTAAAAATACAAATTTTCATTTTATATATTGAATACAATGAAAAAACTTTTTATGTGGGAAAACAATGTTTATTTATCAGAAGATAAACCCTAATGTGCAGCAAATTAAGGAGGGATTACGTCTATTAAGCTATTTAAAAAATTCTATCAATTATGTTTGCAACTTGCTGTTGTATTTTTATTTTATGAAGTTCTCTTTTTCTTTGATTTGGCTGTTGCATAATAGATTTAGATGCTAACTCTTGTAGTCGATCTCTTTCAAGTGGTCTATTTGATCTTGAGAGGTCTTCTGGATCCCACGCATAGTCCCTGAAAAATAAAATCATATTATGATAAGATCTGAGAAAATTTTTGAGCTAATATAATTTTATGTACTCCAGATATTCTATAATTTTAGACAAGGTTTAGTCTACACAATATATTTAAAATTATATATGAATATTTTTATATATATAAATCAATTGCAAAAAATTTGAACTGATAACTTACTTGAATAATGTTAAAGACAATAAAAAATCGATGCACCAAAAAGTTATGAAAATTGGACAAAATTTGAGATGCAAAGAAGTTTTAATTGAATATATGTGCAAAAAAAGGTAACAAGATCAAATACAAATTATTGAAATGTTTGTGACGTTTCATTAACAGCATTGTTAGCATCATCAAAGTACTAATTCAGTACTTTGTCTGATGATAGTAACAATGATCTTACCATAATGTCACAAATATTCCAAAAATTTTAATTTGGTCATCTTTTGATTCTAATTTATAATCCAAATTTTACCTTATACTGTGTGTAAATTATTAAATTTTGGCAAGCAATGAATGAGAATGTAATGCTGCAGCACATTTTAACTTAGCAAACTGGCAAGTATATAAAAATATTGATTCGTGGTCATAACATCTTTATGAATATGATATCACTCCTATTCATATTGACAGCAACTATATGCCTTGCAAATAGGTGCATGTAAACTATGTATATTTATGTCGGTTTTAGAGAGGACATGCATTTAGGCTAAAAAAAACTGGTTGGAATAATCAGAGGATTGCTTGTATTTGAATAGGAGCAATGATACTTTTCGACAATGTTTGCACGATTGGCTGGACAATGGCGGCAGTTGATCAAGAGAGTTGAATGAAAGTGAAGGCTAAACAATTGTCTGAGTGGCACTCAATGCTTCAGATTCATCATTAACAACAATCCAACATGTAACTTGTGCATTATTTACAGCAAGAACCATTTAGTGGTGCACAGAGAAAAGGATCTGAACTCAATGCATCCCTTGTTCCAGCTATACTTGAATACATTAACAAGCATGGCAGTACATTAGCAAGGTTCTATGCTTAGTTGTGATGCCCTTCATATCACGACATTCAGGGTTTATATTTCAGCAGGGTAAGGCCGAACTGCACACAGCAATAGTTTCTATTTCTTGTCTTTGTGCTTGTCTAGCACTACTAGCTAGGCCAGCAAGGTTGAAAGATCTCCCCAATTGTCCCCAATTGAGAACATTAAGGGCAGGTGTTCTCCACTCAGCTCAGATTCTTGCAAATTTATAGTGACAATCGAATAAAATTTGGCAAGATATTCCTTAAGAGAAAATTTATAAACTCTATATAATCAATGATGGGCTGAAAAAACAGCTTGCAAAAAGACAAGAGGTGGGCCAATCTCTTATTGATTGAGAGCTACTGAAAAATATATGTGATTCCGCTGAAAATTTGATTGGTTCTTTTTTATAAATGTCACTCCTAATGAATTTTGTCTCATATGGAGATTCCTATTTTCTGAATCATATTTTTTTTGCCTGTGTAGTAGAACATTTATAATGTGAGTGAGAGAATATCTGAAACCTATATACTCTGTGTCTTCCTTTCTAAAGCTCTACAAGCTTGATACCCTAATATGATTAAGTGGAGATAAAGAAAAAAGATGTCTTTCTTGAATGTGGTCTATCTATAGTGGTTGTGTTTAATAAAATATTTTTTTATTTTATTTTACACAAGTGACACTCGAAGTGGTCACTCATCTAATGGGTCATTCAAGGAGGTTTTACTGCATATGTAAAAAATTAAATATTAAAAATTAGCAATTACTGTATTCAAAATTTAGGAGAAATTATAAAATATATATTGCATGTAAGGGAACTGTATGAGAAAATATGAAGTGAAAATATATTATTCATGTGCTAAAATTGACAATTCTCTGGTTAAAAATTAATTAAGGTCCACACCATGTTTTGAGCTATAGCGCACTCATAAATACAACAATACCTATCATATCATTTCGTAAGCTCTTTTGGTAGAAGTCATTAATCTACCAAATTTGCTACCTTTTCCAAGACAAGAATGTTGAATATAATTTGATTGTGTATGCATAAATTTATATTTTAAAGACCTATTTTTTACGTTTATATTTTGAAATTACCCAATATTAGGAGGCTCCACAAGATCTATCAAGCTTAACTGCTTGGTCATTTCACCAGCAAGAAGATGAGGGCGTTTCGACATTGATGTTTTCTCCATTTGTGATTTCTTTTCAGATTTAGGCTAAAAAAAAAACATTTTATAAAATTTGACTTTAAACATTTAATCTCTAGACTTACCTTAAATGTTAGGAACTGCCACAAAATGATCAATTCACAAATATGACTTTCTAATAGTGTTAAATAATCAATTATATTCGATTCATTAATGCCTTCTGATCCTCCAAGTACTTCAGTCAGTTCCTGTTGTGCAACATTTGTAAAATCACAGAGATCACTGATTCCAGTCTTTAGCTGTTCCATTGCTTGCTGACACATGGCAAGCTTGTTTTCCACCATTTCTGCTGCTTTGGTCAAGGTCACCAAGTTATCCTAGGCAAAAATATTTTATAAAGGCTTTAAATTGGTTATATTGAAATGGAAAAAAAGGCTTTTCAAATAAATATTTTTGTAAATAAAAAAGTGTAACTCGGACAGTAGACTCCATGAGTATTTTAATATTTTCTGAATGTGTGGAAAGTTAGTGCTGCATTATTGATTATGATAGTAGAGTCCAAAACATCACAATTACCACATCAGATAGGACCAAGAATTTATGATGTTATAACCATTTTGATGTTGCAACCACAAGTAAAAACAATTGGGACTTAAGACTTGGGGCTTTAGAAATGTGTTATCGCCAAGTTTCACCTATAAAAGAAGTTGCTATAACAAGGTTCCGTTATATTTACAAATAATAGATGAAGATATGGTGCCACTAGTTGTATATACTTTGACTTAATTTTATTTAGAGTGAAATCTCATTATAACAGTCTCTTTTAATAACAAATTGGTTATAACATCATAATTCTAAGAGAGGTCTGATGTTTTAATTACAATTATTTTAATTGGGTAAAACAAGATCAATTTTGATCCCAAATATTGTTATAGCAGGGATTGACTATATATTTAGTATATTAAATCAGAATCTTCAAATAAAGTAAGAAAATATAAAGTGATATAAAAATGATTCCAACATTACAGAAAATATCGTGTCATAAGTAATATAATACAGAGCTCTAAACTAATATCAATATGATTTGTAATATGACCTGAAAATGAAAATTGTTTTAAAAAGTACAGATCAAGTAAAAAATGTATTTTAACATGCAAAACAAATTTTAAAAAGTAAATGCTGAAATGCAAACCCATGGTTGTTCATTTAATACCTCAATTTCTTACTTTGAAATTCTTTAGAAATATGCTTGCTCATTAATTACCACAATGCTAATTGGCAGCTTAAGGCCATGTGAAATAGACAACTAGTCTCAGTGGGTGGATAAAATGGACATCATATAAATCTATATATTTATAAACATGCATACAGCTAATGTTATTGTGGATGTCAAATATTTTAAAATGTTCTTTTATGATTAGGCTAAATAAAATAAGAATAAATAAAAAATATTATATGTTCTTAAAATATATATATATAAACTATATGTGTTTTTGATTACTCCATAATTATGAATAAATAAGACTAAAATAGCAACATTTAAATTAGAGGCTGAATGAAGATCAAATAAATGAATGTTTATGTGCCTACGGGACTTTTTTGCAAGGATCTGAAAATCTTGTTACAAGTGTTAGCTGAGGTTGTTTTCATTAAATTGCCTGTGCTGAAGTTTCACAACCAATTTTTCTAAGAATAGGGAGAAAAACAACAAAATTTCTTTCCTATTCTGACTTTGAAACATTTTCAACAGGCTTGAACTTAGCAATGTTAAACAAAAGAAAAACTTTTAGTAGTAAACCGTGAGTTTTTAGTTGTTCTAGAACTTGTTAAAAATTGTTATAACGCATTTTGTGAAGGTATGAAAGTCCATCCAAAAAGTTATTAAATAATGTAGTGTCAATTTTTCTTTTTTATATGCAATCTATTGAGTGAGTCAAGTTCCTATGCTTTGCTAACAAGATAAAGTTTTAACCTGTTATTTCCTGTTGCATTTTCACAGAAATTAATTGTTAATTGCTCTTTATTAATGCTATTTCTTTTAACTCTTTTTCTTTTTGTAAGAAAATAGTTCAAGTCGTTAGACATTTTCAATTAAATCATGGTTCTTTGTATTATATAATTGTTCTGGCAACAAACTTTAAAATGAATTCTAGAAAACATTTTGAAACTCTCCAAGGCATATTAATGGCCAGAACTATTTCTCTAAATACTAATATCTCTAATACCATGCTGCTGCTTACATTGAGTTAATCTTCCAAGTGAAACGTAGAAATCTTCTTCAAGGCCCAAATTTTGCTTGGAGTTAGCACATATTGAATGATCGATTTTTCACTATCAAGTTGCTGACTAAACCATTCAAGCATTGCTCCATCTAAATATTTATAACTTAAATTTTTCTACAATTTGTGTTTACAAATATATTGTCAGTTTGCTGATGATATAAAGAGTAATATTAATTCTGATCATTTTAGTATCATAATCAGTTTACTCTATGACTTTATATTGCTTTTATAATTGATACTCATTATACATTTATAAAGTTGTTGAATTATTTCAATTTTTCTCTTTGTTATTGAGAAGATTGACTATTCTAGGTTTGTTTTATAGACACACATTACTAAAATTTTAATGAAACATACATTAATTTGTAGAAACAAAAGATGAGCAGCTATAATTGAAATAGCTAATTATTGACACCATTACCCAATCAATGACTAACCTTTACTTTTAGCTTAAGTTTTGCATGCCAAATGCAACTTCTTTTATGTGCCCTATTTTAAATTAAAGACCTAGTTAAATTCCCAATCATGTAAATCCACACTCATCAATCGGGAGTTGATTGCAATTTTATTGGTAATATTTTATCATGGATTGTAAAAAAAATAACATAAATTATATAAGGTAAAAGTTATAATTGATAAATATTAAATTTGAAAAAAATTCTAATAAGAGAGAGTAAATTTACTAGTTAAAATAATACATTAGATTTAAACGATCATTTGTCTTACAACTTACTTCTAAAATATCAATCTTGTTTTCATGAGATTCCATCACACATTTTTCTTGCACTTGTAAAACTTCCAGATTTTTTCTAATATTTTCCACTTTAGTTTCCAATCTCTCTGTTTCATCTCGTAGTTCATTAATGTAGCTGAATAATACAAAGTTCTGCTCTTCTGTCTGAACATATTGACTTACTAACATATGGATATCTGACTCTTCAGCAACATTCTTGAGGCGTTCAAAGGCATATTCATATAACTGAAATTTTTCAGAAGGATCCCTCTCCTTTTCAGGGTCACTCCAATCTTTTCTAAACACAAAAGTATATATCAACTAAATGTGTAGGGATATTATTTTTTATATTTTAAAACTTGATGTGTGTATACCAATAAAGTTATATTTTAGTGGTGGTATTTTCAACTCTCGATCGCATCTTAAAATCAAGCAATCTTTAAATTAAAATTTAACAATAATGGGTTTTCAATAAACAATATCAACAACAACAACAACAACAAAAGCCTTTATTGAGGACCTCTCGTCCTATAAAGGATTCGCCAGTTTACAGAGTAATTGATGAGAAGAGAACTAAGAATACAGAGAGAAACCTATAAGTAGTAGGTATAGTGTAGTATTTTCTACACAGTAACTATATACAACAGCAGCAACAAGCCTTTTACTGGAATCAAAGTCCCATACATGATTCGTCATTCTAGTCCTGACAAAGATTATTTACATATAATTATTTACATCAATTAGATTATGTATATAGCTTCCTTTTCTCTTCAGCCGTCTTCCAAAATTTGAACAACGCAAACGCTCCAGCTCTGTTTCTCACCACCTCATTCAACAGGAGCTCCAAAGAGAGTCCCTCAAGGCCTATTTCACTGAGGAGCACTTCTCGTTCGTCTTTCAGCCCCATACATGAGAGTATATGGTGATGTAGCCCTGGCTCCATTCTTGTCCCGCAAATATTGCATGTCCAACCGTCTGTTTTAAATATTCTGGGGCGATCATCAGTAAAGAGCACCGAGAGGATTCTCAGTCCGGCAATACACCGTTTGACCCGGAGCGGGAAATCGCTGGACAGATAGTGTTCCGGTAACGGAGTTGAGCAGATGTTTTTATAGTGGGGGTATAGTCTTAAATTTATTATTCTTGTGTGATCCTTTTGCAGAGATTGATCTATTGCAGTCCTGATTATGTAGGGAATTTCTCTTTGTAATGCTCTATAGTCTGTGCAGAAATTCAGCCATTGAAATCCGGTGGTGTTTAAAATATTAACTATACTTCCTGTGAAACCTATATATTTTTTCGTTGCGTTTGAGATTTCCCACAGCTGGTACAAGCAGAGCAGCGGCAATCTTGTTTCACCCATTCCCAGCATTCTCAACCAGAACTTTAAGGTAAGTTTCAAGACTGTAACGCTGAGTGAGACTCTTCCCAATTCTATCCTAAGCATGTATCCGGGGGTGTATCTTGGTAGATTTAGATATCTTCGCATAAATGAGTCCTGAATTTGATCAACAATTAATGTAGGCTCATTTGCCCAAACAGGTGCCGCGTATAGCAGGGTTGATAGAACCATCGGGTCAAGAAGTTTCATAGAGGATTTAAAAGAGTTAATCTTCGACCTGGTCAGAATAGGCCAGACCGCACCACTGGCAGCGAGAGCTTTACCCTTATAGTATAATGCAGCTTGCTTAAAAGAGTTTGTTGAGGTGAGTGGATATCCTAGATACATGTATCTTTCCATGACATTCAGTGTTTGTTGTCCCCAATACCAATTATCGGATTTTGACCGCTTCCCACCATTGCGAAATACCATTATTTTTTATTTGTTTTCGTTCAGTGTTAGCATATTTTCCTCAAAATATTTTCGTATCATATTAATTTTTAACTGCAAATTGTTCTTAGATTTGCCTATCAGTACAATATCATCTGCATATAGTAACAAATGGACATTTCCATGCCTTGGCAGATAAATACCAGGTATATCAGAGCAGTCAAAAGTACTAATCAGGTCGTTAATAAAAAGTATGAATAAAATAAACAATATCTCTATCAAAGCTAAAGTTAATTTTATAAGTTCTCAAAATAGTTATAAATTCAGTAATATAAATGACCAAAATAGGCATATTTAAAACTATTAATAAATATGGCTACACCACCACTGATAGTTGAATGGTTTGTGAACTATATATAGTTCTAATAAGTTGTGGTATGTGTTAACTTTTTTATACAGAGTGAAGTGGTAGTAATGTTTTTATTATTGTATGTTAGATTCAGGCCCATAAATTTGATTGATTTTCCATCTAGCGAAGTAGTAGAGTGTATGTGTAATATTTATTTCAGTACCTAGGTTGTAGAAAGAATCCTATTTTTTTATCACTTCCCCAATTAACAAACAAAAAGGAGCCATCCAACATATATTTTGAAATAATAAACATTAGAGCTTTGATTTCTAATTGGACTATAGTGATACAAGTTTTACCTGGTGTTATTGGACTTCCCATTGTTGCACCTTTAATTTGGAGATATCATAAATAAGTGTTCATTATTTGGATTTTGTCTTGTTACCCTATATTTCTAGTCTATAATCAAAATTATATCAAGGTGAGCTTATTGTGTAGGGTAAGAAGTTTTATGTTTAGAATATTTCAATTTTCATTTGGGTACCATTTCAAATAAAATTGCCTGTGAGGCATTTGGGAAAATTAATCATCTCAGATATCAAAATTTGAGGAACAAATTTTTCTCCTCAAGTCTAGAAAAAAAAGGATAAACTTTAGTTTTGCAATGTGATTTAGGTAAGCTCCATAAAGTCTGCTAATGCTTTTTCTACAGTGATTGAACTCTGAAAAAATTGGATTGATTGCTTTTACTTACATTAAATCAGCCTGAAACAACTCATTCCAAACCTGATCAGTGCTCTTATGGACTTCCTAGGATCCTTATTGATCATAGCTTGGATACATCTGAAAAAGGTTTGTCGTGATAAAGTCAAAAAACACAACACAGATTGACTCAGAATTTACTTCCTAAAGGAAACCTTTTCCAAATCCCCCAAGGAAGCCCTTATTTCTATGATTTATATGACTAGGCAACATTTAAAAATGCAGAAATCATCGAAACAGGAGAACCTGTAGCTAAGGCAATGACAAAAGGCATACTTCTTTTTGTTCAGTGTAAATTTTTCTCTTTTATAGATAAGTTATAGTGTGTTCAAAAAGGCCTTTGCAATAAATTGTATATGCAGTAGAACCTCCCTTTAGCGGACATCCCGGTAGTGGACACCTCTTCACAGAGGACAGTTTTATTTGCAAAATTACAATTTTTACAATTTAGCAGCTCTCTGGTAAGAGGACATCCTTCCCTAAAAGACACTTTGGCTCTGCAATTAGATGTTCTTTACAGGTAGATTCTACTGTATATAATGCACGCTACAAGAATCTTCATTACATATAAAAGTTGTTTCAGTTTAAATTTGTAAGCACAGTGAAAATGTATATTTATATATATAATTTTAACTAAAAAATATCAAATTAACTTTGTTAATTTTTTTGGGAATATATTTTGTTAAATAAAAAATCTCTGGTATAAAAGAAAACATTCAGATAATAGTTACTAGTTGACTGTAGTCATATTTACAAAATTTACTTGCATTATAAACCATATGGTAACAAGACCAAATTCAAATAAATAAATTATATATGATAATTTAGTAAAAGATTGTTTTGGACCATCACATTATTTATTTATTTGGATTTGATCTTGTTACCTTGTATTTCTTATCTATCATCCAAATTGTATTTTATCATAATGTATTATGTCATTATTTTGACCTTGATATAATGTTACTTTTCCTTATTTTACATTAATATAAAATATAATGTGACACCTACCTTGTATCTTCTTTAGGCATTTCTGGACGCTCTTGATTTTTTATTAACATAAACTCTCTTAATTCTTGATTATGATCAGCATGTCTTCGTAATTCTTTTATTTCAGATGCTAATACCTGGTGATCTGCATGTAATCTTTCTTTGAGCATATCAATTTTTACTTGTATTTCATCCCTGAAAAAATGATATAATTCAGAAGAGATGATATTTAAATATGTATTTAATATTATAAAATTATTAAATATGTTCTCGAAATGATATTCCTAAATTTTTATTTTTAAAATTTGAGATGGGTACCTTGCATATATATAATATTAAAAATGTGAAACTAATATTAATAATGGTATAATGGATATTTTAATCTTTATTCTGCATCACCAAATGAATTGTATTAAACTTTGAAGGCAAAATAAATATATAGACTCTAAAGTCAGAGGTCTGCAATTAAGATGCAATATGAAAATTCCTCATCATAGGGACAAAAAAATAAGAATTTTTTTATGGGGAAGTACAACCTATTTTTCTTTCCAGCTGAACGGAATTTATGGTTAGCTTCTAGGAGTGTTAAATGGACAGGAGTTAAAATTCTGGAGATGAGGTTTTAAGTTGGTCAGCACACACACAAGAGGTGACAACAGACTTGGCCCGGGCCTGAAATGGCAGTTAAATAATACCATCTTACCTTTGCTGGATTCAGTTTAATTTTTCATCTTAACCTGTCTGTCATTCTTGTGCCTTGAAACTATGCTGCAATTATGCATCAGAACATTATCATTTAGCCATGACTGTAAAATCCAGTAAGAATGATAACTTTATCTATATTCTATACTATATATAATCTTGAATATTATGAGCAATTAATATTATTTATAATTGAAAAGGCTTTTTTGGATCAAAATAAAATAGTGCATTTCATTCTTTTAAAAAATCCAAAATTATAATGGCCAAGAACAACCAGCATATTTTAAAAATACAATATCAAAACAGTATATAAAAGACCACAGCAAATCCAGGAGAAATTTTTGCCATCCCAACACAACAAAATGTCAATTTTTTTCATGTTCTTGGTGTATATGATGTATGAGTTGACAGTAGCTACTTCTAGGCCACAGAAAAATATCAGCAAGGTCAGCAACATCCAAAACCTTCCATATTTGAAGTGTGTCTATAATAATAGAGGTTTCTGAATTTCTTCTGAACCATGTCTAATTTTCCTGGTGACTAGCAGTATTGAAGCTGTGTGGAATGGAGAGGCAAGATGGATCATACCTTTGTCCTTCCAACAGTGCGAATATATTTTTCTTTCTGAAGGCCAGAGTTTGTCCCACTGAAGGTCTTTTTTTCAATACCTGTGGCATTCCTTGTCAGCTTAGCATAATGGTCAAATTAGGTCACTCTGCCTTCTAAAAAGTTCTTCAATATAAGTGAAATTTGTTCAGATTCTATCTGTGAAAATATGAAAACCTCTAGCTATTCAAGCTAGACTCTTCAAATTTGTAAATTTCTGTAGCTTGGAAACTAATATCAGCATCAGAATCTTAAAGAACACTTACAGTTGATGACGAATCATCCAAAAATTGTGATTTGGAGTGAGCGGACGAATTAGAAACGACGTTTAAACATGAAAAAATGCAAGCAAAATAAGTAACAAATTGAGGTGAGTGGGAATAAAAGATTATTTAGCAATATTCTCAAGTGATTTTCTGGAAATGCAACATTGGTGACAGCCTCCCTTGTCCCCCACCTCTTGTTTACACAGAAGCCACTAATAGTGGCTTGCGGCTGGGTAGCGAACCCTAAAACAAAGCCACAGTGGCTTGCAGACTAGAAAGTGTTAATTGTGAGAAGCAGCTTTCCCTAAAAAATACATTTTATTAACATTCTTTGAAGAAAGGAAGCAAATTCATATCATTGTAACATTCATAATAAGAGCCAACTTCAATTCCATGGTTTTGAGCTATGGCCTTTATTAGTACAAGAGCAGCTTAGATTACATAACATCATATAAGAACTAAAAATTGGTGGAATATGCCAAAAAATATTTTAGCTAAGGTTAGTGTTAAGGTTGATTTTAGACTAGAAAACATTGCTATTTTGTGAGAGAATGGTATTTACATGTGATATAGGGGATTTCTCCATTTTAAAAATATATTCAATTATTTTCTCAGCAAAAAAAGTGTAATAGTCATATTAATAAATAGGTTACAATACCAGTTTTAAGAAATCTCAACAAAATTAATTCTATATAACATAGTATTAAATCTGATTTAATAACATCTTATGAGTTATAATATCAGCCAAAATGATTTTTTAATCAGTATTTTTTATATAGAACAAACATTATATATCCTTAAAAGGATTTAGTAAGAAGTGTCTACAAATATGAATATAAATGTATTTAAATATAAACTACAATTCAAAAAGAAATATGAATTTATATTTTACCTGAAATCATAAGCTTGGGTTGCTTCTTTAACCATATTTGATATTGTCTTCTTTTGTACCGTTAAATCTTGGCCTAATTGGACATAAACCTTTTGAAGATCTGTTCTCTCTTTCATCAAATGATCAATTTTTGTTCTAATTTCAACATTATTCTTTAAAATTTCATTGTTCTGTACGTTGGACTAGAAACAAAAAAAAATTAGAAGAAAGAAGAGAAAAATAGAATAATAATGTTTCTATACAGGATGTATCAGGTAAAATGGGAATAACTTTGGCAATCCATGAGACGAATACTACATTAGATTTTTAAAATTAATTCCTCATCCCATAGCCATATCCATCTAAAGTGTAACAGTACATGTGTGCACAGTGTAGTGATGAACAATAATAGAGAATTCTAAAATTGAGTGGATGTCAATTGAGCTTTGCGGTCTGGAAGGAGCCCCAAAGAGATAGTGGACTTTCTTATGTTATCCAAAACCACTTTTTATCGGGTCAAGAAGTAGTTTGATTAAGCCAACAGTAATAAAGAGGGAATAGCTGCAAGGAAAAAGCACCCGTGTCGATCGGACAGAGTAAGAGGTGAAGAATTAGTCAAAAATGTCAGGGAGAAGATTGATGGAAACCCTGAGAAGGGCATGAAGGCCATAGACAAGGAAATGGTTGTTGGCTTTATGACAATTGTCAGAACTATCCATTAGGACCTTGGTCTCAAGTTCTGTGCCCTTCAGAAAAGAGAGTTGCTGACAGAATATAATGGCTAATAGAAGGAAAGGCTGCTGCCCTCTTCAACAACTTGAAACATGACTCTTGAGGCATGCTGAATGTCTTTTCTGATGAAAACAACTTTGACGTGGACCAAAAGGTAAATCCCAGGAATGATCGCTGGATCTGTAAAGACCCTTCAGAAATATCTGTTGTAATACAAATGAAATTTCCTGCCTCCATGATGGTCTTTGACGTTATCATCAGTGAAGTTGATATCATGCCACCCCATTTCTTTGAGAAGGGCCTTATTATTAATGCTGACACCTACATCTATGTTCTGGAGACCATTTTGAAGCCTTGGATAGACATGGTGGCTGCGAATAGGAAGAATATCTCATAACAGGATTAGGCTCCAGCCCACAAGCTTGGTTGACACTCAACCTTCCTAGTCACTAGAGTCCTGATATTTGGCCTCCTGACTCTCCAGACTGCAACCCCCTCGACTATTATGTATGGGGTGTTGTTGAAAGAGATGTCAACAAAGCTCCTCACATCACTATCTAGTCTGTCAAAAAGGAGTTCAAACAGTGATGACCCAAATGGTCAAGGCCTGTGCTTCATTCCTCACTCGCCTAGAGAATGTTGTAGCTAATAATGGAAACTACATCGAATAAATCATAACTATATATTTTTATCTAGTACTGTGCGAAATTTCATTCCAATTTTTTTATATGCAATAAATTTCAATTAAAATTCTATTGTGGTCATTTCCAATTTTACCTGATGCACCCTGTATGTATAATAATATTACTATATTATATCAATATATAACAATGAATCTTTATTAAATTAGAAATTAAAACTTTCTGACAATTATGAAAAAACAGCATAATTGATTGTGTACTTAAACTAATGAAAAGTAAAGATCATGCTGGTAGTAATATAAAAGAGCAACTCCAGAATTTGTAACTAGAGATTTCTGATGTGTGGTTCAAATTAGAAAAAATATCAACTTAATATTTTATTACTTCTGGGAAATTGCCAATACCCTTTACAGAAACAAAAAGTCAACTATGTATGTATTTAGGGTTGTGGCCCTTGTCATTATGGTGCAGGCCAAACATCAATGACTCATACGCCCTTTAGTATTATATATCCATTTATTAAAATAAAATGAATATTAAATGAAAGTTGGTGGATACCTGCCTAATGAGGGGCAAAAGCCTGAAATGTGTATGTGGTTGGTGTGTTGATTCAGGAAAATGTATTGCCCATTTTTTCCCCAATTTATAGAAGAGCACCAAAGCAATCTTGCAGAATCAAAAGTTCTTTGGTTATAATTTCTATATTTAATATCTTTGTGTGCAAGTTCTCAAGATTTCTAGAAGCATTTTATCTTAAATTTGACAATTCCTTCAAAATGTATTTATATTTTAGCTATAGTGGACAAGTACTTTTTTTGTGGCCTAATAATTTAGCTATTAATAGGTTCATTTTGTTAGTAAATTGGTTGTTAATTGGGAAAAATTCTTGATCATTCCTTTTAAAACCCCTAGAATCTATGTGGTCATTCTCTCAGAATGTACATTTTTCTGAAGCCTCCAATATATAGGCTCAATTTTCATTGTGGTTTACATGACCTATTTTAGTAATAATTGAATAAAATAGAGCGCTAATATATAAGCTTTTTTTATATATTAAAAGCCATTGAGCAGCCATCTCACTGAGCAACCACTTTTATATAATCGTAGAATGAAGTGACTTAACATAAATCATCTTCCAATGAGAGTCTACCTCTAGAAGCAAGTTTTTTAGGTTACCCCCCTTCTTCATGAGAAATTTTACTTTTATATTTAAATGATAGGTAGATATAAGGTAATTAAGATGATCAGTTGAATAATTGTGTGAACAACCAAAACAAATATGGTCCATGGTCAAAAGTCCTTACAGCACATTTTGTTCTCTTTGTTGGAGCTAAAGGTCCAATTCAACAGGCCTCTTGACAACTCTGCCATATTGGTCTTTGGTGTCTCCAGGTAACAGCACTTGGTGAAGTCTGTTCATTTGGTCTTAGTTTCCAGATTCTGTGTAATTCAGTAGAACAGGTTTCCAGTCAACAAGAAGAAAAACAAGACAAGGAAGGTTAGCCAAATTTAGCTGTCAAAATGCCAAAAGGAAACCTTCAAAGGCTTAATATCTTCTTTTATATAATAATTAAAACTTTATATAATGGGTTTTAATTGTTTCATTTTTGTACAATACTTGAAAAATCAATATTAAATATTTTTAATAAAAAAGTGATATAAAAGGATTTAAGTTGTTCCCAAAAATAATCTATAAATTTTAATGAAAATATATTTAGCCATATATATATATATAGGGTAAGTATATCAATTATTTAGGCCTTGTTGTTTTGCAATTTTTATACTGCTTATTACACAAAATTGTACAATTTAAAATTTAAATATAAAATTGCAACAAAATAATATATGCATACTGTATATAAATATATCTATATATTCTCTGTGTTTGAAATTGAGTTACTACTATTAAAAAACCTTTTTATTTTTGATTATACAATTTTATTAAACTATTGTGCGGAGAGTATATTAGTTTTAAGTACATAAATTTTGTCTACTTAACCATAGCATGCTATAAATATCCTTTAAATTAGCCATACTTACCACATATAGCTGGTTTTGAACTTGCTTGAGTCTTTTATCATAGTGTAAGAAATTGTGTCTTCCATCTGAATTTATTCCCATTGTCTTTTTGACTTCGGCATTCCGTATTTCCAAAAGAGGAACCTAAAGGGCAAAATAAAATGCTGATAAGCATGATTTTTGAGGATAAAAAATTATTTTTAAAATTAAAACATTCTGTGACATCTGGCTCCCCCTTTCACAAGAACAAAGACGATATAGGTGGTGGACATAAAACTATGACTGGCCCTAGGGAAACTGTAGGATAAGAGAGGGGGTCAACTGAAGAAGAGACAGGTGGGGGTGAACAGCCTGGTGGCAGTAGTTTGACAGCAAGCAAAGGCTGAATAAGGTGCTGTCAAAGAACATTCGGTGGAGGCAGGAGGTTCCCTGAAGCTGACCAGGCTGGGTGGACACTGAAATGGATGTGACTTTGGTGATGTGAGAAAGAAAAAGAAGCAGGTTGTCTGCGAGTGTGACCGTGTGGATTAGCTGGGAAGATAGTGCTAAGGGAGTGTACCTGCCAAGACAGAGTCAGCCAATGATGAAGAAGATCCTTCTGGAAGTAGACCTTGGAGGCAAGTTTATCTAGTTTTTAAACCCACTAACAAAACCACCAGGGGAACATTGTGCGCTGAGATGTATCTACAAAGAATCCTCCTTGTTATTTACAAACAAATAAAGAAAGCTGTGAAAAGCATCATAACAATATATAAAAGAATCAATTTGGGGAAAGGTTGAGGTTTTGAATTATATAAATATATTTTCTCTTAAGTCAAAGATCTCACAATTGAGAATAAATATTCAATTTTACTCTCTCTCTCTCTCTCTATATATATATATAATTCAACTATATATTTTAAATATTTCTCTAAATTATATCTACATATCTAAATTTTTCTTTCTCTTCTACTTTTACAAAAATTAATTTGAATTTGAAAAATAATTTTATCTTGGATATATTTGCTAGTGCTAAATTTCTAATCTTTTTAAACCCCACAAGAGTGCTGAAGGTAGTTACCTAGACCATGAGGTAAAAATGACACATTCAGAACTTTTTTTGAGATAGTAACAATGCTGCTACTGAGACAGTGAAATGCAACATTTAAAATTATTTAATTAGATATTTCATCTTACCTTGTTAAAATATAGAAATATTTTATCTTTTTATATTTCATACGTATTTTAACAACTTCAAGCAACAAGTTCAAGAATTTTTTTTCAAGTACTTTTAGTTAATAGAAATTATTCTGACAAAATGAACAATTAAGAAAAAGGCATTTTCTGAGAATGCAACTAAAAGTTGCTGATGGCTTGCACCATCTTTTGTAATAAAAATCAACAATTTATTGATTTTTAATTATCCTAAATGTTCCAAAAATATTATTGATTAATCAAGAAAAGCTAACCATGTACACATTTCAGGCTGTTGGGTTTCATCAGTGAGGTGTAGCTCAACGACCTAAAAAGCTGGTCTTTGAGGCATCCTGAAAAATTGTGAAATGGTATTTAAGGCAGGAAGGGCATGAAAACACTAAAATCATTTAAACCAAAATAGCTATCCCTGTAATGGTATCAAGTAGCTAAATTAAGAAGCATCTTCTGATTTAGTTATGAGGTCAGCTTGAACCATGCTGATGAGGGCTAAGAGCCTGAAACGTGTAGCTGGTTAGCTTTTCTTGATTATTCAAGAAAGGGTATTTGGCCAATTCTGGAATAATTAAAAATCAAAAATTAGTTGATATTTATTCCAACAGATAGCGCAAGCCATCGGCAACTTTCAGTTGCATGATCAGGAGATGCCTTTTCTTTAATTCATCCACCTGATCCCAGCATATTTCACTTTGGAATTATTTCCCACAAAATACAAGTTTTTTCTGAAAAAAAAAAGCTGAAAGATTTAATTTTTTAGAAGTAAATAATGTTTTTTTATTAAAATATAATATTATATATATATTTTAATGAAATGTTTTAAAAGCGAGTCTAAAATGTTAAATATTTTATTTTTTAATTGAACAAAAGAGTTAAACAAAAAATAATCTTTAAAGATCAGAGATATCTATATTGACTTTTTGGGTAACAAGAGATCACTGAGGGAAATATATAATTATTTAATCTGCCCCAAAAATATTTAGGTTGGTTATTGTTCATGTGCACTTCCTTAACACACACTTCATGTGGGCTCTATATTTACTACACACAAAAACAAGCATAGTATAGGTATTTCACTTTAAATATATATTTAATTGAAAATGCTCAAAATGAATCCTTTCACAGCTGTTATGCATCTTTGCATATATTGAAAACTTTCACTCAGATGCTGCTTATTAGCCGGTATGTTCCGAGCCATTAATCTGGTGTTTGGTCTTATTACTTTAATGTTTCAAATCTATATCCAAATTGTACTCTACCATTTTTAAAATATAAAACATACATTTCATATAAATATTAAATTCATTTTAATATATTGGCACTTGAATAAAAATTAATTTTTATCAAAAATTAAAGTAATTATTAAAAAAAAAACCATGCTCCAAATGATTTAAATAGGTGTATACTAACAAAAATTTCAGTTTGAAAAGTATTATTTTAAATAGTTATCTTGGTTGTTTCAAGTAAGAGGGGCTTAAATGCATTATAGGTTTAATAATGTGCAAGAACAAAAATCTACACACAAATAATTTTCACTTTAGTTCAATATTTTTATCAAATGTAAAATGTGCAATATTATATATAAAATTCTTACCTGCTCTTTTAATAGTTTGATGCTTTGTTTTTCCATTTGATTTCGCATTAGGTAGTTTTTCTGATGTGTGAGCAACCCATGAGCACGTTTAATCCATCTTTCATCTCTTTTTTTATAGAAATTACTTTGATTTGAATCAATTATGGTTTGGATTTCTAGCATTTCTTTTCTCAGGACATTAATCATAGCCCTGTCAAACAAATTGTTTTAAAAAATGAGTCTTCATAGATAAATACTATTTCTATAAAACCAATAAAACACTATGAGACAATACATAGGATGGTGGACCACCTTGCCATAAACTGTAAAATATTGTTGAAGATAGTTTTCCTGCCCAATAAGTTGCACCATAACACGCAAATATATTCTATATTTAAAAAATTATATCACTTAATAGAAATGTTTCTTAAATTTGTATATGGGCTATTGCAGTTATCTTTTAAAGATATTGCGCTTTGAAAAGTAAGTTATTTTTTTTACAAATGATGAGCATCCTCTTTCAAATTTGCTAGAGCATCATTGCTATTGAAATATATTAAAATGATAAAATGAAATAGAAGAGAGATACAAAATTAAAAAATAAATATATATAAATACATTTGAACCTAATTATAATGGCAACAAGACACAAAGATTTTATGCTGTTAAAACATTTAGAAACACAAGTTAACAAGACCATATTCAGATCAATAAATTGCATATGCCTTTTCAGTAACAAAGATATTATCGAAACATCACAAACAATTCAATAATTTGGATTGGGTCTTGTTACCTTGTGTTTATAATCTATAATCCAAATTGTTCTTTTTTATTGTTATAACTAGGGCTAAAACAATTGGGACATTAGAATAATGTTATAATTAAGTTTTTCTCATAAAAGGGATTGTTATAGTAAGTCTCCATGAATTTTGAACAAAAAGAAACTATATTTCTTTAAAATAATTAGAGCATATATTGGATTTTAAAATTTTTAATTAAAAATTTTCAATTAAACCTTTGCCTTTTTTGCCACTATGTTCATAAAAAATAGGCAATCAGCCAAAATATTGGATTCCAATATATGTTAAAAATCCAATAAATGTTCTAATATATGTATATATAAATTATTGGAATAATAATTTGAAAAAATAGTTGCAATATTTTACTTACTGTTGATTAGAAATCACACTATTAATTTTTTGAAAAGTTTTTTTCCTTTCTTCTTCAACATGCCTGTATCGTCGCTGCAACTTCAAAGCTTCGTTCTTAGCTCCTTCTTCTTCTTCGAATTCCATAATTATGTCTGGAGCAATTACAAACAAAACATTGTTGTATAAATCTATTTATATATTTAAAATGAAAAGAATCCAAAGCACGAATGTTTCTTTTGTACACAATACAAACTTCTACTGTCCTTACTGGGATGAAAAAATATATTGGGAGGGCTTGGCTCATTAGTGATGAACCCTCCCCGTGGTTTCGCCACGTAACTGGCCTTGTCTTCATTGTTTGCGGAAGAGCATTGCTCAATGCAAATATTTGAATGTAATTCTACTGTCCTATAAGCTAATGTCCATAGTTTTCTTGAAAACAATTTCTGAAATTCCATCCTTCAGTGCTGCATATATAAGCAGAATCTTTCAATACAGTATTATAGCTTTGAGAAGCGGTCTGGCGGATTAAATTGGCGAAACCACATGGGAGGGTTCATCACTGATGAGCCAAGCCCTCCCAATATATTTTTCATCACAGTAAGGACAGTAGAAGTTTGTATTGTGTATAAAGGAAACATTCGTGCTTTTAAATCATTTCATTTTATATATATAGATGGTGCGTTATCGCTTAGCATATTTATATATTGTATATATACAATAGGTATAAATACACCAAGAGAGAGAAATTGAGATTAAAACTACTTTATTACCAATTTTCATAATGAATTTTATATGGTTAGAAATAAATATACAATATATATAAATAAAAATTGCTAAATGTAAATATATTTGGGTTCAATATAGAATAAAGGAAAGAGTCATCAGAATGAAGAGTGGTAGCCTTTAATGTATAATTGTGGAAGGATGAATCCTAGAAAAATTGTCATCTATTCATTAAATATACATATCACAGATTTCATCTCACAGGATCTGTAAGAATGACCAATTCAATGAACCAAGTGAACCATTTTTAAATCATGTGGATTGCCTTCTTCCAGTGGATTCCCTGGGACATGTTCTCTCCTGTGGAGTAGTGATTTCTTTAATTTTTCAACTGGGAAGATTGGAATGGGTTTGATTAAGATGCTCTGTTTTAGCGAATGTCTTTGTAATATTTTATACTGTCCTTACACTGCAATGATAAACTGATGAATCCGTTGGAAGGTTTAACCACTGATGGGCCAGGCCCTCCCATTAATTTATCATTGCAGTAAGGGCAGTTAAAAATTGTTTCAATTTAAAAAATCATACGCCTCAAAAAAAAAAAAATATATATATATAGTTTATATTTCTTATAAATAAATATGGAGAAAGAAAACATATTTTTTTTAGATAAATGGAGATTGTATTGAAAGGATAGACAGACCTTCATGTTGAAGACCTTTCAAACAGAAATATAATGTGAATTGTGCCGCCACTCCAAGTCTCTCCACCTACACTTCAACAATAATTCTGTGTATGGTAACATCCAGCCAGAATATGCAAAAGAATTGAAAGAGAGAATTAATTTGATCTCATTGCTAAAGTGATACCTAAACTGCAAACCACCTTCTTTCAACCAGACAGCCTTCCAATACAGAAGATTTTAGACTGGCTCAAAATAAACAAGATAAGAAAATGTACTAATAAAGAGAAAGAATTGCCATTAAAATGTCAAAGATGTCTTGCTTTGATGTCATTCTATCTGACAAATGTTTCTATCAGCATACCAGAAAAAAATATATAATGGGAGGAAAGGATAAACACACAAAAAAGACAAACAGATCTCCACAAAATGTCACACATAATATACTTTTTTTTTATATTACTAAATATATTATATATATCTTTAATTATAAATTCAGAGCACAAATTATCATGGAAAGCAAGAGCAAATTGCATTTGTAAACAAAATTTCAAAAAGAGTTAGTAGAACTAGTATCACTTAAAATTGTTAGGAATGGGTAGATTATATATTTCTAAAGCATTTTTTATACCAAACAAGTTTCAATATTGAAAGTGAACTGAATATAATTTCTCCCTTCTTAAATTAACAAAAATCGGTATACATTATCTAGAAATTATTTGGAAGGCTATTTTTTTAGTTTGAAATATATAATTCAGAATTGTATATTAATCGCACAAATAATATATCACATTAATTATATTGATGAGTTGAGAATGTATACGGAAATTGGCTATATTTTAGTTATACTCACGGATTAATATATATATGTTTGTATGTGTGAAGAGAAGTATTTGATTTTGATATATATTTGTTTGTATTGACTAGGCAGAGTTACGGTTGCTAACAACAACTCAAAAATCGAAAATATTTTTAGCGATTTCATATGTTAAATAAACATTTTTGAAAAATCATTCTAAGAAAAATTTTCTTCTATTACCCTACTTTTATTACTTTTATGAATAGTCTTTTTTATTTTTTGAGTAGTGATGAGAAGAATAGTGATTCTTACCTTTATGAGTGAATTTCTGCTAGTTTCACAAAGTTTGAAAACACTTATATAAAAACACAGCGCGGAAATGTAATACAATTCAAATACACAAAGCACCAATTGAAAAGTATGCTGTTATGTTCTTGGAGAATTAGCCTAGAGATACTTAGCTTGGCAGAGCAAGAGCCAAGGTAGAAGGTGTTTGAAATTGAAGCAGGAGGTCGCGACTTGGAACAGTTCTCATGTTCAATACTATATATATGTATTCAATCTAAAAATAAAGCTGGTGATAGAAATGGGATGCAACTTAGTTAATTTTGAGTGAAAATTTTATTTTTGCGTTCAATTAAAAACATTTTTTTGAGTTAAAAGACTACCTATTGAATATATTTATATGAAAAAGGCGTACCTGGATCTGTAAAAGAAAGACATTTTTTTCCTCAAAATATTTTGAAATATTTCTAAATATTGGGATGTTTTTATGTAATATTTCCCAATATTTCGAGTTTTTTTTCTTTAACAGAGATCCAGGTAGGCGTTTTTATATAAATAAAACAAATTGTGATAAATAATCATCTTGAAAAGGAATACTCAAAAAAGTGGAAAAAAAAAACTTCTCTAGACTGGTGAGCCAGAAAATAGATTCTGATATATAGCTAGCAATAAATATGTATATATATATGTTTCTATGAAAATGTTAATCTGCAAGACGCAGGTTATCATCATCCCTTTTTGATTTGTTTTTGTCACTTTTTGGCGTTTCGAAAATAAACAATAAAAGGCTGTATCAGACTTTACTAAGACAATAAAGATTTGCTAAAAATAAATGTGTACGAAGATGTTGCATTTGGCGACGAGGATATAAGAGTAAGTACCCTCGAATTTTGAGGTAAATATTTTTAGAAAATATCTTTGATTTTGCATATAATTGTAAGTAAATTTTAAAAGACACAAATTGCAAAGTTTTAGGATGCAAATTTAAGAAAGAGTGAAAAAAATGGCTAGTTACCAATTTAAGGAATATAATGAGGAAACTGAAACTTTTGAAACGTTTTATGAACGATTGGAACAGTTTCTCATATTGGAGGAGGCAGGGGATGAGAAGAAAAAGGCTTATCTCCTAACCCTCATGGGAAGTAAAACATATGGTGTTTTGAAGAATTTGTGCAGTCCTATTCTACCTAAAGATAAAACTTTTGATAACCTAATAGATATCTTGAAAAGGCACTTCTCTCCAAAGCGCTCAATTGTAGTAGAGAGGTTCATTTTTTTTTAAAAGAATGCAATTAAAGGAAGAAAGCATCTTGGATTACTTGGTGGAAACTAAGCGTTTGGCTTCCTCATGCAACTTTGGAAATTTTCTGGAGGATTCTTTACGTGATAAAATGGTTTGTGGTTTATATAATGCCAAAATACAAAATAGAATTTTGTCGGAGGGCGACATTTCTTTAGCTAGAGTAATTGAGATAGCATTATCTATGGAAGCAGCCGAGAAAAATACAAAATTATTTCACTTGGAGCAGGGTGAAGATTGTGTAGATAAGTTGAGGATGGAACGCAAGGTTGAATCAAATTTCCAAAATGGCAAATGTAAACATTGTGGTAAACAGCATAAAGAACTATGTAGATTTAAGGAGGCGATATGCTTTAAGTGTAATAAAAAAGGACACATTGCCTCAATATGTTGGAGCAGTAGAAGAAATCTAAGGCAACATCAGAATCAGCCGGGAAATATACATCAGATAGGAGACCAAGAAGAGGAGGACGAGTATGTCCAGAAAATTATAAGCGTGACGATACCTGAGTATAAAATTAATTTTGCCTCAAGTGACCCTCCCTATCTGATGGAGTTAAAAGTAGAAGGAAACTTTATTAAATTTGAAATGGATACGGGTAGTGGTCTAACACTGATATCAGAAAAGGATTTTAAAAATAGTCTTCAACACTTGAAATTGGAAAAAGCGAGTATTATTGTAAGAACTTATGATGGTACCGTGGTACCCATTCTGGGTAAAATCAATGTCAAAGTGGAGTGTCAAGATATTACTTACAAACTTAGAGCGTTGGTGGTGAAAGGAGAAAAGAGGGCTTTGATGGGAAGAGAATGGATAAATAGATTGAAATTGGGCTGTTTCGCGGTAAAACATATGCCTGTGGAAATTACCATTGAGGAAATTTTGAAGGAAAATCAAGCCCTATTTGTGGAGACAACTGAACCAATAAAAGGTTTCACATTTTCAGTAAACATGTGTGATGTGAATCCAATTTTCCATAAGGCTCGTCTGGTGCCTTTCGCCATTAGGCCAGCAGTTACTGAAGCATTAGACAAAATGGTGGCTAAGGGTTATCTATGTGAGGTGGCGAGCAGTAAATGGGCCACTCCAGTGGTTGTAGTGCCGAAGAAAAATAAAGAGATCAGAATTTGCTGCGACTTCAAGGTAACTCTAAATAAATATTTGGACACTGCGGCCTATCCCCTTCCCACACAGCAAGATTTATTCTCCACATTGGCCAAGGGAAAATACTTTTCTAAATTGGACTTGAGGAACGCTTATCTGCAATTAGAGGTGGACCCAGGCACCCGACCGTTACTGACGATAAATACTCATAAAGGGCTTTTCAGGTTTAAGAGAATGCCATTTGGATTGGCAAATGCGCCCAGTTATTTTCAATCTGTAATGGATAGGGTTTTGTCGGGTATAGGAGGCGTAATTTGTTATATTGATGATGTCCTTATAGCCACAGCATCAATTGAAGAACATCTGGCGTTGTTGAAGACTATATTTGCTCGCTTGGCGAAGTATAATATCAAACTAAAGAAAGAAAAATGCCTATTTTTGCAAAAAGAAATTGAATATTTAGGACATCTTGTCACGGGAGAGGGCATCAGACCTTTAGATCATAAGGTACAAGCAATACAGAAGGCCAAAACGCCTACGAATATCTCTGAATTAAGGTCATTTCTTGGTTTGGTAAACTTTTATGGGAAGTTCATACCCAATTTGCCAGAGCTTTTGAAGCCTCTTCATGAGCTTCTTCACAAAAAACGTCCTTGGGTTTGGACAAAGGAATGTGGAGAGGCCATTGACAAGTGCAAGAACAGCATTACCTCTGAGAGGGTGCTAGTCCCATATGATACGACTTTGCCATTGTGTTTGGCCACTGATGCATCGCAGATTGGAGTGGGCGCTGTGTTGTCACATATTATAGAAGGCCAGGAGAGACCGATTATGTTTGCCTCTCGGACTTTATCGGGAGCAGAACAAAATTATTCTCAGATTGAGAAGGAGGCTCTAGCCATTATATATGGAGTTACCAAGTTTCATCAATTTATTTATGGAAGAAAATTTATTCTTATTACAGACCATAAGCCATTGGTGACCATTTTGGGCCCAAAATCAGGAATCCCCACCTTATCTACTTCAAGATTGCAGCGTTGGGCGCTTATTTTGTCAGCTTATACTTACGATATTAAATTTCGAAGAACTCAAGACCATGGGAATGCAGATCTTCTGTCACGTTTTCCTGTGGGCTGTGAAGAAATTCCAAGATTAAATAATGTCTATGCTTTATCCTTTGTGGAAGAATTGCCGATCACAGCAGAGGAAATTGCCACGGAAACTGAAAAAGACGAAGTGCTCTCATTGGCCAAATTTTATACTCAGCAAGGCTGGCCTGAAAAGGTGGCTGATCACCTCAGACCTTATTTTCAAAGGAAACTTGAGCTAACTGTAGATGGGGAGTGTTTGGTTTGGGGAATGAGAGTTGTCATTCCACCATCTCTCAGAATAAAAATGTTGAACTGTCTTCATGAGACTCATTCCGGTATGAACAGAATGAAGGCTGTAGCAAGATCACATTTTTGGTGGCCAAATTTAGATACCCAAATCGAGTTTTTGGTGAATAAGTGCAGAAGCTGTCAGCAATCCCAGGATGGGCCAAATAAAGGAAAATGGCAACACACTGATTTTGCAAATAAGGAAAACATTAATTTATTAATAGTAGTAGATAGTCATTCAAAGTGGATCGAAGCCATCCCAATGAGAGAGACCACCACACGCAAAACCATTGAGCAACTACGGCGACTTTTTTCTTCCTATGGGTTACCGGAGGAACTTGTATCTGATAATGGACCTCAGTTTACTGGTAGTGAAATGAAAGGTTTTCTGGAAGGAAATGGAATTAAACAAACATTGATCCCGGCGTACCACCCGCAAAGTAATGGCTTGGCTGAAAGAGCGGTTAGAACTATTAAGACTGCCCTGGATAAAAATAAAAGGAAAATTGGGGATACCATTCAAGACACCTTATCAAAAGTTCTTCTGGCATATCGAAGCACCCCGCATGTGACAACGGGAAAGACTCCATCAGAGCTCTTTATTGGGCGTGCGCTTCGAACCAGAGTATCGTTGATACATCCCAGCTTGGCATCTAGAGTTAGGGACCAGCAAGCCAGGCAAATGAAGTATGATCGGCGAACCCATTTGGAAGAATTCCAGATAGATGATTTAGTGTGGTGTAAAAACTTTAGAGGTGGTGATAAATGGATTCCAGGAAAAATTGTGGGCAAGAAGGGAACTAGAGTCTACACCATTTTGATCCACGGACAGGTAAAGGCCTATCACAGGGATCAAATTAGAAAAAGGTGGAGGAATGGTGAGGAAGATGAGAGTGGAGATGGAGAGCGTCAACCCGAGCACTCAAGAGGAGCAGGTCCCAGTGCCATAATCTCGGAGGTTGTACGAGACAGAGGTTATATGGAGTCGCTGTCGCCAGGACTAACTAGCCAGCGGTCGGATCAAGATTCAGAGGTTCAGAGTGATACAGACGATGGAAAGTCATTGGAGCCTCTTCGCTCGCTGGACCCCGAGGCCTTGAAAGAGGAGGGTCCTGTCCTAAGGCGGAACCCACCTCGAGCGAGGAGACCGCCTGTGAGATTTCGTGTTTGAAGAGAGAAGATGGTGATATATAGCTAGCAATAAATATGTATATATATATGTTTCTATGAAAATGTTAATCTGCAAGACGCAGGTTATCATCATCCCTTTTTGATTTGTTTTTGTCACTTTTTGGCGTTTCGAAAATAAACAATAAAAGGCTGTATCAGACTTTACTAAGACAATAAAGATTTGCTAAAAATAAATGTGTACGAAGATGTTGCAGATTCATTCAGAGAAAGCGTCACTTCCAGGGTGGATCTTAAAATATGACATCTTACTACTGGAATCTCGATTGAACACACTAGAGAATGCTCAGAATAACGTTTTCGCAGCGATAATAGGGTAGTCTGCAATTATACTCTATAACAAAAAAAATCAACGCACCAAGAAGCAGTTGTCCGATTTATATGAAAATATACGAAAATATAGTATACAAAGAGGTTTCGACCAAATATGCAAATGATTGAAATTTTGTGGCCGATTTATGCAAATCAAGAGCTCCAGCAAGAGCATTCTGGACTCAATATTTTGGCGCGGCACGAGCTGATTTTAAGAATTTCCGTTTAATATTTTAGCAGTACGCCTATTTCTACTGTATCAATGCCTTGCCAAAGATTCGTGCTCAGTGCTCATTACGAACATATGTCAGAGTTTGAAATTGGTCGAGCCATTGGATTGAAAGAGGCTGGTTGGTCTAATCGACTAATCGCGCGACATCTGTGTCAAAGTGATGCGGCTATTAGGCGATGTTGGCAAAAGTGGGTCAACAACGGAAGAATGCAATGCAACGTCAGGACGGCAGCGGTCGACCAAGGGCAACAACAGAACGGGAGGACAGAGCAATTGTCAGAATGGCTGTCGCAGCACCGGAATCCACGTTTTCTACCATCCAACTTCCATCCAACTTGTGACCGCACACAAGTGTCCAAAATGACCATCAACAGGCGACTGAGAGAGCGGAATCTAAGAGCTCGCAGACAGTAACGTGCCTACCCCTCACACCCGTGCACCGACAAGTCCGACTACAGTGGTGTCGGGAGCGATCAACTTGGAACTGCGCTGACTGGGGACGTATAGTCTAGTGACGAGTCCCGTTTCTTACTGTGTCCTGACGACCGTCGCAAACGTGTCTGGAGACGTCCTGGGCAGCGTGGGGATCCTGGCCTTACTGTCGAACACCACACAGGGCGTTATGGTCTGGGGTGCCATTTCATTTGATAGCAGGACCCCATTGGTAGTCATTCCTGGCACCCTGAGAGCACAACAGTACGTAGATGACATTCTACTGCCTTTTTTGTTGCCTTCCACTCACATCACCCGGGCTTACTTTTCAACAAGATAATGCCCTGCCACACACGGCACGTGTTACTATGGATTATCTTCAATCTTTCCAAACTCTTCCATGGCCAGTAAGGTCGCCTGATCTCTCGCCCATAGAGCACATCTGGGACGTGATGGGAAGGCGATTGCAACCATCCCTGAATGTTGACTATTCAGCCCGACAGTTGGAGACAATTTGGCAAGAAATCCCGCAGCACACCATCCGAATCTTTATCAGTCCTTGACACGCACGCTGGGTGGCAGCCTGCATCCAGGCCAGTGGGGGTCCAACGACATATTGACATTCTCAATTTGTGACGATCAAACTCTGAAATAAAATAATTAATTGTTCTGAAATTTTAATCGTTTTCCCCCTATACATGCTCTTTACATACACCAATTTTTGTCCTAATCTGACAACTCCTTCTTGGTGCGTCGATTTTTTTGTTATACAGTGTATTTTGCTTGCTCCTTACCTGGGCAAGTATCGCTTCACGCGCATTCCACAAGGTGTCTGAAACTCAGCGCAGATCTTTCAATGGGACATTAATTTGGTCCTAGAAAATTCTAAGTGCGTTTGTCTATTCATCAATGTAGTCATTGGCTACAGAAACTCTGTAAGTTCTATTGGAAAACAAAGGATGGAAAGGGTTATTTCTCTAGGGATTCGCGGTCATTTCATCAACCAGAATGGGATT
>CP092886.1:21204990-21312955 GCA_030710605.1 Cordylochernes scorpioides
CATAAAAATACAATTATATATATTTATCATATACTGTATACCTAATTAAAAAAGTTACATATAACAAAAAAAAATTATCGATTCTTTAAAATTATACCAGATGCTAGATTTTAAAGAAATAATCTTCAGAAAAAAAAACAATAAATTTTATTTGTACAATTTAAGGTAAATCAAAAACGTTTCGTACGTTAAAAGACGACTTTCACCTAATCGTCAAACAGTCATTCGAAAAAAAAGCCTTTGAGCATTTTAATGATTGAAAAAACGTTTTCTTAAATTCACAAAAAGTCAAACAGAAGCATCGCTTTATTGATTAAGTGGTTAAGTAAAGGTAAATTTATCCTCGAGATCACACACACAAATTCACAAAAAAAAAAAAATCATTCCCATTTAGAAGGTCTATTTGATATTTCTTGATTTCCTTAAAAAGAGGAGTAAATTAGAAACACATATTGCGGGGTAAAATATTGAATAATTTTCCACTTGTTGCATTAGCGCGCCATCTGTTATTGGAAATATAAACTATTTATCGAACGTAATTTCCCCCCCCCCCCTTTTTTTTTTTTTATTATCCCATGGGTAAGATTACACCAGGTCATGAAGGTTGAAAGCAATAATTCCCCGTTTAAAATAAAACAAATATTATACAATATATATACAATAAAATACACAATTTAAATATGAATAATTTTTTTAACATTGCAGAAAGAGCAGTAGAAAAATATTTTTATTTTAAAAGGAAACATACTCGCTATATAAATGGTTTATATTTCCAATAATTCAATTTGTCTCCACATTTTCATTGAAGATACATTCACACGGATATTTAAAAATATATACTTAAGAATATTTATTGCTATTCAATGAGGATATATATTTTATGAATATTCAATTTATTGTTTATTAAGGAAACGAAAGTCATAACATTAGACATGCATATATAGGCAATATTTTGTAATATACAAATTATAAATAATGTCTAATTATATTACGATGCACTAGCGCGCCATCTGTTATCAAAATACGAAACTATTTTAGACGCGTACGATTATTTTATTTATATTCTATAATTATCGAATATAAAGGAATTCATATGAAATAGATATGATATATGATATAAACCAAAAAATGTCCCCTAAAACGTATCCTGACGAATTAGAGGTGTTAATATAACAAAATGTAAACAGAGAAATATGTACCTGGTATGTTGCTTGATTTTCATCACAAAATCGTCCAGTGCGGATTTTACAGGAAAAGTTGCTGCATTTTTCAGGATACTTGTTGCAGAAAGCCGTTCTTCTCAGCCTGCAAATACCGCATCAAACGGGGGATCCAACGTGAAAAATAAATACAATTGTGGGTGGAAAGTATAATAGAAAAGAAAAGCTTTACATTAGAAACTTCAAACAAATAGATTTGTACAGGTATTAAGGAAAAAACATTGGATATATCGTGAGTGTTCTTTTTAAAATTCAGTTGAGGATATTTTAAGAATAAAATAAAATCTATTTTATGTCTTCACACACGCACAGATTTTTAAATAATTAATTTAAAAGATTAAAGATACAGTAGAATCTCTATTCGACGACACTCCCACTAGATGACACCTCTCTCCAAAAGGCTATTTTTATCACTAAAATTACCATTTTTACTATTTAGCTACTTTTCGGTAAGAAGACATCTTTCCCTAAAGGACACTTTTGCTCTGAATTTAGGTGACCTCTACAGTGAGGTTCTACTGTATTTATTATTGGTACACAGAAAGAAAGAGAGAGAACAAACGTTTTTTTCTAACGAGAAATTGTAACTTGCAAATACATTTCATTAAATCCACTGATAAACGTAGAATCTATTTTCTACATGTTGTAATACCTCTTCATTGTATGGTAATATTCTATTTCAAATTATATGATCGGGATACACGAATGGAACTTTCAAATATAAGAACATATCTGTTCACGAAATTTGAAACTATTCAGCCTAGAATTTCTCTTTTACAAACTCAAAGAATTAGTAGATTAAGCTGGCGAAACCGCTGAAAAGGTTCACGACTGATGAGTCAGACCTTCCTAATTATTTTTCCATCACTGAATAGAATTTCGCGTTAAATACAGTTTCAACTTTCACGAGAATGGAAAACTCTGACACTAGAATAGTATATATTCTCTTAGAAAGATATCGAATGCTTCCTATCCCTTTTATTTTTATATATTCAATATTTAATCATAGTGCCAAAAGGACTTATTATTTGTGAATTATGAACGAAAGATCGATGCTTTCAATTCAATATTTGAATATATTCCTACTATCCCAGAGTTTATGTGCTGTTGTCCATTATTTCTCTAAGTTTCTTTATCAATAATTTCTCAAAAATGGCCGCTATTGTAAGTAAAACAGCCCAATACAATATTAGAGCGCTCTGGTAGCTTAAACTGGAGAAATCTCTGGGAGAAGGTTCACTACTGATGAGCCAAACCCTCCAAATATTTTTTCTCGTTTTCATTAATGAAATAATAAGATAGTAAAAAAAAGGAGTCATTTATTATCATTTTGGTATTAGAACCTTAAGTAGGTTCAAAATATATGATATAAAATCTTGAATCTAAATCCCATTTGACTTTAAATGCGATAGGTTTTATTTCCAAAAAAGCGGTCTGAGAGATTAAATTAGCAAAACCACTGGGAGGGTTCACTACTGATGAACTAATCCCTGCCAATATATTTTTTCATCGCAGTAAGCATAGTAGGAGTTTGTTTTATGTTAAAAGAAACATTCATACTTTAATGCTTTCATTTCTTAGATTAATAAATATAAACAGAGTTTCTGGACAAATGCATAGAATGACAGACACATAGGGTTATTATATTGTATATTAAAAAATCGAATATTCTTGTCTCATTCACATTTATCAATTTATTTTGGAGAATAGTTTTCTACAGTTTCTACAGTTTGAATAACAAGAAAAAAAAAAGAGAATTTGATCTGTGTAACTTGATATCAATATTCGGTAATTGCTTTCCTTTTGTTTAACATAATGTCTAGCAAACATTTTTACAGGCATAATATTTTCTGAAGTATAGATGTTGATTTTGCTAAATTGAGTGTTATTAGTGTGTTTATTGTCTGAATGCAATTATTTTGTTGTTGTATTTAAATTTTTGTATCAAATATTCTGAGAATGTTTGTTTGAACATTGACCCTTTATGAAATTGCTCAGATAACTAGTAGGCTTGCATCCTGACCCGTTGTTGTTGCAGACGGTGAGGGCTGGAGGCTGGACTCGATGAAGCGCCTTGATTGAGAAGTCCGCTGTGGTTGGAAACTGCAGGTAGATCTTCAAGAAGGTCGAAACTTGATAGATACAGCCCAGCACGCAGCACACTACAGCTACCCAGCGCACGGAAACTGCTTCAACACCAACCACACCTTCACTTGTGGACGCACATAGACATAATCAATACTTCACGAACTTAGAAGCAATCATCTCTAGCAGAGATTTAATAACAATTCAATTGTGATAAGCCTTAAACCCCACAATGGGAGAATAATGTTACGCCAAAAGTAAAAGCTCAACGGACATTTAAAAAATACTTTTTATAGCTTTAAAAATATGAGTACCGCTGTAAAGTGTTCTTTAAGCTTTTGTAAAGATTCACAAAAATTCCTCAAAAGCGACCAACGCCGAAATGTTAACAATTAAACTATTTTGAGAGAGGACGGGTAGTAAGCATTCGAGCGAAGGTGGACTTTCCTAATTCCAGAAAAATTAACCGAGAGTTTCAGTAAAGATCTGGGTTTTGCAGCTCTCGATTTACTGGAAGCGGAGAATATAGGCATGTACAGAAGAGGTAAGCTACGGTTAAGGTGATTCAGCAGCCTCTATTCGAACTGTAGGATGTCCTGCATCACTGCGCGAGCTGTTATGGACTGTCTACCTGGAAGTGACTTCAACTCAACGTAGATGTTCTGCAGTGTGATTTTCACCTTCATTAATCGTAAAATTCATCTCTAAAAATGTCCGATTAGAGTTCAGCGGATATATGAATGGACATCTGTTGTATTTAGTGATGGGAGTCGTTTCTGTCTTGGCGCTAGTGATGTTATGGAGAGGGATTCCATTTGATAATAGGACCCTCTGTTTATCGTCCCGATCTACAAGGTCTTACACCCATGAATGGGCTTTAAACATGTCGTGATTCCATTAATCAACAGTAGTTGAAGGGGTACCTGCGATCATAACGCTTTCTCTGCATACTGCAGTTGCGATCCAACAATCTCTTAGAGATGTCAACATTCTACATTGGCACGCAAGATCAACTAATCTCTCACCAAACGAGCACGTTTGGGACATCAGAGATAATCTATAGTTAGCGATGACTATTGATGATATTTCCTTCCAGGTGAAGAAGGTTTGGAACACCTGAACATATATTCTGCACTTCTACAATCAAATGCCTGCACGTGTGCATTTATGAATTTCTCAAATCAGATACACTGGACACTGATTGTCTAGGCAATCTGTTTTTGTAGAGTATTACTCAATAATATTTTGAGTTATAATTGTATATCAATATAATAAAATATTGTGAACTAAACATATTGCTCGAATTTAATTTACCTAATCTAATTCCTTAATGGCGCTCGAATTTAATTCTCAGTAAGTTTATATTCTATTTTTGTCGCACACAAGAGTTTATTCTCAAAAAAGAACTTGAACATTTATTTGCATTAAATGATCAGAAAAACAGTCTATCGCTAATCAGTGTTATTACGTAAATATGAAAGTCAATACTATGACATGTGAAAATACTCTTCTCTAAAAATTGAAACAAAAATACCTTTCTCAGTCGACCAAAAAATAATTCACAAAAATATTTGAAGTCAAGTAAATTATTCACTCCTCCACCCCCCTCCTCCCCACACACACAATTGAAAAAAAAAACTAAAAATAACCTATTTACAATGATTAATATTCGGGTATGGGAGTATCCATGCGGGACTTTACTTACCCTTTGGCAACAGCATTTTGTGTGAAACTTTGTGTCTTTCCTAAAGGTTCCTCCTTATTGATTTTCGGACCCTTTCTTTATGACCTAGCCGATATCGACATTCTCATAAATCAATTATTGGCCTAGTAAATATTGGGTGGTAAACATTGTTATTCACTTATAAATTATCTAAGCATTTTCATGGTGTATATATATATATGGTCATACGTATTTTTCATAAATTCTATAACTTTCTTATCTCAAGATAATTACGTTTCAATTCACTTTTTTTACTTTTATTCAATTTTATATATTTACACTAAGTTCTCTATTCTTCTAATCCCAAAAAGGTAAGAATTTTTTTACAATTTCTATTATAATCTAAATATTTTTAATCCATTATTTCCCTTTATTCTTATGCCTTAAAAATAATCTTTTATATATAAATATATATAAACAGCCATAGTTAACAACAAAAAACAATACTTTTTTATATTGGTTCTCTGCACGTTACCCCAGTTATTTTTATTTTTATGGACAAATGTTTTTATTATTTTCCCTAGTACACGTGGTACAGGCCATGATAATCGTGATAGGTAGAAGTTTTAGACTGCTTTTACTATAAGTGCACCACATGTCTACACATGTGGAAAGCAGCTCAACTTTTGCACTTACAAGTGTGCCAGAGTCCCCGTTTGGTTACTTGTACTCATTGGTGAGATTGAAATTTTGCAAAAATCGGGGATCATTGGAGCATTTTTTTTTAATTAGAAAAAAAAGTGTCCAAGTTCCCAATGTGTGCAAAACAAGTCTCTGATCCAGTCTATCCACACTTCAAGAGAAGTAGCGCAAACCATAGATATATCTTCTTAAACTATCCAGGGAGTGTTACCTATATGTTACAATCATTAAATAATGAAAATTAGGAGAAAAAAGAATATAAGAAGAACCTCTACTATAAGAGAATATTTTCACGAACCATCAGGAGGTGGCATGTGTAACGACGACCTTACAACAGACCTTGAATTCATCCAATTGAAAATAATTATCCTGAAGGAAATCAGGAAAATGGAAGATCATGATAAATCTAGTGACGTCACTCCAAAGCAACTTAAACCCTTTTATCAATTGTCCAATGAGCTATGAAAAATGTCCCAAAGGCATTTGGTTTAACACAAATAAAGGGATCAACTATGCCAAAGAACATCAAATTACCAACGCAAAAACCTATAATAACATTGCCTACTACCTCGAGACTCCGAAATCAACATCACCCAGCAAGAAACAACCAATTCAGCCAAAGTTAAAAATATTTAGTCGCCATCTATTAGCCACACGTTAGAGTTACCAATTCAACCATGGATTCAAGAGAAATATTCCGACAAATAAAAAAATCCGAACCCTTTATTCTGAGCTCTTCTGTGGTGACTGCCTAAAGGAATAGAACGGCTTGTAATTCATATGAAAACAACCTAGATCGCCTCGGCGTTAGCAGCTAAACTCAAGGATAATAAAAAAAAATTCCAGACGCCTTAACCTGCACTGAAAGGCCAAATATTTTCTCCAGATACTGCCTATTCGGCGTGGATAGCTTCATAGCCAACGATACGATCTTCACAGTCTCCACAACAAAGAACAATTCAAGATTCTCCCTGGAATCAGACACTACAATATTTCTTACGACCACAAAGGGAAATCTCCTCATAGTACTGCAGGAAAACCTTAGAAAGCCCCAGATGCAGTTTTGGAACTTCCACAAATATCAGCAGAAACACGAGCAGACGCAATCTCACTAAAGAAATTACCTTGAAATTTTATATGGCTAAACCACGGGTCGGCAAACTGAGGCTCGCGAGCCACATGCGGCTCTTTGGATGTGAAGCTGCGGCTCTTTATATAGTTCCATATGCAAATATTATTTATGCGAGTCCTATTTATTGTTGGAAAGAAAACAAAATTGTGCCTCTTTATAAACTTTGAAATTTTGTAAATTGCAATTTTTGACTCCTCCGACCCCAAAGATTGCCGACCCCTGGGCTAGACAATAATTTCTTAACCGTTACTTCACCTGGAAATTGAGGTTCCTCGGGATTAACAATGTGCGCAAGATATAATTATATACAGGTTAATTCTTCCGACCCGAACTTTATAACAGTTACGGTTTGGCTTGGCAACCTAGCCATACCAGTCTCTTAAGCTTACTAGCACCATGTCATTGATCATTATGTATTTCTCCCAACCCTAGACTACATCGTTTCAAGATGCGCCTCACCATGTGTCCTAGGAGAGATGGATTCCAATGCCCACTCCTCAACCTGGGGCCTCGGGGCATTCAGTGCTGCCCGCGGCACCAGTGTGGAAGCTTTTCCATGCTCACAAACTTTAATTACTAGGAGTCCCTGTGAAATATATACCAGGGGAAATTAACAACAATCCTCGTCTATATATGTAACCTTGGCTTCTAGCCTCCAAGCTGCCAGAGCCACTAGAAAATGCCTTCCGGAAATGTCCTTGACAGATCATTTACCCATCATAAATATTATTCAATACATTTTTTTTTCGTGGTTACGATGCGCATCCTGGACATAATATACATGTCTGTAGAGCGCCTTTACGACATCTTTTGAGTTCTCACTGCAACATACAGTCTCAATTTTCCATGCTGCATCAATTACCCAAGATATCGATGAAGTGGCCCATGCTCTTACTAGGATCCTCGAGGAGACTGCAATGTATCTAAGTAAAAGAAGTATAATAGCATCTCCAAGCCCTGGTGGATCAAAGACATAGCTAAACTCTGCAATTTCGTTGTGGCTTTACGACGTCTTTACCAGAGCATCTAGCCTCACATACATTTTTTTTTACAAAGTTTCTACAGAGCATGCCATAATAAGTTGAAAGTTGAGCAAAGACGTGTGGATAACTCCATGTAAATATCTTTCTTCGGCAGCTTTTGGAGTTTAAAGATATATATCGCCAAAGGACGAAATACCTATGATGAATCACAATTGATAAAAGGGCAATTCGGAATATCTTTCAGCCGTGAACACAAAATATACAGCCTTCATAATCTTTAAACCAATCTGTTTCTGATAAGTGTCCTTTAGATAATCCATCAACCTCCAAATGCTTACCAGATTTGTGTACTTTATCGAAATCGTATTCTTAAATCTTCAGTGCCCATCTTGCTAGTCTACCTGTTGCGCCAGCATAATGCGTAATGGTCTATTATTACCTTAAATACCGACAACCCAATAGCTAGAAATTTCTTTTCAGCGGTTGAATAATTTTGCTCGTTTACTTAGAGTTCCACTTGAATATGATATTACTTTATCTTCGCCTCTAATATTTTGAGATAGTTTAGCATCTAAGAGCCGACGTTAGATGCGTCTGTGCGAATGTGAAGGTGGAAGCATTTGGATCAAAGTGACTCAAATTTGATTAATTTATAAGTGATTATTAAAGGTTTTGGAATGCTTCCTATTTTATTTCGTTCAAGGTAAATTGTACATTCTTTCTAATGAGATTGGTCAATGGGTCAGCAATTATAAAGAAATCTTGAAGATTTTTTTTCTATAATATGAATACATTCCTAGGTATGATTGTGCTTCTTTAACCTCCTTGGGCTGAGAAAAATCACTAATGGCTTTGATATTATATTCCGTGAGTTTTATACTCTGTTCGCTCGTTAGGTTACCAAGAATCTCTAGCTCTTCGAAAACAAATGTCGTTCAATTTCAAGTTAGATTCTCTAAAGCGTCTGAAGACAGATTCGAATCTTTTATGGTGGGTTAGAAAGTCCTACCTATATATAATCACGTCGTACAGACAACAAATGCAAATTTTCCATCCCAGATTTCCAAGCACACATTGTCCATGTTCCTCTCAAAAGTAGCAGGAAGGTTGCATAGTACGAAGGACATTATGCTGAATTCATATAACCGTGGGCTGCAATGAAAGCCGTCTTTGTCTTTCTCTTCAATATTGACTTTACACTATTCCGATCTAAGATTTATTGCAAAGAAGTATTTCGATCCTTAGAGAGCATCCACTACATCATCTATTATTGAGATTGGATAAAACATCCCCTTCACTGTTACTTCATTCAATTTTTTTTGTAGTCCACACAAAATATGTATTTGTCATCTCGTTTTTTTGCTGATATAACGGGAAAGGACAAGGGGTTCTTTTTCTCTTCTTGAAGATGATCTGATTATTCCCTTTTCAAGTATATAATCAATTTGATCCTTTATAATAGTTCGTGCTTCTGCGCAAACCCTCTATCTTCTGTATCAGTCCTGCCTAACTTCGATGAGAACAAAATAATAAGCATATTTTGCCAAAATTCGTTTTAACTCCTCTTGTTCCTTAGATGATAATTTTTTATTCTGAAATTGAAATTCTTTAATTTCATTTTACTCGATCTATTCCTTATAATTTACTTTTCAGGAAGATTTCCATAAGCCAACACACGTTTGATCTTCCATGATTTTTAAAAGTCGAGGATAAGGGTTTATTCTTCAGATATGACTGGTGCTGACATGTGCATTGTTATTTTGAGGCAACACATACCCTGCCTATTTGTCCGAAAGGCGCTTTTGAATTCGCCGATACAACTTTCTGGCAATTCCACTGAACCAGTCGCTTACAATAGTGCGTCTAGGCTCCAGACAGTCCACGAGGAGAATGCCCTGAAAATACCAGAAGGCTGTCGTCAGTTGCTTCTTCGTTTGCAACAACAGCCTTTGTTTCTTGGGACGTGGGCTTGATGCACGTTTCCACTCCTTAGAACATCTTTTTTTTTTCAGGTGTGCGGCGTAAAAACCACTCCTTGTTTCCCGTGGCCAGTTGGGTGACACTGTCGAATTTCTACTTCTGTTGCGATTTGAGTGCATGAGCACATACTATACTCACACCTTTGATATCTCCAAATCCTCATATATAATTTCCTTCAATGTTCCTAATGATTGCTCTGTAACTTGCTGTATCTAATAGAATGCTATGCGCTCATTCACCATGATTAACCCCAACACAACTCTCACATTTGCTACCGTGTGCAATTTTATTGGGCCCCGGTCACTGATGTAATCTTGAATTTGTCCAACCAGTGGTAAATGGCACGTCTTGAGAGAGTGTTTCTTTTCCGAGAAAAACGATGGCTATCACTACTTTGTATCCCCTCTTCCATGGTAAATATATTGCCCAAGGCTTGGCCGTGATAGTCACCTTCCATCATTGATGTCTACACTTTCACTGACAGTGTGCATACCATTTGTCAGTAGGCAACGTCAGCTATATATTCTAAGTTTTTCACGCCCCCTTGTTTCTATTTCACTGATTTTCCCTTTCGTTTAATGCATGGATTTCAAGTATGACCTTATTAACTTGCTACAATCATTTAAAGTTTTATGGCTTCCCAGCTGTAGCCAAAAGAAGGAGTTTCTAGGAAGCACTTAAAGCAATTATTTTGCTGAGGGAAATATAGAATATACTTTTCAGGGAAAAATAAAGATGAATTAGCCAATTTTATAAGATGACTTGTCGAAAAGATGGCGATACAGTCCTGCCTTAGTCAAGTAAAATGATTTCTGTCTACACTCCTGAAATTCCAGGAATCAGAAGTTCAATAGTCGTGGACTAACAAATTATTTCTAACAAAAAGAAATACATACTAATTTCAGCCTCTCTCTTGTTACAGCACTACATGGCAAAGTAGAGCTTTGGGTCACAAACCGCGACATTTAAACAAATTTGATTCCTTCTGGAAAATATAGGGCTCACTTTTTCTAAATTAATGACCATAACATTTGTATATAATTTAAATATATATATATATATTAAGAAAAAGGCATCTCCTTATCGTGCAACTGAAAGTTGCTGATGGCTTGCGCCATCTATCGGAATAAATATCAAGTATTCTCGTTGATTTTTAATTATTCCAGAATTGGTCAAATACCCATTCTTGATTAATCAAGAAAAGCTAACCACGGACGCGTTTCGGGCTGTTGGCCCTCATCAGCGTGGTGCAAGCTGTACCTCAACGACCAAAAAAAAAATTGGTCATTAAGGCATCCTGAAAAATCATGAAACGGGTAGTTAAGGCCAGAATTGCGTGAGAACGCTACACAATGTGAAAAATAGTACAAATGTAAAATTGTACTGGGATAAGGTGTAGCGTTCTCACGCAATTCTGGCCTTAACTACCTGTTTCATGATTTTTCAGGATGCCTTAATGACCAATTTTTTTTTTTGGTCGTTGAGGTACAGCTTGCACCACGCTGATGAGGGCCAACAGCCCGAAACGCGTCCGTGGTTAGCTTTTCTTGATTAATCAAGAATGGGTATTTGGCCAATTCTGGAATAATTAAAAATCAACGAGAATAGTTGATATTTATTCCGATAGATGGCGCAAGCCATCAGCAACTTTCAGTTGCACGATAAGGAGATGCCTTTTTCTTAATTTATGCACCTTATCCCAGTACAATATTACATTTGTACTATTTTCATATATATATATGCTCTCTGCCATCTAAAAAGCACATGTGCTCGTGGTCAGGAGATGCCTTCTTTATTTTTAATATCAACACCTGACCCACTTATCTTTTATTTTTTCTCTTGTTTTTTCATATATATATATAATTCCCTACATCCACTGAAATTACAACTTACGACCCATCCAATATAAAGATAGATATCAAATCGTGCATCACTCACAATGTTCACCTGAGGAAAAAAAAGATATACTAAAGCTTGTATATGACCGCTGAATTTTTCAGCCCAGTCATTGCCAATAATAAATCTTAAACACCATTAAATTCATTGTTACAAACCACAATTCACCAAATAATATGAATGTCTTACTGAGTGCCTCAGTTGAACATAAGAACATACATGGTAAGATCTACAAGATGCTAGACGCAGACATCATTCAGCCTTCAGAAAGTCGTTTTAGTGAAGAATAAAGATGGTTCCTGGAAATTTTACGTCGGCTTGAACAAGGTCACCAAGAAAGAAGTGAATACCCTACCTTGCATTGGGATAATTCGTTACGCAGTTCAAGAGGCTAAAAATTATTCTCAACAATGGGTCTAAATTCGGGCTACTGACAAATTAAGATAGACAAGATAGAAAGACAGAAAATTGCCTATGTCAAGCCAGATGGTCTATTTGAATTCAAAATAATGTCATTTGAACTTTGAAACACACCCATAACCTTTGAAATAATGGAGGACAGCCTGCTGATGTGAATCAGGCGGACAACATGCTTATGTTATTTAGATGATGTCATCCATTTTGATACCTTCTCAGAGCATCTTTCTCTCTAACGTTTACATTCAGTTCTAAATTTAAAAAAATCTAGATAGCGATTTAATCCAAAATAGTGTTGTTTCAGATCAGACCAAATAAAAATTCTGCTCTCATCCAAAATAACTTAGATAAGACTTGATGAAAAAAGTACACAATGCTCCCATGGTAGGTGGTCACCTGGTTTTTTCAAAATCTTTAGAGTTATAAAAATTATTTTTGACAAGACCTCTGATCTTTAGAAAATATTTGAGCTACTGTCAGGAATATTATGTCAGGAAGAACATATCTCAACTGCCCCATTGACACCTGATGCCTATACCACCCCCAAACTGACCATTTCAAAAGGTTAGATCTGTTTGGATGCTTCTTAATATCATATGACAAAATATATAGATAATAGTTTGTGCACTACCTTTTATCCTAATATGTAATATTACAAAGAACTTGGTATCCAGAGAAGTGCAGGAAGTCGAAAAATTCTTTGTTGAAAAATTAATAATGGTCCATGGGGCCCCTAGAGAGATTGTGACTAATCTGATTCACAACTTACAATCAAACCTAATCAAGGAAGTGGATAGCTGTTGTGAAATTATTAAAAAGAACACTATGGTGCATTCTCTCCAAATCAATGGACTAACAGACTGTCTAAACAGGACCATAGCTAACATATCCATGAATTTAGATCTCAAGCAGATGAATTGGGATGAAATATTCTCTCGTAAAATTTTCTTACAATATTGCAAAATAGGAATTAACTGGATTTTCACTGTTTTTTTTTTGGTTCATGGTAGAGTGAAGCTGAAACCTCTCTTGATATTTTGTTCCCCTATCCAGAAACCACAGATGGCGATGAGTCTATCCAAGAGATGGAAACAAAAGCAGAAGAATCAATACCTATGTTTGGTTTTGTAAGAAACTGATTGATATATTGATAACTATGACTAGGGGCAGAGAAACAACATATCACCTCAATGATTTGTTAAGATCTACAAACCAGAACAAGTATGGTTGTGGAAAAAAACTTTATGAAGCAGTGCTTTGATCCCTATCAGGTTACCAAGAAACTTTCCAATGGGTGTATGATCCATGAAATAGAACTATTCGATGAAGAGTGAAGATGTTGGAGGACCAAGGACATTCTGCATATTTTAAGAACGAAAGCATACCATGGTCAATCTTTCTAGAAGAATCAAAATGAAATAGCCATTAAATATCAAATAGCCATAATTATCCCTAAATAAAATTTATATGCATCTTATAATCTCTCACAAAAAGGGCTACACCTATAATTGCCCCTCTCATTTTGTTGATATATTTACAAATTATTATGTTTGCTGCCTCACACATACACACAATCTTTACTTTATTAGTACATTTATTAAAATGAGTTCTTATTTTAAACCTGAATTCCTACCACAGATTTTTATCAGTGTTAGAATGCTCTAAGAAAAATTTCTTGAACTGTTCATTAAATAACTTATGTGTCTACAATTGTTCTATGTATACATAGAATTAACTGGGTCATCTCACATGATAGTGGAGACGAAAGAGACCTCCTTCGTACCATCAAAACCCAATGCCTGCAGGAATGGAAATCTAATGCTGCACATGAATGGTACAGAGCAGGAGGGACAAGCACCGGTTCTGTCCTCCCATGAGAACAGCAGTCTTTGATTTCCAAACCAAAGTCTGGTCATCTACGGACAATGACTTTTCAGAATGGTTGTAAGGTTTCCCACTATGTACTAAGTGCAATTTTCAACCTGCACCCTCAAAACACATTATTGACTGTATTGACTCATCCATTGTTGAGCTTTACTCATCCCCGGCAGACACCAAAAGTCTCAAGCTTTACAAGCTTGATACCCTAATATGATTGAGTGGAGATAAGAAAGAAGAAGAAATGATAGTGGGCTTAGAAGGTGTGAGACAAGGGCGTTACCATCCAAGCTGAGCTGTTTGGATTGACATTCATGCAAAATTAAAAAAAAACTTTTGTTTCCTTCTTTGATCTCATACTTTTGTATTAGCCTACTTAGGTAAGCATGTTTGGCACCTGCTTTGCTGTTTTGCAAGTTGGCGACCATCTTGTCTAAATAATTCAGGTTCTATAGTTTCTTCATCTGTTTTGAGTCTACCATTGCATTCCTCAATAGTTTTCAAATCGGCCTTTAGAAGTCATCTCCCCATAACACTCGGCATTTAAATTATTTCTTTTATGTCAAAAATTATTTCATCACAGGTAGATTCAGCCATTTCAGCTACTTATTTTATTAAAAAGACTTAGTTTATTTTCATAAAGTATGCCGTGTTGAGAAGAAAAAAAGGAAATATAAAAATTTACAGTACCTTTTATTTTTTAGACACCCAATTTTTGTCACCTTGTTGCTAAATCCCAAGTCGCTCGTTGTTGGATATCCCTGCTCATCATTGGATATTCCATGTTGCTTACCATTTTAAAATTATTTTTATTATCCCTTGCACACATGTGGTACAGGCCATAATGATCAAGGTGGGTAGTTAGCAACTGCTTTTACTACAAAGTACACTACATGTCTACACATGCAGAAAGTAATTTGACATTTTCACTTACAAGTGTACCAGAGTCTTGTTTGGTTATTTGAACTTGCTTGTAGGGTTGAACTTTTACAAGAATAAGGGGTCATTCAGGCATTTTTTCTTTAGAATAAAGGGGCTCAATGTGGGATTTGATCCCAGGTGGTGGCTGTTGAAAATCAACAGCTTACCTCACTCCTCCACTAACCCCATAAAAAACTTGGATCAACTCTAGTAAACAATAAGGAGGAAAGCGCAAGTTTTAGAAGTAATATCTAAAATAAAAAATATATCCTATTTACACACTTGTTAACAATTTAAGAACATGCTGTGGTATTTTTCTCAGTCTTGCCTAATGATGGTAACAATGCGGTTAACAAAATGTCACATACTATTTATTTGGAATGGGCCTTATTACCTTGTAAAAATATATATCTTACCCTGGACATCTAGGGATATATATTCACAGTATGCATTATAGGAATTGATCTCAGAAGAAAAATATTCATCAGCAGCTATTTTTAAATGTTCCCCAAATATTCCTTGCAATTTCAATTTTAAAACTTATATATGATAAAGCACAATATGGATTATAGATTATAATAAAAGAAAATAAGACCTAATTCAAATAATTTATTAGTTAATAAATTATTTGGATTAGGTCTTATTTTCTTTTATTAAAACTTATATAATTGTCTCTATTGATTTCAACCAAAAAAATATACAATCGAATCTCACTATAGCAATCATTTGGGACCAAAATTTATGTTGTAATAGCCATGTTGTTATAACTATTGTTAAAAATAATTTCTGCCTGAAATTTGGGACACCTTAGAATATAATGTTACTGTTATAAAGGAGGCTGTTATGAAGAGATTCCGTTATACAATAATTAAAAAATTAATTTTAAAATTAATACAAAATTTCATTTTATATATTGAATACAATGAAACATCTTTTTATGTGGGAAACAATCTTTATTTATCAGAAGATAAAACCCTAATGTGCAGCAAATTAAGGAAGGATTAAGTCTATTAAGCTATTTAAAAAATTCTATCAATTATGTTTGCAACTTGCTGTTGTATTTTTATTTTATGAAGTTCTCTTTTTCTTTGATTTGGCTGTTGCATAATAGATTTAGATGCTAACTCTTGTAGTCGATCTCTTTCAAGTGGTCTATTTGATCTTGAGAGGTCTTCTGGATCCCACGCATAGTCCCTGAAAAATAAAATCATATTATGATAAGATCTGAGAAAATTTTTGAGCTAATATAATTTTATCTACTCCAGATATTCTATAATTTTAGACAAGGTTTAGTCTAAACAATATATTTAAAATTATATATGAATATTTTCATATTTGAATCGATTGCAAAAAATTTGAACTGATAACTTACTTGAATAATGTTAAAGACAAAAAATCGATGCACCAAAAAAGTTATGAAAATTGGACAAAATTTGAGATGCAATGAAGTTTTGATTGAATATATGTGCAAAAAAGGTAACAAGATCAAATACAAATTATTAAAATGTTTGTGACGTTTCATTAACAGCATTGTTAGCATCATCAAAGTACTAATTCAGCACTTTGTCTGATGATAGTAACAATGATCTTACCATAATGTCACAAATATTCTAAAAATTTGAATTTGGTCATCTTTTGAATCTAATTTATAATCCAAATTTTACCTTATCCTGTGTGTAAATTATTAAATTTTGGCAAGCAATGAATGAGAATGTAATGCTGCAGCACATTTTAACTTAGCAAACTGGCAAGTATATATAAAATATTGATTCGTGGTCATAACATCTTTATGAATATGATATCACTCCTATTCATATTGACAGAAACTATATGCCTTGCAAATAGGTGCATATAAACTATGTATATATATGTCGGTTTTAGAGAGGACATGCATTTAGGCAAAAAAATCTGGTTGGTATAATCAGAGGATTGCTTGTATTTGAATAGGAGCAATGCCACTTTTCGACAATGTTTGCACGATTGGCTGGACAATGGCGGCAGTTGATCAAGAGAGTTGAATGAAAGTGAAGGCCAAACAATTGTCAGAGTGGCACTCAATGCTCCAGATTCATCATTAACAACAATCCAACATGTAACTTGTGCATTATTTACAGCAAGAACCATTTAGTGGCGCACAGAGAAAAGGATCTGAACTCAATGCATCCCTTGTTCCGGCTATACTTGGATACATTAACAAGCATGGCAGTACATTAGTAAGGTTCTATGCTTAGTTGTGGTGCCCTTCATATCACGACATCCAGGGCTTATATTTCAGCAGGGTAAGGCCAAACTGCACACAGCAATAGTTTCAATTTCTTGTCTTTGTGCTTGTCTAGCACTACTAGCTTGGCCAGCAAGGTTGCAAGATCTCCCCAATTGAGAACATTTGTGTTTAAGGGCAGGTGTTCTCCACTCAGCTCAGGATCTTGCAAATTTATAGTGACAATCGAATAAAATTTGGCAAGATATTCCTTAAGAGAAAATTTATAAACTCTATATAATCAATGATGGGCTGAAAAACAGCTTGCAAAAAGACCAGAGGTGGGCCAATCTCTTATTGATTGAGAGCTACTGAAAAATATATGTGATTCCTCTGAAAATTTGATTGGTTCTTTTTTATAAATGTCACTCCTAATGAATTTTGTCTCATATCGAGATTCCTATTTTCTGAAACATATTTTTTGCCTGTGTTGTAGAACATTTAATGTTAGTGAAAGAATATCTGAAACCTATATACTCCGTGGCTTCCTTTCTAAAGCTCTACAAGCTTGATACCCTAATATGATTAAATGGAATAAAGAAAAAATGTCTTTCTTGAATGTGGTCTATCTATAGTGGTTGTGTTTAATAAATTTTTATTTTTTTTATTTTACACAAGTGACACTCAAAGAAGTGGTCACTTATCTAATGGGTCATTCAAGGGGATTTTACTGCATATGTAAAAAATTAAATATTAAAAAAATTAGCAATTACTGTATTGAAAATTTAGGAGAAATTATAAAATATATATTGCATGTAAGGGAACTATATGAAAAATATCAAGTTAGAATATATTATTATTGTGTGTGTGCCAAAAGTGACAATTCTATGGTTAAAAATTAATTAAGGTCCACGCCATGGTGTTTTGAGCTATAGCGCTTGTAAATACAATACCTACATATCATTTCATAAGCTCTTTTGGTAGAAGCCATTATCTACCAAATTTGCTACCTTTTCCTAGACAAGAATGTTGAATATAATTTCATGAGTATGCATAAATTTATATTTTAATGACATATTTTTTTACATGTTTTATATTTTTAAATTACCCAATATTAGGAGGCTCCACTAGATCTATCAGGCTTAACTGCTTGGTCATTTCACCAGCAAGAAGATGAGGGCGTTTCGACATTGAAGTTTTCTCCATTTGTGATTTCTTTTCAGATTTAGGCTAAAAAAACACAAACATCATTTTATAAAACTTGACTTTAAACATTTAATCTCTAGACTTACCTTAAATGTTAGGAACTGCCACAAAATGATCAATTCACAAATATGACTTTCTAATAGTGTTAAATAATCAATTATATTGGATTCATTAATGCCTTCTGAACCTCCAAGTACTTCAGTCAGTTCCTGTTGCGCAACATTTGTAAAATCACAGAGATCACTGATTCCAGTCTTTAGCTGTTCCATTGCTTGCTGACACATGGCAAGCTTGTTTTCCACCATTTCTGCTGCTTTGGTCAAGGTCACCAAGTTATCCTAGACAAAAATATTTTATAAAGGCTTTAAACTGGTTATATTGAAATGGAAAAAAAAGCTTTTCAAATAAATATTTTTGTAAATAAAAAAGTGTAACTCGGACAGTAGACTCAATGCGTATTTTAATGTTTTCTGGATGTGTGGAGAGTTAGTTCTGCATTATTGATTATGATAGTAGAGTCTAAAACATCACAATTACCACATCAGATAGGACCAAGAATATGACATTTTAACCATTTTGATGTTACAACCACAGTAAAAACAATTGGGACTTAAGACTTGGGGCTTTAGAAATGTGTTATCGCCAAGTTTCACCAATAAAAGAAGTTGCTATAACAAGGTTCCATTATATTTGCAAATAATAGATGAAGATATGGTGCCACTAGTTGTATATACTTTGACTTAATTTTATTTAGAGTGAAATCTCATTATAACAGTCTCTTTTAATAGCAACTTGGTTATAACATCATAATTCTAAGAGGTCTGATGTTTTAATCACAATTATTTTAATTGGTTATAACAAGATAAATTTTGATCCCAAATATTGTTATAGCAGGGATTGACTATATATTTAGTATATCAAATCAGAATCTTTAAATAAAGTAAGAAAATATTAAGTGATATAAAAATGATTCCAACATTACAGAAAATATCGTGTCATAATATAGATAATATAATACAGAGCTCTAAACTAATATCAATATGATTCATAAATATGACCTGATATGAAAATTGTTTTAAAAACTACGGATCAAGTAAAAAATACATTTTAACATGCAAAACAAATTTTGAAAAGTAAATTCTGAATGCAAACCCATGGTTGTTCATTTAATACCTCACTTTCATACTTTGAAATTCTTTAGAAATATGCTTTCTCATTAACTACCACAATGCTAATTGGCAGCTTAAGGCCATGTGAAAGAAGACAACTAGTCTCAGTGGGTGGATAAAATGGACATCATATAAATCTATATATTTATAAACATGCATACAGCTAATGTTATTGTGGATGCCAAATATTTTAAAATGTTCCTTTATGATTAGGCTAAATAAAATAAGAATAAATAAAAATTTTATATGTTCTTAAAATATATACTATAAGTGTTTTTGATTACAAATTATGAATAATTAAGACTTTAAAATAGCAAAATTTAAATTAGTGGCTGAATGATGATCAAATAAATGAATGTTTATGTGCCTACGAGACTTTTTTGCAAGGATCTGAAAAGCTTGTTACAAGTGTTAGCTAAGATTGTTTTCATTAAATTGCCTGTGCTAAAGTTACACAACCAATTTTTCTAAGAAAAGGGAGAAAAACAACAAAATTCCCTTCTTATTCCAACTTTGAAACATTTTCAACAGGCTTGAACTTAGCAATGTTAAACAAAAGAAAAACTTTTGGTAGTAAACCATGAGTTTTTAGTTGTTCTAGAACTTGTTAAAAATTGTTATAAAGCATTTTGTTAAAGTATGAAAGTCCATCCAAAAAGTTATTGAATAATGTAGTGTCAATTTTTCTTTTATATATGCAATCTCTTTGAGTGAGTCAATTTGCTATGCTTTGCTAACAAGATAAAGTTTTAACCTGTGATTTCCTGTTTCATTTTCCAGAAATTAATTGTTAATTGCTCTTTATTAATGCTGTTCCGTTTAACTCTTTTTATGTTTGTAAGAAAATAGTTCAAGTCATTAGACATTTTCAATTAAATCATGGTTCTTTGTATTATATAATTGTTCAGGTAAAAAACTTTGAAATGAATTCTAGAAAACCTTTTGAAACTCTCCAAGGCATATTAATGGCCAGCACTATTTCTCTAAATACTCATATCTCTAATACCATGCTGCTGCTTACATTGAGTTAGTCAACCAAGTGAAAAGTAGAAACCTTTTTCAAGGCCAAAATTTTGCTTGGGGTTAGCACATATTGAATGATTGATTTTTCACTATCAAGTTGCTGACTAAACCACTCAAGCATTGCTCCATCTAAATATTTATAACTTCAAATTTTCTACAATTTGTGCTTACAAATATATTCTGTCAGTTTGCTGATGATATAAAGAGTAAAATTAATTCTCCTAATCATATCAGTATCATAATCAGTTTACTCTATGACTTTATATTGCTTTTATAATTGATACTCATTATACATTTATAAAGTTGTTCAATTATTTCAATTTTTCTCGTTGTTATTGAGAAGATTGGCTATTCTAGGTTTGTTTTATAGACACATATTACTAAAATTTTAATGAAACATACATTAATTTGTACAAACAATAGATGAGCAGCTATAATTGAAATAGCTAATTATTGACACCATTACCCAATCAATGACTAACCTTTACTTTTAGCTTAAGTTTTGCATTCCAAATGCAACTTCTTTTATATGCCCTATTTTAAATAAAATACCTATTTGAATCCCCAATCATGTAAATCCACACTCATTAATCAGGAGTTGATTGTAATTTTATTGGTTATATTTTATCATGGATTGTAAAAAATAACACAAATTATATAAGGTAAAAGTTATAATTGATAAATATTAAATTTGAAAAATAATTCTAACAAGAGAGAGTAAATTTACTAGTTAAAATAATACATTAGATTTGAATGATCATTTGTCTTACAACTTACTTCTAAAATATCGATCTTGTTTTCATGAGATTCCATCACACATTTTTCTTGCACTTGTAAAACTTCCAGATTTTTTCTAATATTTTCCACTTTAGTTTCCAATCTCTCTGTTTCATCTCGTAGTTCATTAATGTAGCTGAATAATACAAAGTTCTGCTCTTCTGTCTGAACATATTGACTTACTAACATATGGATATCTGACTCTTCAGCAACATTCTTGAGGCGTTCAAAGGCATATTCATATAACTGAAATTTTTCAGAAGGATCCCTCTCCTTTTCAGGGTCACTCCAATCTTTTCTAAACACAAAAGTATATATCAACTGAATGTGTAGGGATATTATTTTTTATATTTTAAAACTTGATGTGTGTATACCAATAAAGTTATATTTTAGTGGTGGTATTTTCAACTCTCCATCGCATCTTAAAATCAAGCAATCTTTAAATTAAAATTTAACAATAATGGGTTTTCAATAAACAATATCAACAACAACAACAACAACAAAAGCCTTTATTGAGGACCTCTCGTCCTATAAAGGATTCGCCAGTTTACAGAGTAATTGATGAGAAGAGAACTAAGAATACAGAGAGAAACCTATAAGTAGTAGGTATAGTGTAGTATTTTCTACACAGTAACTATATACAACAGCAGCAACAAGCCTTTTACTGGAATCAAAGTCCCATACATGATTCGTCATTCTAGTCCTGACAAAGATTATTTACATATAATTATTTACATCAATTAGATTATGTATATAGCTTCCTTTTCTCTTCAGCCGTCTTCCAAAATTTGAACAACGCAAACGCTCCAGCTCTGTTTCTCACCACCTCATTCAACAGGAGCTCCAAAGAGAGTCCCTCAAGGCCTATTTCACTGAGGAGCACTTCTCGTTCGTCTTTCAGCCCCATACATGAGAGTATATGGTGATGTAGCCCTGGCTCCATTCTTGTCCCGCAAATATTGCATGTCCAACCGTCTGTTTCAAATATTCTGGGGCGATCATCAGTAAAGAGCACCGAGAGGATTCTCAGTCCGGCAATACACCGTTTGACCCGGAGCGGGAAATCGCTGGACAGATAGTGTTCCGGTAACGGAGTTGAGCAGATGTTTTTATAGTGGGGGTATAGTCTTAAATTTATTATTCTTGTGTGATCCTTTTGCAGAGATTGATCTATTGCAGTCCTGATTATGTAGGGAATTTCTCTTTGTAATGCTCTATAGTCTGTGCAGAAATTCAGCCATTGAAATCCGGTGGTGTTTAAAATATTAACTATACTTCCTGTGAAACCTATATATTTTTCGTTGCGTTTGAGATTTCCCACAGCTGGTACAAGCAGAGCAGCGGCAATCTTGTTTCACCCATTCCCAGCATTCTCAACCAGAACTTTAAGGTAAGTTTCAAGACTGTAACGCTGAGTGAGACTCTTCCCAATTCTATCCTAAGCATGTATCCGGGGGTGTATCTTGGTAGATTTAGATATCTTCGCATAAATGAGTCCTGAATTTGATCAACAATTAATGTATGCTCATTTGCCCAAACAGGTGCCGCGTATAGCAGGGTTGATAGAACCATCGCGTCAAGAAGTTTCATAGAGGATTTAAAAGAGTTCATCTTCGACCTGGTCAGAATAGGCCAGACCGCACCACTGGCAGCGAGAGCTTTACCCTTATAGTATAATGCGGCTTGCTTAAAAGAGTTTGTTGAGGTGAGTGGATATCCTAGATACATGTATCTTTCCGTGACATTCAGTGTTTGTTGTCCCCAATACCAATTATCGGATTTTGACCGCTTCCCACCATTGCGAAATACCATTATTTTTTATTTGTTTTCGTTCAGTGTTAGCATATTTTCCTCAAAATATTTTCGTATCATATTAATTTTTAACTGCAAATTGTTCTTAGATTCGCCTATCAGTACAATATCATCTGCATATAGTAACAAATGGACATTTCCATGCCTTGGCAGATAAATACCAGGTATATCAGAGCAGTCAAAAGTAGTAATCAGGTCGTTAATAAAAAGTATGAATAAAATAAACAATATCTCTATCAAAGCTAAAGTTAATTTTATAAGTTCTCAAAATAGTTATAAATTCAGTAATATAAATGACCAAAATAGGCATATTTAAAACTATTAATAAATATGGCTACACTGCCACTGATAGTTGAATGGTTTGTGAACTATATATAGTTCTAATAAGTTGTGGTATGTGTTAACTTTTTTATACAGAGTGAAGTGGTAGTAATGTTTTCATTATTGTATGTTAGATTCAGGCCCATAAATTTGATTGATTTTCCATCTAGCGAAGTAGTAGAGTGTATGTGTAATATTTATTTCAGTACCTAGGTTGTAGAAAGAATCCTATTTTTTTATCACTTCCCCAATTAACAAACAAAAAGGAGCCATCCAACATATATTTTGAAATAATAAACATTAGAGCTTTGATTTCTAATTGGACTATAGTGATACAAGTTTTACCTGGTGTTATTGGACTTCCCATTGTTGCACCTTTAATTTGGAGATATCATAAATAAGTGTTCATTATTTGGATTGTAAAATTTGGATTCCTCAGCACCTTCATTGATGACAACAACCTCACAATTGTGTCCCATGGTCCTACCTACATCTCTCACTCCTATGGAACTCCGCAAACACTAGATCTCACCATCACCTCCCCATCTATGCAACAGTTCATAAAAAACAGCACCCTGAAAAGTATCGGAAGCGACCATCTTCCTCTGCTAACAGAAATCTCCACCTCCACTTCCCTCCCAAAATCTTCACAAAGACTTTTCTGGAACTATAAGAAAGCCTCCTGGAATTCATTTAAAACATTGTTAGATAGTCTTCTCAGCAAAATCCCACCAAATTCCTCTTTAGAAGACAGGTGGAAGAACTGGAAGTCTGCAGTCCTAATTTCTGCCAAACAAAACATCCCCAGAGGGAACAGAAAATTCTACATTCCTGGATATAGAGAGGTACTAGATCTTTTGAAAGATGAAATAGAAGATAGGAACCAAGTTTACCAAGACCTCATTGAGAACAACAACACCCTCCTCATCAGAGATTACAATCACCTTGCTGCAAAAAATTAAGCTTAAGGCGGACCAAATCAAACAGAATAAGTGGATTGAAATCTGCTCTTCAATTGACCCAAAAACCAGCGACACGAAACTATGGAAACTACTACATGCCCTCAATCAGGACACTCCATCTCACAGCAGCTCAAATACCTTCAAGGATAATTCTGGAAATCCCCTCACAGACAAATACAGCATAGCAAATCATTTTGCCCACCATTACAGCTCCACCGCAAAACTTAATTTTAATTTACAGGATAAAATAATAGGTAGAAAATCTAGGCTCACCAGAAACCTTGCAAAATCCAAACCCAGCCACAACATTTTCAGCAAACCTTTTCAAGAGCATGAACTGGACGAAGCTTTAAGTCATCTTGACCCTACAAAAGCCCCTGGTCCAGACAACATCACTGGACCCATGTTGAAAAACCTCAGTTCCCATGCCAAACTAGAACTCTTAAGCATTTTCAATTACAGTTGGAGCTCGTCTACCCTCCCTAAAGAGTGGAAACATGCCACAATTATCCCCATCCACAAACCAGGCAAGCTTGAGAACCACCCAACCAACTACAGACCTATCTCTCTGACCTCTATTCCCTGCAAAATCATGGAACACATGATTCTCAATAGGTTAACTTTTTATCTTAACCTCAACAACCTACTAGACCCTCATCAAATAGCTTTTAAAAAATATCAAAGCACAGAAGATTCAATCTTTTACTTCGTTCAACAAACCCAGGACAGCTTCCATCATAAACCTACAGAATCCACTATAGCAGCCTTCATCGATCTTTCCCAAGCCTTCGACAGAGTCTGGAAGGAAAAGCTAATTCTCAAACTCGACGAACTTGGAATAGAGGGAAGTATGCTGAGTTGGATCAGCAATTTTCTATCCAAACGTACCATACAGGTTAACTTCAACAACATCAAATCAAAAACCACTCGTATTTACCAAGGTCTACCCCAAGGATCAATCCTAAGCCCTATTCTCTTCAATATTTACCTAAATGATGTACACACTTCTATCAAACCGCCAGCTAAAATTGCCCTTTACACAGATGACATAATCATCTGGGTCTCCAAAAACAACCTCTCCGATGCAGAACAATCTCTGAATAAAGCCATGAAAAATCTACAAAAGGTAACTAAGAAACTGAAATTATCCATTAACATCAGCAAATCTGAAATCGGCCTCTTCACCATCAACAACCACCTTCGCCACTGGACCCCAAATATTTTCTTAAATAATTCAAAACTTCAATATTCAGATTCCCCAAGATATCTTGGTGTCACACTCGACCCTGCGCTCACTTTTAAAAAACATATTGACACCATGATAAGCAAAGCCAAAAATAGGCTCAAAATCCTGAAAAAAATATCAGGCTTAAACTGGGGTGCAAATGCCAATATCTTACGCACAACGTACCTTGCACTCGTAAGACCTATTTTGGAATATGCTACACCAGCCTGGATCAATGCAAGTAAAACTAACCTATCCAAAATAGACAGAATCCAAGCAAGCGCAGCTAAAATCATCAGCGGACTTCGAGGATCCTGCCCAAATAGCATTGCTGAACTCGAATCCAACCTTCTTCCCCTGCACCTAAGGAGAAAAATCTGCTTTTCAAAATTTATAACAAAAAAGATTAACTCTCCAAAAGAACATCTTACAGGAAAATTTATTAGAAATTGGGTCCCAAACCAAAGATTAAAACGCCCCACTCCTCTCAACATGGCTCACAACTCTAATCTTTTAGACATCCCAATTAATCCCAAACACAGAACTTCCTATCCCCCACACAAAACTCGCAACAAACTCATCTGTTTCCCTCATCTACCAGACAATCCCCACAAACATGAAACTCAGCCAGAATTACTTAAAGCTCTTGGCCTCCAAATCATTGAGGAAAATAGCTCCCTCTTCGACATCACAATTTACACTGACGGTAGCCAACTTGAAACTGGACTGTCTGGCAGCGGAATTGCTATCTACAAAGATAAGATCCTGGAAAAAATCTGCCTCTCCCACCCTAGACATCTTTCAGTTTATAAATCAGAACTCTCTGCTATAGATACGGCTCTAAAAGACATCAACATCAACTCGCCAAGCAAAATAATAATCTACTCCGACTCAAGAGCAGCCATTTATACCCTTCAAAGCTGCTTCTCCAGTCAAGAACCCCTCCTCAAGAGCATTGCTAAGTCTGTAAACCGACTCCCAGCCAACAGCTCAGTCACAGTGCAATGGCTTCCAGCTCACGTTGGAATTCCTGGTAATGAGCTGGCAGACTCTCTAGCAAAGGCTGGTGCTCTTGGCCTACCTGAAGCAAGAGAATCCACCACCCAACTAGACGAAAGAGACCTCCTCCGTACCATCAAAACCCAATGCCTGCAGGAATGGAAATCTGATGCTGCACATGACTGGTACAGAGCAGGAGGGACAAGCACCGGTTCTGTCCTCCCAAGAGAACAACAGTCTTTGATTTCCAGACTTAAGTCTGGTCATCTACGGACAATGACTTTCCAGAATGGTTGCAAGGTTTTCCCACTATGTACCAAGTGCAATTCTCAGCCTGCAACCCCAAGACATATTATTGACTGTATTGACTCATCCATTGATGAGCTCTACTCTTCCCCGGCAGACACCATCAAAAATCTCAAGCTTTACAGGCTTGATACCTTAGTGTGATTGGGTGGAGATAAGAAAGAAGAAGAAGAAGATTATTTGGATTTTGTCTTGTTACCCTATATTTCTAGTCTATAATCAAAATTATATCAAGGTGAGCTTATTGTGTAGGGTAAGAAGTTTTATGTTTAGAATATTTCAATTTTCATTTGGGTACCATTTCAAATAAAATTGCCTGTGAGGCATTTGGGAAAATTAATCATCTCAGATATCAAAATTTGAGGAACAAATTTTTCTCCTCAAGTCTAGAAAAAAAAGGATAAACTTTAGTTTTGCAATGTGATTTAGGTAAGCTCCATGAAGTCTGCTAATGCTTTTTCTACAGTGATTGAACTCTGAAAAAATTGGATTGATTGCTTTTACTTACATTAAATCAGCCTGAAACAACTCATTCCAAACCTGATCAGTGCTCTTATGGACTTCCTAGGATCCTTATTGATCATAGCTTGGATACATCTGAAAAAGGTTTGTCGTGATAAAGTCAAAAAACACAACACAGATTGACTCAGAATTTACTTCCTAAAGGAAACCTTTTCCAAATCCCCCAAGGAAGCCCTTATTTCTATGATTTATATGACTAGGCAACATTTAAAAATGCAGAAATCATCGAAACAGGAGAACCTGTAGCTAAGGCAATGACAAAAGGCATACTTCTTTTTGTTCAGTGTAAATTTTTCTCTTTTATAGATAAGTTATAGTGTGTTCAAAAAGGCCTTTGCAATAAATTGTATATGCAGTAGAACCTCCCTTTAGCGGACATCCCGGTAGTGGACACCTCTTCACAAAGGACAGTTTTATTTGCAAAATTACCATTTTTACAATTTAGCAGCTCTCTGGTAAGAGGACATCCTTCCCTAAAAGACACTTTGGCTCTTCAATTAGATGTTCTTTACAGGTAGATTCTACTGTATATAATGCACGCTACAAGAATCTTCATTACATATAAAAGTTGTTTCAGTTTAAATTTGTCAGCACAGTGAAAATGTATATTTATATATATAATTTTAACTAAAAAATATCAAATTAACTTTGTTAATTTTTTGGGGAATATATTTTGTTAAATAAAAAATCTCTGATATAAAAGAAAACATTCAGATAATAGTTACTAGTTGACTGTAGTCATATTTACAAAATTTACTTGCATTATAAACCATATGGTAACAAGACCAAATTCAAATAAATAAATTATATATGATAATTTAGTAAAAGATTGTTTTGGACCATCACATTATTTATTTATTTGGATTTGATCTTGTTACCTTGTATTTCTTATCTATCATCCAAATTGTATTTTATCATAATGTATTATATGTCATTATTTTGACCCTGATATAATGTTACTTTTCCTTATTTTACATTAATATAAAATATAATGTGACACTTACCTTGTATCTTCTTTAGGCATTTCTGGACGCTCTTGATTTTTTATTAACATAAACTCTCTTAATTCTTGATTATGATCAGCATGTCTTCGTAATTCTTTTATTTCAGATGCTAATACCTGGTGATCTGCATGTAATCTTTCTTTGAGCATATCAATTTTTACTTGTATTTCATCCCTGAAAAAATGATATAATTCAGAAGAGATGATATTTAAATATGTATTTAATATTATAAAATATTAAATATGTTCTCGAAATGATATTCCTAAATTTTTATTTTTAAAATTTGAGATGGGTACCTTGCATATATATAATATTAAAAATGTGAAACTAATATTAATAATGGTATAATGGATATTTTAATCTTTATTCTGCATCACCAAATGAATTGTATTAAACTTGAAGGCAAAATAAATATATAGACTCTAAAGTCAGAGGTCTGCAGTTAAGATGCAATATGAAAATTCCTCATCATAGGGACAAAAAAATAAGAATTTTTTTATGGGGAAGTACAACCTATTTTTCTTTCCAGCTGAACGGAATTTATGGTTAGCTTCTAGGAGTGTTAAATGGACAGGAGTTAAAATTCTGGAGATGAGGTTTTAAGTTGGTCAGCACACACACAAGAGGTGACAACAGACTTGACCCGGGTCTGAAATGGCAGTTAAATAATACCATCTTACCTTTGCTGGATTCAGTTTAATTTTTCATCTTAACCTGTCTGTCATTCTTGTGCCTTGAAACTATGCTGCAATTATGCATCAGAACATTATCATTTAGCCATGACTGTAAAATCCAGTAAGAATGATAACTTTATCTATATTCTATACTATATATAATCTTGAATATTATGAGCAATTAATATTATTTATAATTGAAAAGGCTTTTTTGGATCAAAATAAAATAGTGCATTTCATTCTTTTAAAAAATCCAAAATTATAATGGCCAAGAACAACCAGCATATTTTAAAAATACAATATCAAAACAGTATATAAAAGACCACAGCAAATCCAGGAGAAATTTTTGCCATCCCAACACAACAAAATGTCAATTTTTTTCATGTTCTTGGTGTATATGATGTATGAGTTGACAGTAGCTACTTCTAGGCCACAGAAAAATATCAGCAAGGTCAGCAACATCCAAAACCTTCCATATTTGAAGTGTGTCTATAATGATAGAGGTTTCTGAATTTCTTCTGAACCATGTCTAATTTTCCTGGTGACTAGCAGTATTGAAGCTGTGTGGAATGGAGAGGCAAGATGGATCATACCTTTGTCCTTCCAACAGTGCGAATATATTTTTCTTTCTGAAGGCCAGAGTTTGTCCCACTGAAGGTCTTTTTTTCAATACCTGTGGCATTCCTTGTCAGCTTAGCATAATGGTCAAATTAGGTCACTCTGCCTTCTAAAAAGTTCTTCAATATAAGTGAAATTTGTTCAGATTCTATCTGTGAAAATATGAAAACCTCTAGCTATTCAAGCTAGACTCTTCAAATTTGTAAATTTCTGTAGCTTGGAAACTAATATCAGCATCAGAATCTTAAAGAACACTTACAGTTGATGACGAATCATCCAAAAGTTGTGATTTGGAGTGAGCGGACGAATTAGAAACGACGTTTAAACATGAAAAAATGCAAGCAAAATAAGTAACAAATTGAGGTGAGTGGGAATAAAAGATTATTTAGCAATATTCTCAAGTGATTTCCTGGAAATGCAACATTGGTGACAGCCTCCCTTGTCCCCCACCTCTTGTTTACACAGAAGCCACTAATAGTGGCTTGCGGCTGGGTAGCGAACCCTAAAACAAAGCCACAGTGGCTTGCAGACTAGAAAGTGTTAATTGTGAGAAGCAGCTTTCCCTAAAAATACATTTTATTAACATTCTTTGAAGAAAGGAAGCAAATTCATATCATTGTAACATTCATAATAAGAGCCAACTTCAATTCCATGGTTTTGAGCTATGGCCTTTATTAGTACAAGAGCAGCTTAGATTACATAACATCATATAAGAACTAAAAATTGGTGGAATATGCCAAAAAATATTTTAGCTAAGGTTAGTGTTAAGGTTGATTTTAGACTAGAAAACATTGCTATTTTGTGAGAGAATGGTATTTACATGTGATATAGGGGATTTCTCCATTTTAAAAATATATTCAATTATTTTCTCAGCAAAAAAAGTGTAATATTCATATTAATAAATAGGTTACAATACCAGTTTTAAGAAATCTCAACAAAATTAATTCTATATAACATAGTATTAAATCTGATTTAATAACATCTTATGAGTTATAATATCAGCCAAAATGATTTTTTTAATCAGTATTTTTTATATAGAACAAACATTATATATCCTTGAAAGGATTTAGTAAGAAGTGTCTACAAATATGAATATAAATGTATTTAAATATAAACTACAATTCAAAAAGAAATATGAATTTATATTTTACCTGAAATCATAAGCTTGGGTTGCTTCTTTAACCATATTTGATATTGTCTTCTTTTGTACCGTTAAATCTTGGCCTAATTGGACATAAACCTTTTGAAGATCTGTTCTCTCTTTCATCAAATGATCAATTTTTGTTCTAATTTCAACATTATTCTTTAAAATTTCATTGTTCTGTACGTTGGACTAGAAACAAAAAAAAATTAGAAGAAAGAAGAGAAAAATAGAATAATAATGTTTCTATACAGGATGTATCAGGTAAAATGGGAATAACTTTGGCAATCCATGAGACAAATACTACATTAGATTTTTAAAATTAATTCCTCATCCCATAGCCATATCCATCTAAAATGTAACAGTACATGTGTGCACAGTGTAGTGATGAACAATAATAGAGAATTCTAAAATTGAGTGGATGTCAATTGAGCTTTGCGGTCTGGAAGGAGCCCCAAAGAGATAGTGGACTTTCTTATGTTATCCAAAACCACTTTTTATCGGGTCAAGAAGTAGTTTGATTAAGCCAACAGTAATAAAGAGGGAATAGCTGCAAGGAAAAAGCACCCGTGTCGATCGGACAGAGTAAGAGGTGAAGAATTAGTCAAAAATGTCAGGGAGAAGATTGATGGAAACCCTGAGAAGGGCATGAAGGCCATAGACAAGGAAATGGTTGTTGGCTTTATGACAATTGTCAGAACTATCCATTAGGACCTTGGTCTCAAGTCCTGTGCCCTTCAGAAAAGAGAGTTGCTGACTGAGAATATAATGGCTAATAGAAGGAAAGGCTGCTGCCCTCTTCAACAACTTGAAACATGACTCTTGAGGCATGCTGAATGTCTTTTCTGATGAAAACAACTTTGACATGGACCAAAAGGTAAATCCCAGGAATGATCGCTGGATCTGTAAAGACCCTTCAGAAATATCTGTTGTAATACAAATGAAATTTCCTGCCTCCATGATGGTCTTTGACGTTATCATCAGTGAAGTTGATATCATGCCACCCCATTTCTTTGAGAAGGGCCTTATTATTAATGCTGACACCTACATCTATGTTCTGGAGACCATTTTGAAGCCTTGGATAGACATGGTGGCTGCGAATAGGAAGAATATCTCATAACAGGATTAAGCTCCAGCCCACAAGCTTGGTTGACACTCAACCTTCCTAGTCACTAGAGTCCTGATATTTGGCCTCCTGACTCTCCAGACTGCAACCCCCTCGACTATTATGTATGGGGTGTTGTTGAAAGAGATGTCAACAAAGCTCCTCACATCACTATCTAGTCTGTCAAGAAAGCAGTTCAAACGGTGATGACCCAAATGGTCAAGGCCTGTGCTTCATTCCTCACTCGCCTAGAGAATGTTGTAGCTAATAATGGAAACTACATCGAATAAATCATAACTATATCTTTTTATCTAGTACTGTGCGAAATTTCATTCCAATTTTTTTATATGCAATAAATTTCAGTTAAAATTCTATTGTGGTCATTTCCAATTTTACCTGATGCACCCTGTATGTATAATAATATTACTATATTATATCAATATATAACAATGAATCTTTATTAAATTAGAAATTAAAACTTTCTGACAATTATGAAAAAACAGCATAATTGATTGTGTACTTAAATTAATGAAAAGTAAAGATCATGCTGGTAGTAATATAAAAGAGCAACTCCAGAATTTGTAACTAGAGATTTCTGATGTGTGGTTCAAATTAGAAAAAATATCAACTTAATATTTTATTACTTCTGGGAAATTGCCAATACCCTTTACAGAAACAAAAAGTCAACTATGTATGTATTTAGGGTTGTGGCCTTTGTCATTATGGTGCAGGCCAAACATCAATGACTCATACGCCCTTTAGTATTATATATCCATTTATTAAAATAAAATGAATATTAAATGAAAGTTGGTGGATACCTGCCTAATGAGGGGCAAAAGCCTGAAATGTGTATGTGGTTGGTGTGTTGATTCAGGAAAATGTATTGCCCATTTTTTCCCCAATTTATAGAAGAGCACCAAAGCAATCTTGCAGGATCAAAAGTTCTTTGGTTATAATTTCTATATTTAATATCTTTGTGTGCAAGTTCTCAAGATTTCTAGAAGCATTTTATCTTAAATTTGACAATTCCTTCAAAATGTATTTATATTTTAGCTATAGTGGACAAGTACTTTTTTGTGGCCTAATAATTTAGCTATTAATAGGTTCATTTTGTTAGTAAATTGGTTGTTAATTGGGAAAAATTCTTGATCATTCCTTTTAAAACCCCTAGAATCTATGTGGTCATTCTCTCAGAATGTACATTTTTCTGAAGCCTCCAATATATAGGCTCAATTTTCATTGTGGTTTACATGACCTATTTTAGTAATAATTGAATAAAATAGAGCGCTAATATATAAGCTTTTTTTATATATTAAAAGCCATTGAGCAGCCATCTCACTGAGCAACCACTTTTATATAATCGTAGAATGAAGTGACTTAACATAAATCATCTTCCAATGAGAGTCTACCTCTAGAAGCAAGTTTTTTTAGGTTACCCCCCTTCTTCATGAGAAATTTTACTTTTATATTTAAATGATAGGTAGATATAAGGTAATTAAGATGATCAGTTGAATAATTGTGTGAACAACCAAAACAAATATGGTCCATGGTCAAAAGTCCTTACAGCACATTTTGTTCTCTTTGTTGGAGCTAAAGGTCCAATTCAACAGGCCTCTTGACAACTCTGCCATATTGGTCTTTGGTGTCTCCAGGTAACAGCACTTGGTGAAGTCTGTTCATTTGGTCTTAGTTTCCAGATTCTGTGTAATTCAGTAGAACAGGTTTCCAGTCAACAAGAAGAAAAACAAGACAAGGAAGGTTAGCCAAATTTAGCTGTCAAAATGCCAAAAGGAAACCTTCAAAGGCTTAATATCTTCTTTTATATAATAATTAAAACTTTATATAATGGGTTTTAATTGTTTCATTTTTGTACAATACTTGAAAAATCAATATTAAATATTTTTAATAAAAAAGTGATATAAAAGGATTTAAGTTGTTCCCAAAAATAATCTATAAATTTTAATGAAAATATATTTAGCCATATATATATATATAGGGTAAGTATATCAATTATTTAGGCCTTGTTGTTTTGCAATTTTTATACTGCTTATTACACAAAATTGTACAATTTAAAATTTAAATATAAAATTGCAACAAAATAATATATGCATACTGTATATAAATATATCTATATATTCTCTGTGTTTGAAATTGAGTTACTACTATTAAAACCTTTTTATTTTTGATTATACAATTTTAATAAACTATTGTGCGGAGAGTATATTAGTTTTAAGTACATAAATTTTGTCTACTTAACCATAGCATGCTATAAATATCCTTTAAATTAGCCATACTTACCACATATAGCTGGTTTTTAACTTGCTTGAGTCTTTTATCATAGTGTAAGAAATTGTGTCTTCCATCTGAATTTATTCCCATTGTCTTTTTGACTTCGGCATTCCGTATTTCCAAAAGAGGAACCTAAAGGGCAAAATAAAATGCTGATAAGCATGATTTTTGAGGATAAAAAATTATTTTTAAAATTAAAACATTCTGTGACATCTGGCTCCCCCTTTCACAAGAACAAAGACGATATAGGTGGTGGACATAAAACTATGACTGGCCCTAGGGAAACTGTAGGATAAGAGAGGGGGTCAACTGAAGAAGAGACAGGTGGGGGTGAACAGCCTGGTGGCAGTAGTTTGACAGCAAGCAAAGGCTGAATAAGGTGCTGTCAAAGAACATTCGGTGGAGGCAGGAGGTTCCCTGAAGCTGACCAGGCTGGGTGGACACTGAAATGGATGTGACTTTGGTGATGTGAGAAAGAAAAAGAAGCAGGTTGTCTGCGAGTGTGACCGTGTGGATTAGCTGGGAAGATAGTGCTAAGGGAGTGTACCTGCCAAGACAGAGTCAGCCAATGATGAAGAAGATCCTTCTGGAAGTAGACCTTGGAGGCAAGTTTATCTAGTTTTTAAACCCACTAACAAAACCACCAGGGGAACATTGTGCGCTGAGATGTATCTACAAAGAATCCTCCTTGTTATTTACAAACAAATAAAGAAAGCTGTGAAAAGCATCATAACAATATATAAAAGAATCAATTTGGGGAAAGGTTGAGGTTTTGAATTATATAAATATATTTTCTCTTAAGTCAAAGATCTCACAATTGAGAATAAATATTCAATTTTACTCTCTCTCTCTCTCTCTCTCTATATATATATATATAATTCAACTATATATTTTAAATATTTCTCTAAATTATATCTACATATCTAAATTTTTTTTTTCTCTTCTACTTTTACAAAAATTAATTTGAATTTGAAAAATAATTTTATCTTGGATATATTTGCTAGTGCTAAATTTCTAATCTTTTTAAACCCCACAAGAGTGCTGAAGGTAGTTACCTAGACCATGAGGTAAAAATGACACATTCAGAACTTTTTTTGAGATAGTAACAATGCTGCTACTGAGACAGTGAAATGCAACATTTAAAATTATTTAATTAGATATTTCATCTTACCTTGTTAAAATATAGAAATATTTTATCTTTTTATATTTCATACGTATTTTAACAACTTCAAGCAACAAGTTCAAGAATTTTTTTTCAAGTACTTTTAGTTAATAGAAATTATTCTGACAAAATGAACAATTAAGAAAAAGGCATTTTCTGAGAATGCAACTAAAAGTTGCTGATGGCTTGCACCATCTTTTGTAATAAAAATCAACAATTTATTGATTTTTAATTATCCTAAATGTTCCAAAAATATTATTGATTAATCAAGAAAAGCTAACCATGTACACATTTCAGGCTGTTGGGTTTCATCAGTGAGGTGTAGCTCAACGACCTAAAAAGCTGGTCTTTGAGGCATCCTGAAAAATTGTGAAATGGTATTTAAGGCAGGAAGGGCATGAAAACACTAAAATCATTTAAACCAAAATAGCTATCCCTGTAATGGTATCAAGTAGCTAAATTAAGAAGCATCTTCTGATTTAGTTATGAGGTCAGCTTGAACCATGCTGATGAGGGCTAAGAGCCTGAAACGTGTAGCTGGTTAGCTTTTCTTGATTATTCAAGAAAGGGTATTTGGCCAATTCTGGAATAATTAAAAATCAAAAATTAGTTGATATTTATTCCAACAGATAGCGCAAGCCATCGGCAACTTTCAGTTGCATGATCAGGAGATGCCTTTTCTTTAATTCATCCACCTGATCCCAGCATATTTCACTTTGGAATTATTTCCCACAAAATTCAAGTTTTTTCTGAAAAAAAAAAGCTGAAAGATTTAATTTTTTAGAAGTAAATAATGTTTTTTTATTAAAATATAATATTATATATATATTTTAATGAAATGTTTTAAAAGCGAGTCTAAAATGTTAAATATTTTATTTTTTAATTGAACAAAAGAGTTAAACAAAAAATAATCTTTAAAGATCAGAGATATCTATATTGACTTTTTGGGTAACAAGAGATCACTGAGGGAAATATATAATTATTTAATCTGCCCCAAAAATATTTAGGTTGGTTATTGTTCATGTGCACTTCCTTAACACACACTTCATGTGGGCTCTATATTTACTACACACAAAAACAAGCATAGTATAGGTATTTCACTTTAAATATATATTTAATTGAAAATGCTCAAAATGAATCCTTTCACAGCTGTTATGCATCTTTGCATATATTGAAAACTTTCACTCAGATGCTGCTTATTAGCCGGTATGTTCCGAGCCATTAATCTGGTGTTTGGTCTTATTACTTTAATGTTTCAAATCTATATCCAAATTGTACTCTACCATTTTAAAAATATAAAACATACATTTCATATAAATATTAAATTCATTTTAATATATTGGCACTTGAATAAAAATTAATTTTTATCAAAAATTAAAGTAATTATTAAAAAAAAACCATGCTCCAAATGATTTAAATAGGTGTATACTAACAAAAATAAACAAAAATTTCAGTTTGAAAAGTATTATTTTAAATAGTTATCTTGGTTGTTTCAAGTAAGAGGGGCTTAAATGCATTATAGGTTTAATAATGTGCAAGAACAAAAATCTACACACAAATAATTTTCACTTTAGTTCAATATTTTTATCAAATGTAAAATGTGCAATATTATATATAAAATTCTTACCTGCTCTTTTAATAGTTTGATGCTTTGTTTTTCCATTTGATTTCGCATTAGGTAGTTTTTCTGATGTGTGAGCAACCCATGAGCACGTTTAATCCATCTTTCATCTCTTTTTTTATAGAAATTACTTTGATTTGAATCAATTATGGTTTGGATTTCTAGCATTTCTTTTCTCAGGACATTAATCATAGCCCTGTCAAACAAATTGTTTTAAAAAATGAGTCTTCATAGATAAATACTATTTCTATAAAACCAATAAAACACTATGAGACAATACATAGGATGGTGGACCACCTTGCCATAAACTGTAAAATATTGTTGAAGATAGTTTTCCTGCCCAATAAGTTGCACCATAACACGCAAATATATTCTATATTTAAAAAATTATATCACTTAATAGAAATGTTTCTTAAATTTGTATATGGGCTATTGCAGTTATCTTTTAAAGATATTGCGCTTTGAAAAGTAAGTTATTTTTTTTACAAATGATGAGCATCCTCTTTCAAATTTGCTAGAGCATCATTGCTATTGAAATATATTAAAATGATAAAATGAAATAGAAGAGAGATACAAAATTAAAAAATAAATATATATAAATACATTTGAACCTAATTATAATGGCAACAAGACACAAAGATTTTATGCTGTTAAAACATTTAGAAACACAAGTTAACAAGACCATATTCAGATCAATAAATTACATATGCCTTTTCAGTAACAAAGATATTATCGAAACATCACAAACAATTCAATAATTTGGATTGGGTCTTGTTACCTTGTGTTTATAATCTATAATCCAAATTGTTCTTTTTTATTGTTATAACTAGGGCTAAAACAATTGGGACATTAGAATAATGTTATAATTAAGTTTTTCTCATAAAAGGGATTGTTATATTAAGTCTCCATGAATTTTGAACAAAAAGAAACTATATTTCTTTAAAATAATTAGAGCATATATTGGATTTTAAAATTTTTAATTAAAAATTTTCAATTAAACCTTTGCCTTTTTTGCTACTATGTTCATAAAAAATAGGCAATCAGCCAAAATATTGGATTCCAATATATGTTAAAAATCCAATAAATGTTCTAATATATGTATATATAAATTATTGGAATAATAATTTGAAAAAATAGTTGCAATATTTTACTTACTGTTGATTAGAAATCACACTATTAATTTTTTGAAAAGTTTTTTTCCTTTCTTCTTCAACATGCCTGTATCGTCGCTGCAACTTCAAAGCTTCGTTCTTAGCTCCTTCTTCTTCTTCGAATTCCATAATTATGTCTGGAGCAATTACAAACAAAACATTGTTGTATAAATCTATTTATATATTTAAAATGAAAAGAATCCAAAGCACGAATGTTTCTTTTGTACACAATACAAACATCTACTGTCCTTACTGGGATGAAAAAATATATTGGGAGGGCTTGGCTCATTAGTGATGAACCCTCCCCGTGGTTTCGCCACGTAACTGGCCTTGTCTTCATTGTTTGCGGAAGAGCATTGCTCAATGCAAATATTTGAATGTAATTCTACTGTCCTATAAGCTAATGTCCATAGTTTTCTTGAAAACAATTTCTGAAATTCCATCCTTCAGTGCTGCATATATAAGCAGAATCTTTCAATACAGTATTATAGCTTTGAGAAGCGGTCTGGCGGATTAAATTGGCGAAACCACATGGGAGGGTTCATCACTGATGAGCCAAGCCCTCCCAATATATTTTTCATCACAGTAAGGACAGTAGAAGTTTGTATTGTGTATAAAGGAAACATTCGTGCTTTTAAATCCTTTCATTTTATATATATAGATGGTGCGTTATCGCTTAGCATATTTATATATTGTATATATACAATAGGTATAAATACACCAAGAGAGAGAAATTGAGATTAAAACTACTTTATTACCAATTTTCATAATGAATTTTATATGGTTAGAAATAAATATACAATATATATAAATAAAAATTGCTAAATGTAAATATATTTGGGTTCAATATAGAATAAAGGAAAGAGTCATCAGAATGAAGAGTGGTAGCCTTTAATGTATAATTGTGGAAGGATGAATCCTAGAAAAATTGTCATCTATTCATTAAATATACATATCACAGATTTCATCTCACAGGATCTGTAAGAATGACCAATTCAATGAATCAAGTGAACCATTTTTAAATCATGTGGATTGCCTTCTTCCAGTGGATTCCCTGGGACATGTTCTCTCCTGTGGAGTAGTGATTTCTTTAATTTTTCAACTGGGAAGATTGGAATGGGTTTGATTAAGATGCTCTGTTTTAGCGAATGTCTTTGTAATATTTTATACTGTCCTTACACTGCAATGATAAACTGATGAATCCGTTGGAAGGTTTAACCACTGATGGGCCAGGCCCTCCCATTAATTTATCATTGCAGTAAGGGCAGTTAAAAATTGTTTCAATTTAAAAAATCATACGCCTCAAAAAAAAAATATATATATATAGTTTATATTTCTTATAAATAAATATGGAGAAAGAAAACATATTTTTTTTAGATAAATGGAGATTGTATTGAAAGGATAGACAGACCTTCATGTTGAAGACCTTTCAAACAGAAATATAATGTGAATTGTGCCGCCACTCCAAGTCTCTCCACCTACACTTCAACAATAATTCTGTGTATGGTAACATCCAGCCAGAATATGCAAAAGAATTGAAAGAGAGAATTAATTTGATCTCATTGCTAAAGTGATACCTAAACTGCAAACCACCTTCTTTCAACCAGACAGCCTTCCAATACAGAAGATTTTAGACTGGCTCCAAATAAACAAGATAAGAAAATGTACTAATAAAGAGAAAGAATTGCCATTAAAATGTCAAAGATGTCTTGCTTTGATGTCATTCTATCTGACAAATGTTTCTATCAGCATACCAGAAAAAAAATATAATGGGAGAAAAGGATAAACACACAAAAAAGACAAACAGATCTCCACAAAATGTCACACATAATATACTTTTTTTTATATTACTAAATATATTATATATATCTTTAATTATAAATTCAGAGCACAAATTATCATGGAAAGCAAGAGCAAATTGCATTTGTAAACAAAATTTCAAAAAGAGTTAGTAGAACCAGTATCACTTAAAATTGTTAGGAATGGGTAGATTATATATTTCTAAAGCATTTTTTATACCAAACAAGTTTCAATATTGAAAGTGAACTGAATATAATTTCTCCCTTCTTAAATTAACAAAAATCGGTATACATTATCTAGAAATTATTTGGAAGGCTATTTTTTTAGTTTGAAATATATAATTCAGAATTGTATATTAATCGCACAAATAATATATCACATTAATTATATTGATGAGTTGAGAATGTATACGGAAATTGGCTATATTTTAGTTATACTCACGGATTAATATATATATGTTTGTATGTGTGAAGAGAAGTATTTGATTTTGATATATATTTGTTTGTATTGACTAGGCAGAGTTACGGTTGCTAACAACAACTCAAAAATCGAAAATATTTTTAGCGATTTCATATGTTAAATAAACATTTTTGAAAAATCATTCTAAGAAAAATTTTCTTCTATTACCCTACTTTTATTACTTTTATGAATAGTCTTTTTTTATTTTTTGAGTAGTGATGAGAAGAATAGTGATTCTTACCTTTATGAGTGAATTTCAGCTAGTTTCACAAAGTTTGAAAACACTTATATAAAAACACAGCGCGGAAATGTAATACAATTCAAATACACAAAGCACCAATTGAAAAGTATGCTGTTATGTTCTTGGAGAATTAGCCTAGAGATACTTAGCTTGGCAGAGCAAGAGCCAAGGTAGAAGGTGTTTGAAATTGAAGCAGGAGGTCGCGACTTGGAACAGTTCTCATGTTCAATACTATATATATGTATTCAATCTAAAAATAAAGCTGGTGATAGAAATGGGATGCAACTTAGTTAATTTTGAGTGAAAATTTTATTTTTGCGTTCAATTAAAAACAATTTTTTGAGTTAAAAGACTACCTATTGAATATATTTATATGAAAAAGGCGTACCTGGATCTGTAAAAGAAAGACATTTTTTTCCTCAAAATATTTTGAAATATTTCTAAATATTGGGATGTTTTTATGTAATATTTCCCAATATTTCGAGTTTTTTTCTTTAACAGAGATCCAGGTAGGCGTTTTTATATAAATAAAACAAATTGTGATAAATAATCATCTTGAAAAGGAATACTCAAAAAAGTGGGAAAAAAAACTTCTCTAGACTGGTGAGCCAGAAAATAGATTCATTCAGAGAAAGCGTCACTTCCAGGGTGGATCTTAAAATATGACATCTTACTACTGGAATCCGATTGAACACACTAGAGAATGCTCAGAATAACGTTTTCGCAGCGATAATAGGGTAGTCTGCAATTATACTCTATAACAAAAAAAAATCAACGCACCAAGAAGCAGTTGTCCGATTTATATGAAAATATACGAAAATATAGTATACAAAGAGGTTTCGACCAAATATGCAAATGATTGAAATTTTGTGGCCGATTTATGCAAATCAAGAGCTCCAGCAAGAGCATTCTGGACTCAATATTTTGGCGCGGCACGAGCTGATTTTAAGAATTTCCGTTTAATATTTTAGCAGTACGCCTATTTCTACTGTATCAATGCCTTGCCAAAGATTCGTGCTCAGTGCTCATTACGAACATATGTCAGAGTTTGAAATTGGTCGAGCCATTGGATTGAAAGAGGCTGGTTGGTCTAATCGACTAATCGCGCGACATCTGTGTCAAAGTGATGCGGCTATTAGGCGATGTTGGCAAAAGTGGGTCAACAACGGAAGAATGCAATGCAACGTCAGGACGGCAGCGGTCGACCAAGGGCAACAACAGAACGGGAGGACAGAGCAATTGTCAGAATGGCTGTCGCAGCACCGGAATCCACGTTTTCTACCATCCAACGTGTGACCGGCACACAAGTGTCCAAAATGACCATCAACAGGCGACTGAGAGAGCGGAATCTAAGAGCTCGCAGACAGTAACGTGCCTACCCCTCACACCCGTGCACCACAGACAAGTCCGACTACAGTGGTGTCGGGAGCGATCAACTTGGAACTGCGCTGACTGGGGACGTATAGTCTAGTGACGAGTCCCGTTTCTTACTGTGTCCTGACGACCGTCGCAAACGTGTCTGGAGACGTCCTGGGCAGCGTGGGGATCCTGGCCTTACTGTCGAACACCACACAGGGCGTTATGGTCTGGGGTGCCATTTCATTTGATAGCAGGACCCCATTGGTAGTCATTCCTGGCACCCTGAGAGCACAACAGTACGTAGATGACATTCTACTGCCTTTTTTGTTGCCTTCCACTCACATCACCCGGGCTTACTTTTCAACAAGATAATGCCCTGCCACACACGGCACGTGTTACTATGGATTGTCTTCAATCTTTCCAAACTCTTCCATGGCCAGTAAGGTCGCCTGATCTCTCGCCCATAGAGCACATCTGGGACGTGATGGGAAGGCGATTGCAACCATCCCTGAATGTTGACTATTCAGCCCGACAGTTGGAGACAATTTGGCAAGAAATCCCGCAGCACACCATCCGAATCTTTATCAGTCCTTGACACGCACGCTGGGTGGCAGCCTGCATCCAGGCCAGTGGGGGTCCAACGACATATTGACATTCTCAATTTGTGACGATCAAACTCTGAAATAAAATAATTAATTGTTCTGAAATTTTAATCGTTTTTCCCCTATACATGCTCTTTACATACACCAATTTTTGTCCTAATCTGACAACTCCTTCTTGGTGCGTCGATTTTTTTGTTATACAGTGTATTTTGCTTGCTCCTTACCTGGGCAAGTATCGCTTCACGCGCATTCCACAAGGTGTCTGAAACTCAGCGCAGATCTTTCAATGGGACATTAATTTGGTCCTAGAAAATTCTAAGTGCGTTTGTCTATTCATCAATGTAGTCATTGGCTACAGAAACTCTGTAAGTTCTATTGGAAAACAAAGGATGGAAAGGTTTATTTCTCTAGGGATTCGCGGTCATTTCATCAACCAGAATGGGATTAAACTGATATAAGAAATGTCGTTTCTCTCAAGGATTTGAAAATGCCCTACAACATCAGAGCAGTTTGGAGTCTACTGGATACTATTAACTACTATAAGCGTTTCATATCCAATACAGGCGAGGTCATTTCTCTTCTGAGCAGTTTGTTAAGAAAGGACCAAAGATTTGTTTAGGGTACTAAAAATCAGACAGTTTTCAAAATGGTAAAGAAGGTTCTGATAAATGAGCCACTACTGGTTTACCCAACCCCAGTAACACTTTACATACTTAATACACAAACCAGTGGAAAAGCAGTAGGCGCTTGCCTCCAGTGGGAGGTTGATGGGATTGTTAAGTCAATTGTTTACTGTAGTAAATGTGGTTGACAGGTCTAGATCTAGTTATTTCACGATTTAAAATGAGGCTTATGATGTAGTATTGCCTTTTCAACACTTTAAAAACCTCCTGGCGGGCAATAAAGTAGAAGTGCCTACCGACCACAGACCTATCATTTATAATAAGGGATCTGACTATAATAATGTTTGATTGTCCAGATAGACCGAGATCATCCAGGACTTCAACATCACATTTGTTCATGTGCTGGAGAAGGAAAAAAACGGCAACTGACTCCCTTAGTAGGTTCCCATGCTGCAATCAATTTGACAAATCAACTGATAGAAGAATAGTCCTGCCACAAAGACCACAAGTCTAGTGCTTCCCTTATTACATAGTGATCGAGTTTGGGAAGATTTGAAGAGTGATTCAAGATGGGCTCCTCTAGTAAGGTTAATTAAAGATAGACATTCATCAGAGGAGTATAATATAAAAGTAGACAATGTTGGGTCACATTTCACCAAACAGACCCAACAAAGATGTAAACATTCTTTTGCATCCTATGTACATACACGCAGTGTCTCGCCGAAAGTGTTTGGTGTACAGATGGATGTCCCACGGCAATGGCCGACGGTGGTTCAAAGACCAAGCGGGGGGGGGGGGGGGGAGACGCAGCCCTGGACGTGAATACTAAGATATATCAAGGGAAGGCACAGCCTTGGACGCGATTCCAAGATCTACTGGAGGAGGATGATATCGGGCCTGATTAAGTAGTCAGAAGCCCGACGAAAACAGAAGCAGGAGTCCAACCACAACATAAGCAGAAAGCTGACGGACAGTGAAGAAGCCACCTCAACAAGAAGAAACGGACATCGAGCATGCGCCTTTGTAAAACCTCCCTTTTTAATTCTTGTATATATATGACCTGTGACATCACATTTTGATAGATGGGGACCATTTATTAATATTTTTGGGATTTCTTAAAGAAGAAATTAGCATATAAGTCTCTCAGAGGGGTAGCATCCTAAAATTGGATTTTAATTCCATTGTTAATTTAAATTTATCTCTCAATAAGACAGATAAATTCTGAATTTTGGTTAATATTTATTTTAAATTGATCTTTCATAAGCCGAGTAAGAATATTTCTAATTCATAATTTTCCTTAAAAATAAAAAATTTAATAAAATACTATTTTCTCTCAATAAGACAGATAAATTCTGAATTTTGGTTAATATTTATTTTAAATTGATCTTTCATAAGCCGAGTAAGAATATTTCTAATTCATAATTTTCCTTAAAAATAAAAATTTAATAAAATACTATTTTCTCTCAATAAGACAGATAAATTCTGAATTTTGGTTAATATTTATGTTAAATTGATCTTTCATAAGCCGGGTAAGAATATTTCTAATTCATATTTTTTTTTAAATAAAAATTTAATAAAATATTATTTTATTCCTTAAATTTTAACTATAATAATATTTTTTTTTATTTAATATTTCGAGAATTTAGTATATTCAAGATTTATTATTCTGTGGGAGTTTGGGATTGAGGGCGCTGAAGAAAAGGGATAGGGGGCGAGATTTTTTTTTTGGGCGGGATCGAGCAACGATTCAGTATTGACGAGGCTTTCGAGAGGGGCACATCAGATTTCTCATCGGGGGATACGTAGCCGAGATGTTTAGGTAAGTTTTTAATCTAGATTTTGTTGTGAAGGTCTATATAGAAACATGACGAAGTCATGATAGATACAAAGATTTTTTTTGCTTAACCAAGACGTCTTGTCATTCATGGCGAGTTTATATTGAGAGAAAGACTTATCCATGCTTTAAATAGGTAAATTATTTCTTGCCCAAGCAAGATCACCTTTGAAATGAGGCGTCATAGATTTATATTATGTTAAATAAAAACCATAGCAATACAAGATTTAGATAGACCATATAATTTTAGCTATGTCCTTTTTGTATTTAGGAATTTAGGGTATTAAACCTGTTAAAAATATTGGATTTTCTATGTTTTTACCTAATTATGTCATGTCATAGTAAATACAATTTGTTTTAATTTTTTTTATATCCCTTTCTTTGTCGAATAAAGTTGATGCGGTAAATTATATAATGTGAATTAATGTCCATATCAAACCACATATCACACATAGACCTTGGTGCGTATGTTATAGATATTGAGTGTATTATAAGAAGCTTATTGCCTTACCATAAACTGTGAATATGTATGCACCTGGAATTTTTATGAGTTAGATGAGGTCAAGATATAGATGTCTTTACAATCGATGCTTAATTACAAGTCATATGTAAATCCGAGTGCATAAATATTTACCGTATATGATGTAATGTAAGAGCGTATCTTACGTCCCAAAATTTATCTTGAAACAAACTACATATTTTGATTATTAATATGGATCTTTGTGTTCGTCGTACCATATCAAGTGTATATCTGAGTGTAATTTTGGTTATTACGCATGTTGATGTAAGCATTTGGCGAGTGTTACATTTGCATGTCTAAGTCAAAAGATGGAATTTAGTCATCTAGATGTAGGAGTGAATCTTACATTGATGCTCAACTATAGGTCACATGTAAATCTGGGCGTATACTATATTCATCGTATGTATATATATAGATATATATTTCCAAATGTAATGTAAGAGGAACCCTACAACAGCAGAAGACAGAAAAGTTTTTCTAAAATAATGAATCATGATAATATTATGATCAATCTAAATTAAACATTGCTAGAAAAATCACCCCAATTAATTTGATAATATAATTCAAACCCAACCTGATAAGACTGGTGCAGTTTCTTCTACGGACACAACTTTCCAACATGTTAGAGACCACAATACTCGCAAAACTGGCATTTGGTCATCTTTTATTGAACATGCTGAATGGATAATTTTTGTTGGTTCTTCCTTTTCACCATCCCGTCTGTTACAGTGTGGAATTACTGGGCATGTATGATTATTTAGTTCAAACATATAAGTAAATTTACTAATAACAAACGATTATATATAAATGTGTATCTACCTGTGTGTGCATAGCACATTTTAAAGCCTTAAGGGAAAAGTGGAAGGAAAAATATGTGCCTTACCCTAGGAGCTAAGATAATTTGTGGCCCACCTTCCCTGGTTCAGATTAGGGTCTAATTCCTACGCACTCAAATAAGAAGGTAGCCTTTTGCGTAGACCACAACACGAACTTTGTGTTCTACAAGACTTGTCTATTGACAATATTGAGTAAGTAAATATTCTCAAGCACCTGATACTGCAACTATGATGATAAATTTTCTGCCTGCAAATGGCCCGCTCCACATCATTTATATATATCCCAACTACATTCAAAAATATATTGTTCCCTGATCTAAATGATTTAACTCTCTTACTTCTCTCTCTCAGCCTCTTTGTTTATATAAAATTTATGAACTCTGCCAATTAATACATGTACATTTGTAAATATTTAGTTCTAAGTTTTAATTGGTCTGTTGTGCGTGTTTTTTGTTTGTTTCCCCTGCAATTGGCGCAAAAAACTTCAATATCGCGCCTGGTTGATTAATAAATAAATAAATAAAACTACATTTAAATTATGAGGCGGAATGGATTCAGTTTTACCATGCAATTTTATAGCCCCTCCTCCTTTCCTTCAGTCTCGTCCCATACTAGAACAATATTGGTTGAACAGAATAATCAGTTGGCAGAAGGATATTGAAGCTTGGTCTCTTTTATAGTTGTAGATATCACCAAGTAATACACTTTTCCCTTGAATGACTTAAGAAATATATACATTCATGTTTATAAATATGAAATATAAAAATTTTATTATTTTAAAAATTTTCTTTTATATATTTAAAAAGATGCTTAACCCACGTAAATTTTAATTTTGCACGTCAAATTTTTTTAAATCTAAACAATTAAAAATGGCAACAATGTTTATTGATTTAAATGGAATATTGCGTAATATATTTTCTTCGGCCTTTCTTATTAGAGCATTTTCGCTCAATTAATCCGGGTTATATCTCAAGAGAGAGAAGATATAAAACAAAATAAAAATAATTTTCATCTCTTCGATAAAAATTGGTGAGTTTTACAAAGTAGTACCCTTGTATTTATAGCATATCGTCGATATATATTAAAAATATATTATCAGTTTACTCTCTAATCAACCAAAACCTAAAGTATGAAATTCCACTCATAATTTATACTTGTTTAAGCATAATATATACAAAATAATACCTACTTTATATATATATATATAATCGTTATAATAATAAAAATATTAATTTTATATTAACATTTAAATGCATTTTACACACACACACAAGTTTATCCCTATTAGTTTAATTAAGATATATTAAGATTAGGAGGTTCTAATTACAAGCTATAATATATTATAAATAAATAAATATAACAAAATTGAAAAAAAACATTCAAGATGTATACTAAATATTAAAGGCAATAAATGCATACAATATTTTCATTTCATTTCTCAAAATTGATCATTTATCCTATTAAAAAATATTTTTTTTATGGAATATAGTGTCTCTATCACCACCATAAAGATGGTGATGAACCAACATGCATTATTTTTAACCCTTAACTGCATGGGTGGATTTTTCTTACGTAACAGGACGGGTTAGGTAGATTATACCCACCTATGTAACTTTATAAAATAAGCGCTAAATAATGATTGAAATCAATATTTAAAAAAAATATTTAATTAATATATAGTTAATAAACAGATTTTGACTTTTAAAAATTCTGAATATAATCTATTTACAGTTTTCACAAATTATAAATAAATGTTATTGCAAACGCTTAGTTGACATACAGAGCAAAGGGTTTTTATTTTTACTGCGCTTTTTGATGGGCATTTGTAGCACCTTTTTGGAGTATCAGATTGTTGTGGCATCGTAGAATCCCTTGATGTACTTGAACCATCATTCTTCTTGAATTGTCGTCTGTAATTCCAGTGGGAGAGAATTGAGATTAGGTGTGGTCAGGTGTTCATCAGTCAAAGCTCTCCCAAGATCAACAATAAAATGACTCCTTTCTTTTTTACCTTTTTTATTAATCTGATTACCGATTTTCTTTTTTTTTTTTTTTGGAACATAGGAGACTAAAGTGGTTGTTCCAGAGAAACCAAAAATAGAGGTTCCTGATTCTCTATTAGGGTGCGGTTGAAATTGTGGTGAATCTAAGGTTTGTTCTTTCTCATCGTTCCTAAATATGTAAGGCCATGTTCTTTCAACTTATCAACTAATTCTACTGAAGTGAATCATTTGTCTGCTGGAATATTTCTTCCAAAGTGTGGTCGACTAATCTCTGAAACATATATATTTTGGGTTGGCAGGGATAGTTCTCTTTGTTGACTTGATTGATTATTCTACTTATCCAAAGAAAGAAGTGTTATTTTATAAAAAGGAAGCTAAAAATAGTGGAAGATAGAGACTCAAGTATGAGACACGAGCTAACACTGACACAAAAAATGCTCATGCTTCTGGACGGGCTGGGTGGAATCCGCCCACACATGCAAATTTAACCCCCCTCCTAAAACCGAAATTTATGAACGATGGCTGGAAAATGTTTGCATCACTGTAAAATTAAAATACATGAAAGCTGGTAGCTCTAGGTAAACAAAAAATATATTTTTTTCCTATATTAAATTTATGCATGGGCAGAATCTACCCAACCCGTCCAGTTAAGGGTTAAATTCCTATTAAAGCTGCTATAGCAGTCTCTTTTATAACATTACATGCACACACAATTTTTTTTATAATATTATAAATCTATAAGACCCAGATTTTAGTCCCAATTGATTTTTCAGATGGTATTACAAGGTTACATGGTAAATAGGTTATTTTCATATTTTAAAACAAAACAATGTCCTTTATTTTCCAATAAAATATTTTTATCATTTTTAGTATTCAATTAATATTGTCATTTTTAACATTACTTATTATTTTGTAGTGAAAGAGTTAAATAATAATGGCCATATTTTAAGGACATTTAAGCTAATTTTCTGGTACCTTGGGGTGCTTTAATAGATTAGGAAATGTATATATTTAAAAAGGATGCATTTACCTAATTTGTAAAAAAAAGGATAATTCATAATTGGGTTTACTAAAAGACTATTGAAAGGTGTATCAAGAAATTCTAGGGGTATTATGTCTTTAGTTGTTTCTCCTATATCAGTTGGAGGTTTTAAATCTCTTGCAAGTTTTTTTCAAAAGTGTATTTTGAAGTTTTTCTAAACCACAAGTAAAGGTGTAGGATTTCTGAGAAATCCGTGTGGAGTTGATTTCTATTTCATGGAATACAGCTTTGCCCAAATTCTGGGTTCAATAAACGAAAATTAATCCAAATTAGGTTTTCACACAACAATTTTTACTAATATTTTGTTTTTGCTTTCAGAAATCAAAGCATGAAGATTGATATCAAAGGTGAGTAATTTTAGTATTTTCAACAAATGTTGATATATGACATGTATGTTGATGTATAACATGAAAAAAAAAAAGAAGGAAAAAAGAGATGATCAAGCAGTAAAATGATGCTAGCTACTCAAGTAAGCATTAAAGATGACTTAAGAATACTTACTTGAAAAATATCAGCTAAATGTTGATTCAACTATATTTGAAAATATTGGCTAAATATTTTTCTCTAATCAAGAATATCAACAGTGTGCATTTTTATGTTTACTGAGACTTGTAAGCCTAGTGCAGGGTGTATTGATGGCGCTTTGCCTTTAATGTTTATTTGAGTAGTCAAGATATGCCTTTTACATATATATTTTATATTTAAAAATCATACTAAAAATGCTTTAAACAATAATTTTTAAAATATGCAAATTTCAGAGATTTGAGTTTAAAAAAACTTTCCAAAACTACCATACTTTTTGACATTTGAATAATTAGCCAACTTCTATTAAGTATAAAAAATGCATTTTAATATTGTTACATCGGTACCCCAATGCCATTTGTGTTCTTTTGTCTGTTCATTCTTTGGGAAGCCATCACCTATGATAGCAGATCACCTCTGATTTTTATTGAGGGCACTATGATGGCCCAATGATTGTGGATAATGTGTTGCAACCGGTCACACTACCCTTCCTTCAAGGAGTTCCAGCAGGATAACGTCTGACCTAATAAAAGCACATCAGCTTTGCATGAAACCTTGGTGCTTCCATGGCCACCAATGTCTCCTTATCTCACACATAGAACATGTCTTGGACCTAATTGAACATTGTTTGGGTGTGCTGCTACAGCCTTGCTCAGATGAACTATGACAGAAAATGGAAGCCATCCACATGCTCATTGAATTATTACCGAGACGTGTTGGTACCTGCATAGCCCCCCATGGTGGTCCCACGCCATGTTTAGTGGATGACAATGTTGTGCAGTATATAGGTGTATTATTTTCTAATAAAGATAATTTATTGTTTGTTACTGATCTCTATGCAGATATCACAACTTTTTGCCCAATAATTCTTAGTGTTGCAAAGTTAGTGTCACTTAGTGTAATTTGTAAAAACAAAAATATTTTATGAAAATATTAACTAAGCTGCAACCCAATTCAGATGATTATTTTGTGTCAGTATCAACGCCGTCTGTGCTCTTTTGTCTGTTCAGGTTGGTACAAAGATGACATGCAAGTTTGTGAAGAGATGCAGTTAAAAAAGTTAAGGCTTATTAAAGTAAGGAATACAATATAAAGGACTTGACTCCAACCCCCACTGTCAGAAGGATTTTTTTGGCTGTGGATGTCACTCTTGTAAAGTGCCCCGCTCCACAAATAATTTAGGACTGGCCTAGACAACATTGTCTTAATGGCTTCTCTGCTGCCATTGTTGACCAATACACTTAGGTGTCCAATTTCCAAAGAGTGATGTGCTCTGTACAGTCCAGTCACCAACACGGCATGGCAAGCTTCAGGTTACCTCCGCAGTCCTGGGTCACTGGTGACTTCTTGCAGAGACCTTTTCCTGCAAAATTTCATGACCAGACCACGCACCCTCCTCTGAACCATTCCTGGCGTTGCATGTGTTGTTTAAAGATTCTCAAAATCTAGAAGAACCAGAATTGAAAGATTGTACTTGGCCCACTTCAAAGAAAGAATTCAAAAAACTAATAGACAGAAAAAAAAAAAACTGGCAACCTCCATGATAAAAATTTTGTCATCTCAGCATGATGATAATTGTAAAAACTAACCAGGGATCATGATAAGACCTACATAGTGAACTTAAGACATCTGATCGAACAATATGGAAGGCTATAAAATGGCATACAAGTCCTAAGAGAGAAAAGTTTTTTGTTAAAACAAAAAAAAATCTGAGATTATGACATTATTATATAGTAGAACTTGGATAATTCGAAGTTCTTTAATTTGAAAACCTCTTTAATTCGAATATTTATCTTGGTCCCTAGAATTTCCTATATAAATAATGTTAAAAAATCGTGGTTAATTCGAATTATGTCTTGGATAATTCGAAATTTTACGAGTTAAAATAAGGACCTGATGCCGGTTCAAGGCGTGAAATTTTGCGAAATGACGTTGTAATATTGTAACAACGAATTTGTTATTTTATTATTATTAATTATTTTCTTAACAGAGTTATCAATTTTTATGTTTATATTTTGCTACTCTGTAAACTTCCCTCATTGCTTATCTTTTATTTTATCAATTATAGTTTGTCCTTGCCTTAAATAAATTGCTGTGTCACGCCGAAGTTTGTCTTTCCTAATTTTCCACGTGGCAATATCTTGCCGCAAGAGAAGTACTAGATATAATAAATTTATTTTTATTGGATTTTTGAGACTCCTTATTTATCAAGAAAGCTAAAATGAGCGAATATGTCGGCGCTTCGAACATACAAAACTTTGACGTTGGCTGAAAAAAAGCGGCGATTAAAGAAGTAGAGATGGGGATGAAAAAAAAATCCGATATTGCTAAGGACTTTGGGATTCCTCGAAACACGTTGTCGACGTACTTAAAAAATAAAGAAAAAATTCTCAGGAGTGAAAGTGAGTGTGATAAAGGCCGAAAAAGGTTAAGGGAGCCGGGAAATCCTGATTTGGACAAATGTGTTTTAAAATGGTTCAAGCAAGCAAGAGATAAGAAGATTCCCGTGAGTGGTCACCTTATAAGAAGCAAAGCTGAACAATTTGCTACTGAAATGGGGAAAACCGATTTTAAGGCGAGTTCTGGGTGGCTAGATGGCTTCAAAGAACGCAACAAAATTTCGTTCAAAACCATTTGTGGAGAAAGTGGGGCCGTTAATCTACAAGTAGCCGAACAATGGAAAAATAATTTACGGGAATTGATCCAGGATAAAGACGCTAGAGATGTCTTCAATGTTGATGAAACGGGTCTTTTTTTAAAATGCCCCCCTGACAAAACGCTAGCTTTTAAGCATGAAAAATGTCACGGGGGAAAACTAAGCAAAGAGAGAGTCACTCTCCTGGTTGGTGCAAATATGGATGGATCTGAAAAGCTTCCTCTATTGATGATAGGCAAGGCAGCCAATCCACGTTGTTTCAAGAACGTCAAAACGAAGCCAGTGGACTATGCAAACAGCGCAAGAGCTTGGATGACTATCTTTTTGAGAAGTGGCTGTTGAACTTGGACAAAAAGTTCACAAAAGAAAAACGAAAAGTTATTTTATTTATCGATAACTGTACTGCACACAACTCAATCCCTCCAATGGAAAATGTGGAAGTAATTTTTTTTCCTGCCAACATGACTTTGGTTATCCAGCCCATGGACAAGGGAGTCATCAAAAATCTTAAGCATTTTTACAGACGGTTTCTAGTTGAGAACATATTGACAGGAGATTCCGAAGCCCTTAAAATCAAACTAGACGTTCTTCAAGCCTCTCGATTGTGTAAGAAAGCTTGGGACCAAGTAACGTCCGAAACGATCAAACACTGTTTTAAAAAAGCTGGTTTCGTAAAAAAGGAGGAGGATGAAGAAAATGCAGATGATATTATAGCGGAAACGATGCCTTCAGTTGACGGCTGGGAGGACGTCATTTCTAATCCTACCATCTCGTATGACGATTTCTTAAACGTGGATGACGATGTTGCAGTATGTGGTGAGATAACCGACGCAGATATCATCGCTGAAGTGCTCAACCACAACATTGAAAAACAAGACGGCGACGAGGCATCGGGTGATGAAGACGAGTCATCAGTTGCCGGGGAAATGAACGTTCCAAGTGCGGCCGAAGCAACGAACTATATCATGCAACTTAGACGCTTTTTTGAAAGTAAAAATGACGTAAGTCCCTCTATTTTCCATCCGTTGAATATGTTAGAATCCTTTGTCCTTACTGAAAGACTTAATTCTAGAAAACAGGCTAAGATTTCTGACTTCTTTGGCAAAAATTAAATTTCAGAGTTCCAACGAAGCAGAATAATCTGTACATTTTTTTAACCAGCAATCTGCCGTTTTTTTTTTGTACATTAATACATCAGTTTTGAAATTTTTAAATATGTATATAGTATATACATACAATTATTGCACATAATCTAAATATACGGTAAAAATGTAAATTTACAGCAACTAATGTTATTCTTAATAAAGGAATTGATTGAAATTGTGAGATTTTTATTGTTTTAAGCCTTTTTATTCAAAACATCTTTAATTCAAATTTTTGGATAATTCGAATTTTTTTATGGTCCCTTGGGGTTTGAATTATCCAAGTTCGACTGTATATATATATAGGTGCACACAGTATGCACAATTATTAGAACAATGATATATGATATTTTCAATTAATATGGGTTTGGCCCTGAACCACCAGATAGTGCCCACTCCCACCCTACTGAGCCAGCCCCTTGTCGGCACCTGCAGATTCCTGGTGATGCTATCACTTTGGGCTCACTCAAAATGGGTCAGAGTATGCGTCTGCAACAAGGCAGACCTTTATTTGCTGCTCATTACCAGGACAACATGGAGTGTGTGCATGAGAAAGCAGCTGTTCTTGGAGCATTCTGCAAGCAGCTGCTGACTGAGAATGTTGGAAGTGAATACTAGGAGAAGTGTGGGATGGCTACTTTGTTACTGTGCATATGCACACTCATGGGGCAATGCATGCTGGTGCACCCCTGCCTGGCCACTTTTCCCACCACACAGTATCTCCAGCGCAAGGAGCCAGTGGTTAACATGCCCTTCTCATATCACCATCACTGCTCTTTTGGGGGCCAGGTGGCAGACATTGCTCTGCTGCTAGCCCTGTACCTCCTGCCTCTTACAGGGTGCCTGGTTTCAAGTTAGCCTGTCTACAACCTGTCGCCACCCCACCACTCCTGGTCTTGCAGTGCAAGATCATTTTTAGAAGAATAACTCCTTGTAGAATGATAAGGCACAAATTGAATTATAGATTATAAAGACACGGTAATAAGACCAAATTCAGATAAATAGTGTGTGACGTTTCGGTAACAGCGTTGTTTGTCTTTTGTCTGAAGATGGTAACAACCCTGTTACCGAAACATCACACACTTTTTATTTATCTGGATTTTGTCTTATTACCTTGTGTTTATAATCCTTGTAGAATGTTATTAAATCGAGAATGCAGCCATAGAGTGACGAGGACCATAACCTAGATCCTTGGTATTCAGGTTTGTTTTTTTCCAAAGCTGTTATTGTGGCACATATTCAATCACTGCTTGTGTGTTCTGTATAGAGGTGATAAACACAATTGTTAAAGAAACATTCTTGTCTTAATATTTTCATTTCCTATATTTATGGACTTTTAAAAGGGAGAGTTTCCTTTTGGTACACATATTATTACCAACTATAAATCTACACTCTTTAATTTAACAATTTTTCTTACCAATCAGCCTTTTTAACTTTAATTCAACCAAAAATTTGATCCATCGGAGTGTTGGATGAAAGTCGGACTCTTCATATATTTTAGATTTATGAAAATTTTGGTTTAACTAACAGAAAATATTTTAAAGAAAGGTCTCAATTTTTATATACTTAATATTCCTCATGCATTTTTTTTTGTTCAGCATGGCTAGGTGTTGCATCCTGGCGATGGCTGGCAAATGATGAAAATTGCGGCATCTGCAGAATGCCCTTTGATGGATGCTGTCCTGATTGCAGAACTCCTGGTGATGATTGTCCATTAGGTAAATAAATCCCATACAACACAAGGTAACAAGACCAAATCAAAATGATTTATATGTAATATTTATGTAGCGCAGAATTGTTATCTTCTTTAGACAAGTACTGAATGGAAAAATATCAACATGTTTGTGATAGTTGGCATTATTATCAGTATATATAAGTAAAGAGAATAATAAAGTACTAATAAAAATAAACTATATATATATATGATACATTTTGAATGATAGAATGTAAATTTTATTTTGTTTTTTTACTGAAGATTTAACTAAATGGAGTATGTAAATTTTTGTTTTGTTTAAAAAGATTTGAAAAAAATAAAGAGATGATTATTGAGGTGGAGACAGCCACAAACGACTGCTAATTCTTTTTCACACCTATAGAAATACAACTATTGGGATTTTCCCGCACAGGTTCGAATCCTGTCGACTAGCTGTTGTATTTCTATAGGTGTGAAAAAGAATTAGCAGTCGTTTGTGGCTGTCTCCACCTCAATAATCATCTCTTTATTTTTTTTAAATCTTTTTAAACAAAACAAAAATTTACATACTCCATTTAGTTAAATCTTCAGCAAAAAAACAAAATAAAATTTACATTCTATCATTCAAAATGTATCATATATATATATAAAAGCTCTAAAATATTATTTGTAAAAAGCAAAAATGAAAGGGGGAAAAATGGATATATTTATAAGCATATCTTTAAATGTCTTTGATATAGTCTCATTTTTCCATCCTGTTATTTGTAGCACATTTCTTTTGGATGAAAAGGTTTTAAATTATCTCATGAAATAATTATTGCCTTTTAAAATGATATTATTGAGCATAATATTTATTTTGTGTGCTTAAACCACAGAATCCTCAATTGTTCTCCATTTTAGGCATATTCATGATTTTCCATTCCTTCTTTTAAAGTTGTGGCTATTTATCCTGCATAACATGTTATAATGTTTAATAACTTAAGGTTTTATACATCTGTCAACACTAGTTTTGTATAGATTGAAAATCTTATGAGGATTATTTGCATCCTGGAACTTCATTTTGTGACATTTGAAAGCATATTCAACAATTTTGAAACCACCATAACAATCACTTTTTAAACACAAATTTATTAGCTTCTTTACCAGGCATGTTTGAATCAAGGTTGCTGTCTGTCATTTGCTAAAATAGCATCAGTCCAATCTAGAAAATATTTTTCATTGATCATGCATTTACGATAATTATGTACAGCAAACAGAATGGAGACTAAATATTTTAAAATATCATTACTTCTAGTTGATCTAATATAGAGGTTCTTTATGCTTCATCAGAACCTTTAAAATAGTATTTCTGTGAATCTGCATCTGATGGAACATTTTGATCTTGTAAAGAGCAATTTTTCATTTTTCAGAAATTAATCAACACCAGTAGGAAATTTTGAAGTCAGGTCCCAACAGAAAAAAACTTGAATGACTTCATTTGAGTGCTACTTGTGGCATTAAAAATCAATTGCCTTCACAACCACTGTCTGCGGGGATAAGGTGACTCCTCAAATTAGATTTATGGCGTAACCTTTGTCTTATATTATAGGTGATGTTTAGGCAGTTGAACCTAGTTTATGTTGGGCAGATGATAATAATACAGAGAAAGGCGCCTTTGCTTTAATATAACTCGCCTAATAGGATTCATCCATCCTCTTAGCCATTTGTAGTTGAACATGCTTTTGTCCAATAAATAACTCTGACATCTTTATTGGAAGTTCCACAGCATTCTGTGTAGACATTAATCATTGAGTTTTTGAAAAATTCAGTTGATATATTATGATGCATTAGCACGCCATCTGTTAACAAAATTCGAAACTATTATAGACGCGTATGATTCTTTTAAAAATAAAACAATTTCCGTTGCAGTAAGGGCAGTAGAAATTGTTTTATTTTTAAAAGATTCATACGCGTCTATAATAGTTTCGAATTTTGAGTTGATATATCCAAATCTTTCACTGTTTGTATAAATTGTGTCCTGTCCATATTTCTTCCATCTGGTGCTTCCTAATTATGTTGGGACAACTCATTGATACTATCTAAGCTGCCACTTTTTATTCATCCATCTAACTATAGAGGGCATGTTTTACTCCCATTTGTAACTGTCTTGTCAATTCACAATCTATCATGATAACTGTGTCATCTTGTCAAAAAGTGCATAATTGGACACACTTTCTCTTTGACTGTGAATTTTAATAACAAAAGTCAAAGCAGAACCGATATAGTATAGTACAGATAATAGTGCATACACCAATTTTAAACCACAAAAAATATATATTTATATTTCAATAGAGTATTTCAGAGAAAACAATCCTCCAAATAAAGAGCTAGTTTGTAACTACAAGTTCCACAATAAAATCTGTTATTTTTATTCCACCAGTTGTGAATTGGAAAGAACAGACCTTGCAGTCTCTTTGGAAGTCTTTATGCATTAAATTGTGGAATTGAGTGTCCATTATTTCAAGTTTTCATATGTTTTGGATGTTCATTCTGCCATGGTTTCACAAGCTCTTCTACAAACTCTTTGCAGTATTTTTGCGGATGTTTGGCCATAGCCCATTATTTTCAAGTTCTGGTTGTTATATATGAGTTGGTAGTAATCTTTTCTAAACCCCAGAAAAATCGTTTTTTGAGAAAGTTTTATATTGCACAATAGTTGGTTAGCAATATCCATACTTCCCATATGTCTCTAATGGCAATTGGTTTTTCAATTTTTTCAAAGCCATGTTTTGTTTGCCTGATGACTAGTTGTGCAGAAGGAAGAGGTAAGATAGACCATGTTGTGTCATTGTGTCTCTCAATTTACCAACATGACTGCGTAGACAAATATGGCTTTTATTGCCAACACAAGATGAGATACAAGGCTTGCCTAACGTGCTACTGGACTGCCACTCTAAAACTACAACAGTATTTATATGTTACAAAGCACAATTAATAACTATGCAAAATATTGCTATCTTCTAAAAGCATAACCTACTATGAAAAATAGTGCAGATACAATATAAATAAATGTGTTAATACACAACAGACCACATGCTTGTCCTTCCAGCAGAGTGTACTTTTTGCGAGTTTTTTTTCTGAAGGCAGGAGTATGCGCCACCAAATGTCATGGTTTATCAGTTTCTGTGGCATTCCTCATCAGTTTAGCATGATAACCCCATTTAAGTAACTCTGGTTTCTGAAAATATGAAAAGCAAAATTTGAAATATAAATTTATTAAAATATTTTTCTTGAAACCACTAAAAGTTTAGTTAACTAATGTTTGTCAAATGAAAGTTTGAAACCCTGTATGGAATATATATTTTTGTGAATTTGTAATATTCAGATATTATTTTGAATCAAAATATGGTAATAAATTTCAAAATTTATTTTATATTCAATTAATGTATAAATAACTTGTATTAATCTCTTTTTGATGTTTCAGTTTGGGGACAGTGTTCCCACTGCTTTCATATTCATTGCATTCTGAAGTGGCTCAACTCTCAGAAAGTGCAACAACTTTGCCCAATGTGCAGACAGGAATGGCATTTCAGAGACTAAATTTGTTATTTTCTTTTTTTATTGTTTATAGTGAACTCTCACTATAATGAACTCTTTTGGGCTGAAATTTGTATAGTTTCATAGCCATAGCTTAAGGGTAGCTTTCAAAATAGTATTTTGAATAATATCAATTCTCTTTTTTATTTGTTGTAAGTTTTAAAATGGTTATATTCATAAAAAATTATTAGATATTTGAAATATATAAATATTATTAATTTAAACATATTTAGATTAAAAAACCTTGTTATTGTTTTCACTTCGAATTAATATTGATTTGAAGTAAATTTTAAAGCACCAAAAGTGCATATTAAAAGTAAATTGAGTTTTTAAAGATATCATTTTATGGATAAATTTGTTTTAATCATTCATTATTTTAAATGTAATTTACTTTATGGGATTTGGGATGAAAGAGTACTATATTATAGTCACAGACGGAGTTCATTATAGTAAGAGCTTACTGGATATAAATATATATATGTTTAGGTTATATCCATCGTTGCATGTTTGATATCTTATTTAACTTCATTTTCTTGTATATTTTGTTTATAAAATCATTTATTTCATTTTAAAGTCTTCTCACATATATTTGGAAAAAAAAACATTTTTCATTTTATGTAATTCAACCTATGAATAAATGTGTGTATACCCCATATTCTCTGAGAATTTGTTTTCTTTATACTCTTCATAACAAAATTATAAATTTAAAACATCCTATTTTGTTCGATTCATATTTTTCACCAAAAATATTTAATTTGAAGCCATATACAGTAGTGTCTTAAAAAAATACTGCCTATATACATGGCTAAAAACACTTTCTTCTGTAAATTGGCTCTTATTAGAGACTGCCAAATCACAGGTCAAATAATGAAGAGTCAACAGAAACAGTCTCCAATGATAGACCACCTCTAGGAGAGCCTTGTTTTAGCCATGTTTAAGGCAGTTTTCAAATGGAAACTTTTACCAGTGACACTTTGAGAACAATTACAGTTTAACCTTGCTTATAAAAGCATCACTAAACAAAATACATAGCACACTTTGTATGTAGAGAATGGAAACATTAAATGCTATTGCTTTTTTTAAATAAAGAATATAAATTATTGGACTGAATATAAAAGATTAGCAAGGCTTTGCTCATCAGTTATTAATTTTCCAAGTGATTTTGCCAATTTAATCAACCATATTGCGACAGCTATTGTTAGCTGATTCTGTTTATACAGTCTGCATTTGAAGGTTTACTCTAAGTGATGGTGTTTAATGAAATTATGGAAATTGCTTCTCTAATTATAGATATTTCACATGTATATTTTAGCTTCGAGCACAGCCCTTCCACTTAAAGGATTAGATGACAAAAGCAAAAGCCTATTAAAGCAAAATAACCCAACACACAATACACATAACCAACTATGTATGTAGAGGATGGAACCATTAAACACTTGATATTTTTTTATAATGAACAAATTCCTGCAATTATTGAACGGAATTTAAAAAAGTTAATAGGAAGGTTTGATTCATCTTAGTGGTGAACCTTCCAAGCATTGTTGCAATTTAATTCACCAGATCATGACAATTATTGTAAGTTGAATCAATTGTTGATATTCATCCATTATTTTTTAAAAATCAATAGCATTATTGAGTGTATTTGTATTGTTTTATCGTGTTGCCTTAACACGATTTTGTATTTGTTGTCTTGCCCTTTATGTAGAAGAGCTGTGCTTGAAGCTACGATACATGTGAAATCTCCACAATTAGAGAAAGCATCTTTTTATAGTTTTTTTAAACTCCATCACTAAGAATCATCAAGTACAGACTATATAAGCAGGATCAACCTACAATAGATGTAGTAATATGGTGGGTTAAATTGATGAAATCCCTGAGAAGGTTCATCACTGACACCACTAAACATGAGACTACTGACAATAGACAAGCCAATAAAACCATATGATAAATATGCATCTAATTGCATTTTGGAAAATGAGTGACTTAGAAATATGGCTGGGAAGAACTCTGAAGACAGAACAATAATGAAAAGGTGTCATCATGATATAAAAACTCTTCTGTACATTTTAAAATGCTTAGTTATTAAAATAACATCCTGCTGAAAACTGGGTAAAGTGTAAAAGCCCTTCACATATATGTTGTACCATACAAAACAGGATAACCATGTACAGACTATGACTAATAGGAATTGGGCAAAACATAAACAATCAGTGACAAAACACGCGGTTCATGTGACTAGGGTAAAATAATTTTTAGAAATATAGCATAGGCAACTCGAGAAACCAACTCAAGGATAAAGGGAGAGAAGGTGTGATGTGACCCCAACATAAAACTAATCATAGAGAGCTTTTATCTATAATTTTCATCTTGTGATTGAGGATCTCGCCAGAGTGGATGAACAGATTATTCCAGCATGGCTAGCACAGCGGGTCAAGTAATGTCTGTCGGGGATCACTGATAAGTGAAGGCGATTATAGTTAACAAATTGTGCCAAAGTAGAAAGATGGCCTTCTCTCTATGTGAAGCTAGGCCTCGAACCCAACTACCTTCCCTCAAGAATTGCTGCTCTTTTCCACAACAGTATGTTAGACTGGTGATTGAATGAATGTTGCTGCCATTCTTGAAAACTATTCCGAAGGGCATTCTTCACCAGAATAACGCTCTTTCTCTTTCCATGCCTGTGTTTTATAATGTTACATTACTTATAGAGCTAAATGATTTAGCACTACATTTGAAACGTATTATAATATAAAAATATTCTTAATAAAAATAAAAATTACATTGAATAATTTATATCTATTATTGATAAGGCACAATTCGGATTATAGATTATAAACACAAGGTAATAAGACCAAATCCAAATAAATAGTGTGTGCCGTTTCGGTAACAGCGTTGTTACCGAAACATCACACACTATTTATTTATTTGGATTTGGTCTTATTACCTTGTGTTTATAATCTATAATCCAAATTGTGCCTTATCAAGTGTTAGGGAATCTAATAGGATCTTTTGTTTAATTTTGATTTCTCTATTTGTTAGGATCGGAGGCCTCACAGGACTATACAACCCTATTGATAGGAATATACCCGCTCCCTTTTGTTAGGTCTCTTTTCTTTTAAAGAATATATGTATAATTTTAATTAGTTTAAGTAATTACTTTATTTTCATTATAATCAACTTGAATTCTAAGGGTCGTAGATAATGATCATATCTCGATCCTCAGACTGGAAGATTGCGGGAGGTCATGATCAGGCCAGAAAGCCCACAAATCTTCTCCTCGCAAGAGGGAACGAAGAGGTACCAGGTGAACTTCGTGCTAGATGGGGGATTTAGTTGCCAATGTCGTAAAGCCAGGGGCATAACGACAAACCTCGGGTAACCGCTCTGACATCGTAGTTTTCGACGCTTTAAGCGTGGCTGGGATGAGGATGATTCAGACTGGAGGTTGGGAGAAATTGGCACGTTTAGATGCTCTTCTATATTGCGCAGCTTGGAACCAATCCCCTATGGACAAACTTGAAACATGCGTTGGGTAAATTGGACGCCCTATAATTCCTTGTTTCAATGTTGTGGCTCAAAGAGGGTTTCTAAAGAAAGTTAACAATTGAGATCTAACCAAGATAAGTTACAATTAGACGAGGCGATTCCATCTACTGATTTTAGGTACCAAATAGCAAAGTGACAGATGGACTGTTCATATTTTATCGCCCCAGGCTAGCAGAAGTAAACACCTATTAAAGACTATTGTCTGCCATACGTTTTAGTTAGAATGAATTCTAGTTTAAATACCAATTAGTAAGTATAGAATCGATTTTTTTTTTAATGAGCGTAACTCATTCCATGATAAGATAGGATTTAAATTATTAGGACACCTAAATGAACTTCAAAGCAGACCACCAGAACAAGCCAATGGGTCAGATTCGAAATTAGGAAGAATAGGCCAAGAGTAGACATTTATAAACCTTAAGGAGAGTATATATTGAGGTTCTAATTCTATTTAATTTCTTCCCCCTCATGTATAGGGATGATGTCGCACTTAATGTAACAAGTCACACTAGGTATAACATACTAAGATTTTCTCCAAATACTACAATCTAGAGTGAATTAGGATGACTGGCACAGATAAACTTTGATATAGATGGAAAGAAGGAAGTATAGTGGCAATGAATTACTGTCAAATAATGCTCTAATGCCTTGTTTGGGCATGAATTATTAGCGAATGACTGTAGACAATACAGGCAGTCCACAATGTAGTCAACATCTCTATCATATATACAACATTAAGTCTGTATTATTCAATTAGTATATCCATTCATCTAAAAAAAAAAAGGTGAATGTTATGGTTTATTTGTTTATATGTATATGAATGCAAGTGTTTTTGCAATTTCACTAAAGGTTTAAATATCACCATTACCTTGTTTAAAAAAAAAAAAAATTGCATGGCGCCCCATTTATTTATGCAATAGGCAATGTGAATCGACCTTATAGCAATTGTCAATACTAGGGAAATAATAGGTTGTCTAAAGAATTTTTTTTTCATTCAATAGTTTTTTTTTCTTTTTGAAAGACACACACAACCATTCTGGACATTTGAAAACTTGAGTTCACTTTATTAGTAATTTAATTTTATTTATTTCTCTTTAGGAGACAATTTTTTTAAATTTGTTTAAATGGGATCATTAAATTTTGATGGGCAGCGGATGTAGTCCCTGTTCTTTGGTTAAGTTTTATTTTAATCAGTCTATGGAGGTTGGTGTCTAAAGTAGCAATGATATCCTGCTAGTACCATATTTGAATGGGTATGAAGAAAGCAGTCAAGGTGTTTAATAGGATGTGTAGGGAGTGAAGAACTACAGGTTGTTTCTCGAAACCTATATTCATATCTTCTAGAGAGTTGTTTATGTGTAAGGTTCGGCAACGACTCCATCAGCCACTTTGAGAAGTTAGGTGGCTCAGAGTTAGAGAAGACTTGAACTGCAAGTAGAAATGTTCAAAGTAGTGTAATTGAGAGAGAGAGAGGAATCAGAGTTAGACAACCAACTCCTCAGAGGAATGAAATCACCTCACCTAGACTTGTATCATTCAGATTGATCAACATAGTCATATTGATATTTTAAATTTTGCCAATCTGGTTGTCACAATGCCCAGCATAGTACAAATATTAGTCAATTTGTACAATTGTCACTATTTCTGTAGAGGTTGTGTAAAAATAGGCTAGATAGTTTTAGTTATCATTAACCCATGTTTATTTTTTTCTTGTTATATTATGGATTTGTGCTCTAATACATTTATAAAGAGGATATCTAGTAGAATATTTGTTCATAATACTCTATGTTGTGTATAATGATGTCATAAACTTGTGAAACTATTTGAGATATAAGTGGCTAATTTTTATATATACCTTTTTTAAAAAGCATTTCGAGTCATTTATTTATTGTTTGGTTCTTTAAGGTATGATGCTTAAGGATCCATAAATTTGTCTTCCACATTGGGAGCACCAAAAACTTTTCTTCAATAATCCTCCCCAAGTTTTTGATGCTTGTGGCAGGGGAGGATTGTTGAGGATGCGGAAGACAAATATAATGTAATTGGTTGCAAATGGCTTAGCTGGTGGTCTACATAAATTTGAATGGAATGAAAGGATGTCTGCTGTAAGGGGAACAATGTTAATGATTGAAGAGGAGCTCACCTGTATGTGAGAGTGTTGTGGCAGGGGAGGCGTGAGTCCCTGAGGACCAATTCTGACAGCCAACTGACTGCTGTAGCATGCAGTCTGGACTACAAGCCAACCCTACTCCAGGTCCAGAACCCCATGGACACCTTCAAGGAGATGGCATGCTACAGGAGCTCACCACTGACCAGAAAGTGTGTGTGAGGAACTACACCAAGCCTGGTGTGGGAGCTGGAAAGTGTGGCTGAAAGAAGATTTTTAAAAGGCCTATAGACCTCCCTGGCCTTCCTACGGTCTAAACTCCCCATGTGACCTGCTACACCCTGATACCAAGAGTCTCTCAGTGAGATGTCAAGAGCCCCTCAGTGAGATGCCAAGAGTCCCTCAGTGATGGAGGCCGACCCGCTCAGCAGCCTGGAGATGACCAGACAATAGATGAGCCTGTGAACCCCCACCACCACCAACAACCTCAACCTTCAACTGAGAAGATCCAATTCCCATCACCCATAAAGACAGGCATGAAATTGTCTTTTGCTCTTTCTGTTTTTTTTGTTAAATATTTAGAGTCAAAAAAATTAACATAATATATATTCAATATATAAAACCTTAATAATATTAATCTTTTTTTTTATTATTAAAAGGCTCTCAGAGTTCGCTCATAGGGGGCAGTATGGTTTGAACCGTAGAGGGCGTCAAAATTAAAAAATAAAGAGGCAGTTGAATTCAGGAGGAAGTAAAAAGAGGGCAGCTGACCGTACCGCCGGCCATTGGTCTCGGTGGCTTTCCCCCTACAGTAAGTCATTTTTTCTATTCCATTTATATTTATTTTTGACACCAGCAATAGTCCTTCAAAGGTTTTATATATATATATATTTTTTTTTTTTTCATTGAATATATTTCAATATTATTCCCCTTTTTTCTCTTACATCAATTTTGCTAATAAATTTTATTAGATGAAAAAAATACTAGCCTATTCAATGCACAACCTTGACACCTAATGGGTACAGAATGTGATATTGTGACAACTAGCTTCAAAGGTTGGCTTTCTGCAGTCTAAAAAAAAGGGACAGCCGGGCAATAAAACAGATAAAATTTCAGTCCCTTCAGAAACAAAAGACTTCTTCCACCATTAATTTCTAATCGCTTGCATAGGTGGGCTTTAGAGTTGTCAAATTTCGATTTCGATATAAGATATACAAATAAAGATACCATGCTCTGTGCGGATGAATTTTCAAAACTTCCACTTGAGGAAATAAATTCAATGGAAGACAACATTGATTTGATGACACATGATATATCACTTTTAAATGTAACTCCATTGGACCACCTCATTATTGAAGAAGAAACCAATAAAGATCTGGTTTTAAATAAGCTCAAGGAATATCTATTAGAAGACCCTCAGTTAGCAAAAAAGGATGAAACAATGAAACCTTTCCTTTCAAAATTGGAAAATTTTTCTATACTGCAGGGATGCATTTTTGTTGATTCTAGGACAGTGATTCCAAGAACCTGTCAAGATCAAATGTTGAAGTTACTTCATCAAGGTCATATAGGAATCAATCGCATGAAATCTCTAGCCAGATCTTCGGTTTGGTGGCCAAAAATGGATAGTCAAATTGAAGAGTTTGTGAAGGAATGTTCTCCCTGTATGCATCATCAGACAGCTCCTCCTGCTGAGAACACACCTTGGCCCAGGACTAACCAACCGTGGCAACGAGTTCATGTTGACCATTTCTATTTCAGAGGTGTTTGTTATTTATTGGTAGTAGATGCAATTTCAAATTGGATTGAAGTATTCCCAGTTATAGGTACTACTTCGCAAGAAAATATTAAGCTTCTATGGGAGTGTTTTGCCAGGTATGGATTACCGCAATGCTTAGTGTCTGATAATGGCCCCCTCTTCAATTCGCTTGAATTTAAGGAGTTCTTACGGAAAAATAATGTATACCACTTAACCTCGCCAGCATATAATCCCTCGTCCAACGGAATTGCTGAAGTTTCGGTAAGAATAATAAAAAAATCTCTGGAAAAGTCGTTAGAGGAATCTCCAAACTCAAATATGGACTGTATTTTACAAAATGTTCTGTTTAATTATAGAAATACCCCTACCTCTTTAGATAAGCCTCCTGTAGAACGTCTCCTAAGTTATGTGCCTAGAACATTTGTAAATTGCTTGAACTCTGAATTTATCCAGAGGACTTTTGGGAGGAATGAGGGTGGAAGGCGACATTTTCAAGTTGGAGATAAAGTGCTGTTTACAAGAGTAATACAAAATAGGCGCAAATGGTTCAAGGCCCAGGTGATACGACGACTAGGTTACAATGTTTATCAAGTAAAGAACCTAAAAGGCACATTTAAGGTGCATGTCAATCAGATGAGGACAGGTTCAGATTCCAAATATGCTGAAGATTCTGATTGGACCTTGGACAACGCTGGAGCAGGACCTCACCGACTGGAACAATACCCTCAAGTTTCCACGTCGTCACCTCCGCCTAGGAGATCTATCCGACCTCTGGAACAAGACCCTCAAGTTTCCACGTCACCTCCGCCTAGGAGATCTACCCGACCTCGATGCCCTCCTTGCCAGTTTTCTCCAACTATGTACAATATAAGGAAGGAGGAATGATCTGTTTTGTTTAAAGATAATATATCAGGGATATATTATTACTTTACTCTGTTTTGATTCAAAACGAATCAAACATTTTTATCATCATCTTGCAGATAACAAAATGTTTGTAATATAATGTGCATGTGTGCAAGAATTGTAAAAAGAATAAAATAATTATAGTAGCATAAAAATGGTATATCTTTCATTTATCTTTAAATATATCTAAATATATATAAAGTGCAAATTCTTATAAAATAATTTTCACTATTAATATTCAACCTATAATAGAAATGTATCAGAGCTGACCCCAAGGGGGCATCCCCACTCGTTGTTCTCCTGGCTGTTGATAAGGCAAGATGTTCTTCTGCCGATATCTCGGTATTGGTAGCTAATTCCTGGATGGGAGTTACTCCATCGTCTTCCCCATCCTCTTGGCTCTCCGCGAGTACTTGATAGGAGTTTAATAACTCCATTTCAACCATACCTTTTGGAGATAAGTGCGGAGCTCAATAGCCGTGTGGCCGCACGGCCGTGACAAGGGAAAAAATAGAAAGAATATAATACATTATATAGTTTAAAGTTTATATTGTCAGTCTCAAGTTTTTGAATATGGGTGAAATATATTTTTGTCTTTCCTTTCTCAGTATAATGACTGATGATTCAGCAAGATATCTTAAATTAGCTTTTATTAAGTATTACATATGTATAACAAATTAAACTTTTTCAAAGAAGAGAGAAAAGTAAAAACTTATGCGCGTTTGATGCACCATAGCAAAAAAAAAACTACTATATAGTCATGCGCATACACACGTTGTTATGTGAAACAATCAGAGTCAGAGTTTCCTTGCGCCATCTTCATGCCATCAATATTCCTTTCGAAGTGATCTCTTACTGGAACTTAAGTACCTCGATCGTGCAAGTTTCTTCTCAGGGGCATGTCAATTTATCTGCTAGGTTTCTTCCACTTGGAACATAGCAAAGTTTAATCATGCTTTCAGCTATATAATTTACTTGACAAAGTGATGTCTAATAGCGATGTGCCTAATTTTGGATCTATCAATGTTGTTATTTGAATGTGCTATTTCTGCATAATTGTCATATCAGACTGGAGTTATTTGTTTCTGTCCTGTGGTAATTCCAAATGATTCAAGAACTGCCTGATTCATGTCACCTCTCTGAATGAAGATGTTAGAGAAATGCACTCCGCCTTCATTGTGCTTATAACAGCTACAGTTTGCTTGAATTCCGCCAAAGGACTGGTGCACCTGCCAACATCACTATATAATCTGATGTACTCTTTTGTAAAAGTTTCCCCCCAGTCTGCGTCTGAATATGCGTGGACTTGTTTTCCAGTTATCTATAGTTGATTCTTAAGTGTTTTGTTGGTTTTTAATATCTCAAAATTCGTTTTGCAGTAGTTTAGTGTTTACTAGTGTATTTTTAGCAATATTGAGAAAATTGATTCACTGCATAAGGCATATTTGGTCTTTGAGCGCTTAGAAAGGTAGAGTAATATAACAATTAGAGGTAGGTAAGGTCATTGCAGTTATCCTCAATTTCATCATCAAAAAGATCAGGTTTTGTCTACATCGCATTGAAAATTCTCTTCCTTTGTGTAAATTGAACTTCACCAACAGACCTTCTATATAGGCTTTCTGTGTCAGACATTCTTCTTTTGATGAGTGAAGTTAACACCAAGCACTGGTAAGATTATGGTCCAGTGTACTTAGTATGAAAAGTTCTATCAACAGTTTGTGTACTTTTCTCTTACCTCTTGATTCTCTGTCAGTATAAAATATCATTCAAATAGAATAAAGATTTATTATTCCCTCATTCAATTTGAGCTTATAGACGCAAGGGTCATATGGATTCCTAATACATTTTTTATTCTTCAACCATTTATCAAGGCAAGATAGTGCGTTGATCCCCTTTATAGGAGCGTGATGAATATGTGTTAAAACATTCTTTTCAATGGTTAACATTATGTATTTTTGTGCTTTGGCATCTTTTAGGCTCCATTTATCTTTTCCAGTTTCATCTTTCAAGTCTTCAAACAACGATTTTCCATTTACAATATCTAGAAGGCCATTTGCTTTGAAAATAATTGTTATCTGAAAATTCCATAAATCAAAATTTTCAGGATTTTTAAGTCTCACAATATTTGCGATATCTTCGCTGACAGCCATTTTTGTTTTTATATATATTTTATCCTATATTTTATATATATTTTACCGCGATTCAAAAACCAAGGACCTCTGCTACCATGTTGGGAATCTTTTATGGTTCAGACAATGAAACAACTAATAACAATTTTACTTACAGCTGAAGTGGTTTTAAAGAATTAGGCAATTTTACCTTTTAAGAAAGTATTTTAAATTTATTATTTTCAAAGAGAGAGAGAGAAAATAACATTTAACAATTTACATTACAATTACTAATTTTGTAAACAAAACCAACACTTCTTTGTTCTCGTTTTTATATTACAGTGTTGTCAGTCTAAAAGTATTTCAAGATCATTGATTTACTATTCTTTATTTCCAACAGAATATAGTTTTTATTATAAGAAAGAAGGGCTTGAAATGGAAATAGCTATTTTTGATATCATTTTTAAATCAGTAAATTACCAATAAACAATTTCGCATCTTCTTTTCTTTTTCGCTTAGTTTAATCGATTTTATGTTGATCAACTCAATCGATGACTTTTTCAGAGTTTTTAAAAAATCTTTTATTGCATTGATTATTCTTGTTTGCGACACTTCTCTAGATTTAAAATATTTTTCAATTTATCTCTTAATTAAAAAAAAAATTGTTCTAGAATTATTTTGTATATACTTTTCAAAATAAAATCTAAATCGCTTAATGAATTTTTTTCCGTTCTAAATCCTGCTTTCTTTATTAATTTTAATTAACCTTCTTTTTGTATAATTCTGCATAGCAGAACTATAATTGAGGTTCGATAACTTAGAAGCTTTTGCATAGTTTCGCCTTGTAAGCATACCAACTTGAATAAAGTTTCCTGTTTTTCTTTTGATATTGCTTGATTCCAGCCTCTATTCATTTTAAAATGAGTAGAAATAAGACGATAATATTTTAATATTATATTTAGTTGTGTTTTTTAAAGTGTCTTAAATAAATATTATATAAAAGAAGACCATTTGTCTAAATTAAAATGTAAAATGTCTAAATTGAAAATAAAAATGTCTAAATAAAAATGAAAGTGTCTAAATTTAAATGAAAAATGTCTAAATATAAATTTAAAATTTCATATTAGATGTTAAAAACCTATAAACGAAAATTTTTCAATTATATATTTTTAAGTTACCATTTTATAAACTGTATATTTTAAAAATGTCAATATATATAACAATTTTAAATTTATAGTAAACCAGGTTCTTGAGCGTATGTTTTTTAAAAATATTTCGAAAAATAGTTTATATTTTAAATATTTTTAATTCGTCAATGCTATCATCATCATTCTTATTATTATTCTTTCAAATCTACAACATACTTTATACACTGTGTGTTTACATTATCTATTTTTACATATTTTATTAAGAAAATATTATCAATATGCCTCTGGGATTGAAGCCACAATGTTATATATGCAAAACAAAATCTTCTGGTATGTGGAGCAAAAATAAAGACGACCAAATACTTTGTTCAGACTGTCAAAATAAGCCACCACTTTTTCAACTAGAAAAAACCAAGGCTTCAAAAATAACCACCAGATCCTCAAGAAACACACCATCAGCCCCCGCTACCATTGTGGAAAAAAAAGCACCCGTTGAAAAAAAAGCACCCGTTGAAAAAAAAGCGCCTGTTGAAAGAAAAGCATCTGTTGAAAGAAAAGCATCCGTTGAAAAAAAAGCGCCAGTAGTAAAAAAACCAGCCGTCGAAAAAAAGGCCCCTAAAAGAAAAGGAAAAGCTGCTAAAACCAAAAAATCTGATGATTCCAATAAAAGGGGTATCAAAAAAAGGTATCAAAAGAAAAAGACAACCAGGAAAGCTAGTTACAAGAAAAAAAATCAAAAAGGTGGAAAGAAAAATGATAGTAATAAAAAGGATAGCAAAAAAAAAGATGATAAAAAGAACAAAAAAAAGGAAGATATAAAGGTTGATGAACCAATTGTTGAACAACAAAAGGTTGACCAAAAAGAGGACAGTAAAAAGGTTGAAAACATAAATGAAGAAAATAAAAATACTCCAAATACTGAAATTGAAACCTTGTTAACCGATGAAAATCCATTTGGATTAAGGAGAAGTACACGAATAAAGACACTTCAAAGTCAAAAAAAAGTCTGTTTATAAGCCTAAACCTAAGAAAAAAAGAAAGCCAGTAATAAGGAGACCTCCTCCCACAGGCCAAAGTAGACGTCATATTTTTAAAAAACGGGGTAAGTTTTTACATTTATTATATTTGCAAACTTATATACCTTTTATAAACAAAATTGATATCAATTTCATGATAAATGGAATTAGCCTAAAGGTTTTTCTATTATTATATTTGGTTTATAATATTAATATATTTGTGCAGTTTATTAATTGATATTTTAAAAAGCTTAACAAATATTTCAATTGCTAGTCACAATATTATTATATTTCTATATTTATTTGTTTATGTGCGGTAAGAATATATATGAAACAATTGCAAAAGAACCAACCTGTCAGTTGAAATGCCTCTTTGCAAGTAAACATAAAAATGAGAAACTAACTTAAAAGTAAAATTCAGAATAGTTGAACCTTGTTATACAACAACACTTCTATAAAAATTTTATATTGTCATAACCACGATTAGCTACAATTTGGATTATAGATTAAAAACACAAGGTAATAATACTAAATCATAATAAATAAACAATGTGTGATGTTTTGGTAACAAACTATTTATTTATTTGGATTGTGGACTTATTACCTTGTGTTTATAATAATTATGTTGATTTAATTATGGATTAAAAAAGATAGTTTTCAATCTTACCTAGAGCTAATTTTCTATAATCACTATTCCTAAAATGTAATGTTAATGGCTTCAATTGGCCTGTTCTAAATCTTGAATACTGGTGTGATCCCTTTTTAAGAGATTAGAACTCACTTTGTTTTTGTTTTTTTGCTGTTGTAATAATGATGCCTTTTTATTTTCAGATTGGCAGTTTGGCAGTCTGATCAACATTTAGCAATGCTTACTATTGTATCTTCTTTTAGGGCATCTGATTTAGCTAATGTATCAGTCTTTTCCTTTCCAGGAATGCCTATTTGAGAGGGTGGAGCCTGGGTTTGTTTTGATTAGATATAACCTTAAATTACACACACATTAGTGGTTTTCAATTCACTTTAAATAAAGACTGCTAGTCTTTGACAATTTTAGTTATTTTGTCTTTATTATTAGATATGTAAACACTACCAGATGAGTTCCATTTCAAGTAAACTGCCATCTGTGAAAATTTTTGTGGTATCTGGTGTGGTATTTTCAATTATATGAATAATCATTGTTCACAGAATAAGTAGAGTTATTATTTTTACATTATTTTTTTTTCAAGTTTGGTGTTGCACATATGATTTGACAGAGTTTTGTGGAAAGGCAATTTAGCTTTTAAAAAATGTATTCCTTTGAATATTAGTTTGGTAGTAGCATATGTAGTTTTGATCATTTCTTCAGTCTGTTCGAGTCTCCTTTTTCTTTTAAATTTACCTATTCTGTGATCTTTTGGAAAATTGATTCTTTTTTAGTTTTTTTTTTGCATGGAGTTCTTATCATATGTTGAGAAGAGGTGGCAGAGAGGCTTCAATTTCAGATATTTTAGTAGGACAGTAGTTGCAGTGCCACTGATTATCCTTGAGGCACTGGCTTGTATTCTGTCATTTGTCAGAATTTTTTTCTAGATCAAATCCAGACTCAGACATTTCGAAGGGCCAAATTAACTTCATGTATGCGGTTTTGAAAACATTTGCATTCACACCCTGTTCAGTTCCTGATATTATTTTTAAATTGTCATCTTTTTACTTTTAGAGCAGTGTTGTCAATTTTCTTTTCTCCACTCACTCATGTTATAGTGTCAAGTCTGTGGATCTTTGTTTTTGAGTTTTTGATTGTGTCAGCTGGAGATTTGTAGAGCTAATCAATGGAAAGGTAAATTCAGTCAATTATGTGTTTAGGGTTTCAGGTTGAAAGTTATGCTTGGTACATAGTGGGAACACTTTGCAACCATTAGTAACCATGATGGGTAATCAAGGGCGGCTGTTCCCTTGAGAGGACAGAATTGATGTTTGTCCCTTCTGCTTTGTACCAGTAATGTACTGCTGTAAATGTCCATTCTTTTTGGTATTGGGCCTTGATGGCACAGAGGTGATCTCTTTCATCAGATGACCTCAGGGTGGGCAGGGGCTCAGAATTTTGTCAGAAAGTCTGCCAGTTCATTGGCAGCTCTTCTCTGGCAGAGCAGTTGACTTAGAGTTGGGTTATAGATTTGGAAATGCTCTTGATGTATTTGGCTGTAGAAATAGTGTAAATCGATGCTCTTGAGTCAGAGCAAATGATTATTTTACCATGTGATTTGATGTTTATGCGAGCAGTATCTATTGCAGATACCTAGTGTTTCAGATAAATAATTTGTAATCTGATAAGTGTCTAGGTTGGGAAAGCAAAATTTTCTCAAGGATATTTTATTTTTGTAAATAGCAATATGACTGTTAGACAGTCCAGTTTCAAGTGGCTGCCATCATTGTAGATAATGATGTCAAAAAGAGGGAGCTACTGTATAACTTCGTTACTTCTACACAAGATAATTCGATACTTTATGACAATTTGACCATGTTTTGATGTCATGACCTCTGGCCTATCAAATAACAAATGGTAATTCAACACACACTATCGATAATTTGAAACTTCAAATTTTGACAGTTGATTGTTGTTTAAGTACAACTTTACATTTTGAAAAGTATTATAGAGGCAAGTGGTGGCTGCCGTAAAGTAAACAATTGAAACTTTTATTGAAATATTATAAACAAAAACGCTCACCTTTTAAAATCACAATAGAAAATGTTGCCTCTTACTTTTATAACTTAGATTTAGAATTGATATCAGATATTCAGATTTTATCATATATTTTTAGTTTAATATCCATTTTATATTACTCTTAAGTATTCTGATGCTCCCATTTTATCTAGTCTCAAAAATTGCACTTTTCAGTGGGGTGGCTGATTTCTATTTTGTGTTGGAAAAAAAGAATTCATTAACTTTTTTCTGTGAATAAATATTTAATGTATAAAATTTATTTTTTGCCTATTTTCAAAAATTTTGATGATAGGTTTTAATTCTTTCCTTTGTTTTTTTCATTATTTATATATTATTTCAAAAGGCTTATTTTATATATATTTTGTACCAAATATTATTTCTAAATTGAAGTACAATCAGTATGATACTTCAAGTGGGTGTGAAATTGTAAGGGGATCAAGAGAATAAATTAAACACAAGGTAATAAGACCAAATCCAAATAAATAAATAGTGTGTGATGTTTCGGTAACAGCGTTGTTACCATCTTCACATTCAGTACTTTTGTCTGAAGATGGTAACAACGCTGTTACCGAAACGTCACACACTATTTATTTATTTGGATTTGGTCTTATTACCTTGTGTTTATAATCTATAATCCAAATTGTGCCCTATTGAGGATAAATTAAGAAAAAAGGCACCTCTTAATCATCCATCTAAAAGTTGCTGATGGCTTTCACGATCTGTCAGAATCAATATCACTAATCGTTGATTTTTAATTATTCATAATTGGCCAAATACCATTTCTTGATTAACACTTTGAGGACGGATGATTCCAATGCATGGTCCACTGGGCTGTATGAAAATCGAGTTGTTTATAAACATTTTGTAAATAAATAGAAAAATCATTTCAAAAATATAATTATCATTTTAATATAATCTATAAAGTTTGAAATAATAAATAAAATTCTAAAATTTATTTTCAAAATATTCTAATTTGTTATTGAGATTTTTTGTACAATAAACAAATTCACTTCACATACTATATAGAGAGTGAATATATTATTAATATTAAAGGTAAATATTATCAAATAAACTGTTTACACATTTCTATAATATTTATTTTAAGATTAAAAGATAAAAGTTTCTGCCAATAGCTCATCTTAGTATGAAAAATTGAAGCAATCTTCACACAAAGAGGGACTTGACATCATTTATATACTCTATTTCATCTAACAAACTTCAAGATTTAAATTAATATTGAGTGGTTAATATTCTAGCTACAGGTTTCATTTTAAAAAATTGATAGAAAAAAAAAAAACACAAAACAAAGAAAAAAAAAAAAAGGAAGAGAGATAGTCAGGCAATATTGGCTACTGGAATGGCAGACTTTGGTTTCTGTCCTATGTGAGCACACCTCTCCCTGCAGACTCCCATCTAATGATCTAGAGCCATCTGTGTATATTTTTATGTTTGTTCCATATTGATTTACCCTTTCAAGTGTTAGGGATTTGAGTATATGTGGATTTTCATTTTCTTGTTAGGTTAATTTCTTAACTCTAGATTAAAGATTATTTCTTTGCGCTTGTGATGTAGATTTGTTCAGTAGATTTATGGCATTGTGTCTTTTTCTTAATTCTGTTGGAGATGTGGCGACTGCACTTTGCTTCAGCGAACTGGGACAAAGCTTCAAAACACATACGGGCAGAAAAATGGCGGCCCCACTATGCCTCGGCAAGCACGTGTTTGGAGAACACGTTACTATGCATGCGCGGGCGTCATCCGGAACTTTCTAGCGACTGGCTTCTTCCGACACTTGATCTGGCACTCAGCGGTAAACATCTAGGATTGCTCCAATGGCTGTTACTTCAACCGTTGTTTGGAATTTAGTTTCGTCGTGGGAGATCTCGGCTAGACCGAAAGCGGCTTCTAGCTGGCTTATCCACAGTTCAACGTCATTGGGCCAGAATGGTGGTGAACGGAAAGCCAATCTTGATATTTGGGAGGGTGCCGTGGATGTTGGCCCTTCCGGTTGTTCCGTAGTTGCGTCTTGCATTCTGCGGCTGTTGAAAGTTTCGTGGATGAAATAATAATAATAAAAATATAGAAGTGTGATTAAAATAACTTTTGCATCACGTCCGGCTCACCAATTTTGTAGGATCGTTGTTGCGTGAAGTGTTGGTGTGGCTTGTGGAAAGGCTGATGATAAAATTATAATTAAAATTAATTTATTTAAAGCCAGAAATATATAAAGAGAAAAGAAACAACGGTTGAAGTAACGGCTGTTGGAGCAAGCCTAGATGTTTACCGCTGAGTGCCAGATCAAGTGTCGGAAGAAGCCAGTCGCTAGAAAGTTCCAGATGACGCCCGCGCATGCGAAGTAATGTGTTCTCCAAATACGTGCTTGCCGAGGCATAGTGGGGCCGCCATTTTTCTGCCCGTATGTGTTTTGAAGCTTTGTCCCAGTTCGCTGAAGCAAAGTGCGGTCGCCACAGAGAGTTGCCATTTATTTTTTATTGAATTACTTGTTCTAGGGTGTTTGAGATGTTATTTTTCTATAATTTTTAAAGGGTATTTGCCATCGGTGCCTCAGAGTTTAGATCAGTCTTATGTTTTACAATATTTCCAGATGTTCTTTTTCGTAGTTTAAAAATTATTTTGGCGAACATTTTCCTGAATTCTTTTCAATTGGTTCAAGTTGGTTTGGGAAGTTTGCATCCAGATTTCAGAAGCATATTCTAATATGGGCCAGATCAGTTATCTATATGTGGTTTTTGGAGTTTTAGCGTCAGCACCCTATTCTTTCCCAGAGATTTTTAAATTTTTTTTTGTACTCTGATTTGTGTTTATTAAGTGAGAAATGGATCTAAAGTGACTCCTAGGTAACTTTGCATTCTTTCTCTGTCATTTAGTTTAATTTTTGGTAGGAATGGATTTAGGTGGTTGTTTATGGTGAAAACATGAGGGCAAAGTTTGAAGGTCACTTCCATGTGATGCCCCCTGCAAAGCCAACCAATGACAGCAGCTCCTTTTCACCCATCATGGAGTTTTATAGACTAAATTTGAATATATGAATTTTAAATATTATATGTATACAAATTCAGGTTATGAAAAATTATATATTTGTTCTTGAAAGCCTTTAACAAGCATTATTGTGTCCAGTGTGCTCGAGCCCCTATCAAGTCAGCAACTGCCGTGACAACTGATTATATCTTTTACAAGGTATTTAACATAAATTTCATATTTTATACAAGCAGAATGACTGTCTTTGTCAAGGTTTTTTTATAAATGAATGTTTTCTCAATGAATATTATTTTAGCAAATGTTAAATATGAATATTATATTATTAGTAGTAAATTCATAATGAAAGGAAATCAATAAAAAATGTTAGAACTCAAAATATTTGAATAGGTTTGTTAATTGGACTAATTTTAAGCAATAAATAGCCTATATTTTAATCTATATATTCAGTTATTTATATGTAGAATTTCTCAAATATATTGTGTCAAGTAGAAAATTAGGAAAGACAAACTCAAAATGACAGCAATTTTTTAATGCAAACCCAAATAAAAATCAATAAAATGCTAGGGGCAATAAGGTAAGCTTACAGAGAAAAATATATAAATATTAATTATAAATAATATTGCAATTAATATGCAAATAGTTGATATTTATTCCGGTAAATGGCGCAAGTCATCAGCAACTTTCAGTTGCACAATAAGGAGATACCTTTTTCATAATTTATGCACCTTATCCCTGTACAATATCACATTTGTACTATTTTTCCCATATAGTTTTTTTTACAGTTAAACCTGTCTATAGCGCCCCCTCTAAATAGCGCTTCCCGCTCTATAGAGCCCAATTTTAAATATGTAGTGCAATGCGATTTACATTAAAAGTGACCTGTCTATAGTACCCCCTCTCTATAGCACCCTATTTTGGCAAGTCCCAAGAGGAGACGCTATAGACAGGTTTAACTGTATATATATATATATATATTTGACATTATGTTTTAGCAGTTGGTATGATTGTGGTAGGTCTATTTTCCTATTAATGCTATTTTTTAAAAATCTTATATAGATACCAGACTCTGGAAATAATCTTGTTTTTTTTTATCCTCTACGAGGTGTGTTCAAAAAGTATCGCGAATTTTGAATTTTCGCGGGTTACGTATATTCGAATTTCGATCTTTTTGTGGCTTTATGTTGGTACTCATGTCTCTCACTTATGCCGACAAGCTCGGCCATTTTGAATGTTCACTTAATTGTTGACAACTGCTTCGCTTGCAAATGGATCAAAGAACCTGTATCAAATTTTGTGTGAAAAACGAAATTAAGTGCGCGGATGCATTCCAAATGTTGACTGTGGCATACAGAGAAGCTACCTTGGACCGAAGCAACGTTTATCGGTGGTACAAAATGTTCTCAGAAGGCCGAGAAGATGTGAACGACGAAGAGCGTGCCGGACGCCCGAGCACTTCAACAACAGACGAAAAAATTAATGAAGTGGAGAAAATGATATTGGCCAATTGTCGAATCACCGTTAGAGAAGTTGCTGAGGACCTAAACATATCGATTGGCTCGTGCCATTCGATTTTTATCAATGATTTGGGTATGAGACGGGTCGCCGCGAAATTCGTACTAAAATTGCTCAATTGCGACCAAAAACAGCATCGCATGAACATTGCTAATGAGATGTTGGACTCTGTCCGCGACGACCCAAATTTGCTCCAGAGGGTCATAACTGGTGACGAAGCGTGGGTTTATGGTTATGATGTGGAAACCAAAGCTCAATCATCTCAATGGAAGCTGCCGCACGAACCAAGACCGAAAAGGCGCGCCAAGTTCGATCGAATGTGAAAGTTTGCTGACAATTTTCTTCGATTGTAGGGGCGTGGTGCATCATGAATTCTTGCCACAGGGTAGAACGGTCAATAAGGAATATTACCTGCAAGTTATGTGCAATTTGCGGAAGCAATCCGCCAGAAACGCTCAGATTTGTGGAAGAACAAAAATTGGCTTTTGCACCACGATAACGCCCCTGCTCACACATCGTTGCTTGTGCGCGACTTTTTGGCCAAAAAACAACACACTAATGATGCCGCAGCCACCGTATTCCCCAGATCTGGCCCCCTGTGACTTTTTCTTGTTCCCTAAACTGAAGAGGCCCATGAAAGGACGACGTTACGCTATGCTTGACGAGATGAAGATGGCATCGAAGGAGGAGCTGAAAAAGATTTTAAAAATGATTTTTTGAAGTGCTTCGAAGATTGGAAACACCGTTGGCACAAGTGTATAATATCACATGGGGATTACTTTGAAGGGGACAAAATAGGTATTCATGAATAAATAAATAATTTTTGAAAAACACAAAAGTCGCGATACTTTTTCAACACACCTCGTACATTAATAAATAAAGCTTTTTTAAAAAGGGGGACTTTGGACCAGTGGTCTAAACTGTTGGTTTTCGACCACTATGATTCGGGATCGAATCCCGTTTTGGGCTCTTAAAAACTGCTCCAATGGCCCCCGATGCTTGCAAAAGTTCAACCCACCAGCGAATGCACTTGCCATCTAAAAATGCTAATGTTAACAGTCAGGATATGCCATTTTTGTTTTTAAAATCAACACCCGACCCTTTTCCATATATATATATTTATTTAAAAAGGCATATATTGGATCAAAATATCATTTATTTCTCCAATATTTTAGTTGTATTGGTAAAATAAATTATATTTTGATCCAATATATGCCTTTTTAATTAAAGATTTATTTATGGATTGCTCTATTTTCAAAAAATATATATACGTTTTAAAATTGTGCAATCCATATTTAATTAATTTAGAACAATGCTTATTTTGGATACATTTTATTTTTTCTTCCAATATTTCGTGTGGCCACTCATCAAACTTCCTCAGAGAACAAATCCATTTTTGTGGCTTCTCAAAAACAGTTTTGTTCCCCGAAGAAGTTTGTGGGTGGCCACAAAAATAATGGAAGAAAAATAAAATGTATTGATCTAAAATTAGTTTGAGCATCGCTTCAAATATATATATAAAACAGTCCACTGACCTCTCATGATGAATGCAGAGTAAAATTGCTAGATGATTCCCTAGTGTACCAACCTGACTCCACTGTGCTGGGTGACCAAAGCTTTAATTTTAAATATTTGAATTTTATAAAGTTGCAAGTAAAATTCAAAGTAACTCAACGAATCTAATTGCTTCTACTGAACAACTGGGTGAATGAACAAATTAATTAACCCAATAGACTTTATATTACAACTTTAGATAACCCTCTTTCCTTGATCCACCCATGTATAAAACTGTATAGATACTTGTTAATAATGTATATTTATGTCAATTCTACAAATTATTGTTCTTTAAGAAAAATAATTCCTTGTTCTCAACTACTCCTATATAAGTTTATGTTAAGCCCTTTCTTCTTCTCCCTCATTTGATACATTATAAATAAAACTTTGCTGATTACTGTTACTATTGCTATTCTACTCAGAGAATCTGTATAAGACAAAAGGTCTCAATAAAGCTTTTGGTTGTATGTATTGTAATGTATGTATGAGTAAAATTTAAAGGCCACTTTTAACTCTTTTTCCATTAAAAAAAAATTATCCCAAGTATACGTGGTACAGCCCATGATAATCATGGTGGGTAGTTATTAACTGCTTTTACTGTAAGGGCATGTCCACACATGTGAAAAGTATTTCGACTTTTGAACTAATGTGCCAGAGCCCTGTTTGGTTACTCGTACTCACTGGTGAGGTTGGACTTGAGCACGAATCGGGGGCCATTGGAAAATTTTTCTTATTAATTAGAAAAAAAGTGCCCAATACAGGATTCGATCCTTGGTCATAATGGTTGAAAACCAATGGTTTAGACCACCCTTTCACCGACCCCCATTCTTTTCCATTAAAACTACTAATAAAAAATTATAAATTTAACAAGTGTCAATGTTTAGATGAAGGTGAAATTTAATATTTAAGCTATACAAATCCTATTTAAATTAAACCAATAACAAATTTACATATATTTTATAGAAAAATGATAGTTTGATATGAATGCACTTAATGATTTAGACATTGAGATGACCTTTGGACTAGGCATTATTTTGTGATCTGGGTAATTTGGCTAATGGTTGAGGTCTCTGTGTTTAATTTTGAAAGTATTTTTATTCTGAATGAGGGAATGGGATAAGCCGAGGTTTGATAGCTCGAGAAATGGGCTCTCAATAAAAGAAACTATCTTGATATTTTTGAAAAGAAAATCTTGATACATTATAACCTCCATTTGAAAAATCTACAAAGAACAGTTTTCTTCGGCAAAATTTATAATTTTACTAATTAGCAACTCTGCAGTAAGAGGACAGCTTTTCTAAAGGACACCTTGGCTCTGTAAATGGGTGCCATATACAGAGGTTTTTCTGTTGATGAACATTTTATTATTATCGTCATCTATGATTCCAAAATATACCCCTCTCTCTTTATTTCATCTTGAATGATATAATATTGTGAAAACATGCTAAACAAACATTTTAAAATTATAATTATATAGGTTTTGTTTCTACAAATTTTATTGATGCTTCAAAAATGGCCTTGGAGTTTCATTTTGAAAAGAATACCTATACAGTAGACTCTCCTATAACGCGATTAATGTGTTCCGTGTTGTATGAAATCGCGTTATAGGAATTCGTATTGTACGAAATAAAACTTGTATAACACGAATGTTGTTAGGGTAAATTTTTAGTGACAAATATCATGTAAAAATGTATTGTATAAAATGATGTATATAGGAAAAATAATTATATACTAAAACAAAACTAAATGTTATATTATTTTATATGCAAAGTATATAAAAAAAACAAATGAAAGTTTATTCACTACGTAATTTGTTTTTTTTTTAATATACATTTGCATATAAAATAATATAACAATTAGTTTTGTTTTAGTATATAATTATTTTTCCTATATACATCATTTTATACAATACATTTTTACATGATACAGTATATCTCCTTTTAAATTTTTCTTTTTACAATTTTATTCATCATGCCTGGGGAACAAGTTTCGCAATTTTTATATTTGCAAAATATTTACATGTAAATTCTAATTTAATACCTTATATGTGTTAAAAATATTATTTTAAGCTTTAAAACTCAATTTAACACTATTTAAAAAATTTACTTACAGAAACACATGTGCAATTAAATTGACAAAGTATACAACACTACTTCATTCAAAAACAAAAATTGAAAAACGTGTGTGCATAAAAATTAAATGTATTGTACAGTTGTCAATATAGAAATTTCCGCATTTTATTTTATAACGCGTTATATGAAAATTTGCGCTGTATAAATAAATTTGTCGCAATTTTTTTATTGCCATGTACGAAATCGCGTTGTAAAAACTCGCGTTATAGGAGAGTCTACTGTATATGCATGGTAATATTTCTAATATTAAAAAATATTAACAATTTTGGAACATAACAGATATATTAGGTTTTTAAAAATATAGTTACATCAACCAATAATTTAATTCTCGATGTTTCAATGACTCGCAGTCACTCTCCTCGGGGGAATGATTATTTTGAATCCTATTACTATCTTTCAATTTGCAAAAGTCTCCTATTTTTAATGCTTGTATTTATTTCTCGATATACGCAGATACGTGACGCTTTACATGTACCTTATAAAATCATGTACATATATAAGGAGAGTGACAGCGAGTCACTAAGCGTCAAGAATTAAATAAATTATTGGTTGATGTAGCCATATTTTTTTCCAAACCAACCTCCAACCAACAAATGATCTTTAAAAAAAGATATATTAGGGTTTTTATATATAGAATTTGTTCATTATAAAGTATGAGCAGCATTTATATTTTAACAGACTCATCTTTTTTTATGAACTTTTGGCTTCTTTTATATTAATTGATACAAATTTAAATATGATATTTTGAATCCATAAATAATGTTGACCTATTTTTTCTTTCAAAATATATGGTGATGTCCAGGGACATTATTATCAAACTGGTGATATAGTATCACTCACTGATAGAGATGGAACAACATGCTATGCACAAATTCAAGGATTGATGCAAGATCAATGTTTGGAAAAGAGTGCTGTTTTGTCCTGGCTAGTTCCCAAGAAATATATTGCTCAAGATGAAATATTCAACCCTGCAAATTATATTATAGGTAAGTATAATAAAAGTGTAAAATTATAAATTGCCACTTTTGATATAATTTTTACATAATATATTGCAGTATCAAAAAAGAGTGAGTAGATTAAAGGTTTATTCTAAAATTGATAATATAGATCGACCCCATATTTAAAGTATTCTGTTTTCTGATTAATGGTGCAAGCCATTAGCAACGTCGAGTTGTCCAATTAGAAGTTAGTTTTTAAAAATTGGTTTAACACCAGATGCGATAATTCTTTGATTGTTTCTTGTTTCTAATGATTTTTTCAAATATTACAATTCTATTTTATATAATTATAAATGGGATTATATATTTAATGATTTTTTTTTTGGTGTCAACAGGTATGGAAGAACAATACCCTCGGAAGTTGCAGTATATGAACTTTGTTTGCCATTTTCCAGATGATTATTACAAACAAGATGCTCCATATCCTGCTTTGTGGAGCTTTGCTCAATATAAGAAAGCTACTCCTGAGTACACAAAATTTAAAGCCCTTGATAATAGCATTGGACTATCACATTATATTGTGAATAAATATTAAGTGAAACAAAGATATAAACCCCTTGACCTGTATATAAGTAATATACCTATTAAACACATGAGAAATATTTCAGTTATCACTGTCTTTCAGTCAGTGACATTGGTATGCATATTTTTAATTCCCAGTCCATACTACCTGAAAAAAATATTTTTAAACACCATATGTCTCAGTTTTAAATTAAAAAAAATTATTGGCACACATTTTTTACAATCCTATTTACATAAATTTTTTATTGTGTGAATAAATAGTAATTATTCATTTTGAACTGGTGATATTTCTTAACATTCTCTAAAGTGATCAATTATCTCAAAATTTGAAAGAAAAATATATATTATTCTGATATATAGATTATTTTCACACTGGGTTTCATGATATTCAAAATATGTGATGTATTATTTAGCTATTTCAAATGAGAGAGAAAAGAGCTGATCAAATTTTACTGCAATGAATTTGTTTAAAAATTTTACACTGAAAAATGTTATAAAATCAAAAAGCTGAGAGTACACATGTCAAGATGGCGTTAATAAAAAAAATATATAATAAAAGCCTATAGGATTTTAATAATTAATAATATTTTTTTTAATTATAAACTTTTCACCATATATCTATTTTAAATTTATATATGAAAATATTTATATATAATATTTTGGAACGTGTTTGTATTTCCATAATTCAAGCTTCTATATGGGGATCAGTGGAAGGGTGGTCTAAACCGTTGGTTTTCGACTGTTACGACCCGAATCCCGCATTGGGCACTTTTTTATAATAAAAAAAAAATGCTCCAATGGCCCCGATTCTTGCGAAAGTCCAACCCCACCAGCGAGTGCAAGTAACCAAACGGGGCTCTGGCACATTTGTAAGTGCAAAAGTCAAATGGCTTTTCACATATATAGACATGCTGCACTTACAGTAAAAGCAGTCGCCAACTTCTGCCCACCATGATTATCATGGCTTTTACTACCTGTACTAGGGATAATAAAAAAAGCTTCTATATAATCACTTATTTTGTCTTTTTCAGGTTATAACACATGAGATGAAACAGTATTTTATCATTATTGTGATTTGCACATAACACAGATATGAAAATGTTTATATTCCTTGTGGCTGCTATATCATTTATTTATAAAGTTTGGAAGGAGATGGTGGCAACAGGTGGGGGAGATCTCACGTGTGGCAAAGTGCAAAAGATCAAGCTGAGCTCTAACACCAAAGGAGACTCCAGTAGGTGCATTAGATGATTGATGAGAGTCTTGAAATGGAGAAATGATACAAGTTCTATATAATGAAAATAGGACAGTTTATGTCAGCACTAGCTCAGCAACAATGATTACACTACAGAAAATGCTTACTCAGCAGAGGCAAAACATAAAGAAGAATATGCCATGCTTTGGTTCTTCTCCAATATTAGTAATTTCACCACGATCAATTTGTCACAAACAAACTATAATCTCGATTACTTGGATTATTGCTGGTGGGGAATGCTTGAACATGAAACTTATAAACATCCACACAACATTATTGATCAACTAAATGCTGCCATTTTTTATGCACTGTTCAATCTTAATAAGGACCATTTAATTAGAGCAGAGCAACATTTCCAATCACATATTGAAACCCCCATTGTGGCAGATAAGAGCTATTTAAAATACAGTAGAATCTCACTACAGTAGCATAATTTGGGAGTAAAATTTTTATATTGTTATAACCATGGTTAAAACTGAAGAATAAAGTTTGCACCATAGAATTATGATGTTTTGACCAAGTTCCATAAGATATTTATAAAGCGGGGGTCCATTGTATAATATAAAAAAGAGAAATACATTTTCTATTGAATACATAAAACCATATAAATAAAGGTAACCTCTCCAATCAAAATAGATGCTGAAACTAAGCATCTATTGACTGTATCCACAAACAAGCAGACTCGAATTGATGACAAAGCCACAACACCAGCTTTGGTGACCAAGGTTTTGGGCTAATTGCCCTCTTTAGCCAGGGCAGACTTTATTTAATGAGATCCACAAGGGATAAACTGATATCTTCACAATCTGCCAAAAAGGTATTTAGTTGGTACACTGGCTAGGCCAAATCTATGGCCAAAATATAGATGGAAATTTGGCCTAGAAAAGGAAATATAATAATAAATCCGCCTTTCCAGGTGGATGCTTCTCTAGGATCATCCTGCCAATATCAGCCTCAAAAACTGGTATTGATCATACAGGGCCATTCTTAATAAAGCAAATTAAGCCAAGTCTAAAACATTAATCAAATCTTGCATTATCCTGTTTATTTGTTTTGCTAATTGCATGGCCTTAATATGGCCCTTTATTTAGGTTTGAAAACAAGTTTCTCAACTGATTCATTCATAGCTCTTTAAGGAAATTCAAATCCAGAAGAGGGAAATCCTCTGACATAAGATTCAAATGATGATATGAATTGTAAAGGAGAATTCAAATATTTCAACACTCACTTTAACTCATTGAACTCTAAATCAATGCAGAGAAAAGATTTACAATAGAATTAATCATTTGGCATTCCCCCAAGTGGACCTTACTTTGATGACCTTTTGGTAGCTGGAATAAAAAGTGTCAAATATTTTTTTAACCAAAAAATCTTTAATTAAGAAATTTCAAAATATGAAGAGATGAAAAGTTTTATAATTCAAATAGAAATTTGTCGTAATTATAAACCTCTGGCCACTTTTGGCAGTTATTCTAATGGCCCTGACTCCAGCAAATTTCATTTATGGAGAATCATTTTCAGAAAATCCTACTATAAACTCTGAAGGTTTAAATTTACAAATCAGATGGTATTCAATTCAAAATCTCTAGTCTAGATAGTCCAAATAACACATGTTCAACGTATCATCATGAATTTTAAAAATATTATTGATTCAATTTGAATCATTCATACTGTTAAATGATTAATTACTTTAGTACATTTCTTAATATCTTTCAGTTTTAGATATCACATACTAACAAAGCCTTTATTTAGAATATATATAGTCATTAAATTTATATAAAAGTCTAAAATAAAAAAAGAAAGATATTTACTTACACTTAAAAATAATTTATAATTTTGAACACTTGTTCTTATCTAGTAGCCAGATAAGATTGTTCAATTTTAAACTTTTGTTTACACAAGATCCATCTTGCCCTGATGAATATACTTTATATGAAGGAAAGTGACTTTGCTCTTGAATGATTCACTGTAACAGTAAATGAAGCACAATCCGACTGTTCTATGAATGATGATTTATTGTATTCTTGAGGTAGAACATCTATCATTTGATGAGATGTTTTATAAAAATTTCTATTATTTTCAAAGGAAATATAAAAGAAGTGACAAAATGCTTGTGAGCTTGTAAAATTATTTGAACTATTGATATTGAAGAATGAAATTTTACTAACTACTTAATGTAGGAGAATAACATCTCGGCTAGTATTTCTCTCATTATTGACAGCAAAACATGCTGGAATAGCTTATTAAACATGTAGGACAGACTTTTTAATCTGATTTCAGCAGTTCAGAAACTATTAAAAGATGTAAAGAAAAGCATCTGCCTGATGAGAATATCAGACTAAATGATATGTTTCTTTTTTTTTTTGACATTGAATGACCATAAAATTGTTTCAATACCAGGACATTCTGGGAGAGTAAGAAAAATGTAATCCCTAAATCCTGGGATTGGAGTCCTTAATTAGTGTAACTTTATTCCAGAAAATATAAATATGCCTATGGCATCTATTAATCTTATGGGCTAGCTTGTATCATCTACTTCATTTCCTTCTATATGAAATGATGATTCTTGAACCTTGTCAATATAGACTCAATATTAAAATGACTTGCTTGATATGCCTTCAGATTACATTGCCTGTTGTAATATCATTTATATATTCATACGAGAAAATATTGACCCTTACTTTAAAAAGTTGCGTTGTTTTAAATGAATTCATATATATATATATGAAATAAAAATATATATATATGAATTCATTTAAAAAACAACTCAACTTTTTAAAGTAAGCTCCAATATTTTCTCCTATGAATCTATAAATGAGATTTACAACAGGGAAATGTAATCTGAAGGCATATCAAACAAGTCATTTTGATATTATAGTCTATATTGACAAGGTTCAAGAATCATTTCATATAGAGGAAAATGAAGTAGATGATACAAGCTAGCCCATAAGATTAATAGAGTTAAAACTGGTGGTATTTCATGTATACCTATTAGCACACAGCGCACAAAAATATATTTATATTCCAATTAGTGAAAACTAGAACAAGAAATAGTATATATATATATCAAGTGGATGAAGGAAATCTTTTCCCCATGCTAAGATCTATATACATGCTGTTAAAAATTGAATTGTTTCTTGAACTAATTAAATCTTTTTCCATCTTCTTGGCTGTCGCCTAATGTCTTGTACCTTTCATTAGTATGGGCCCCAAAAATGCAATCTATTATTTCATTTAATGGTACAAAATGGTGAAATAAATATTTGGTATAATCAATATATATATAAATTAGTTTATTTTTTATTGAATGTGTGAGTATATAACATAGAATATTTGTGTGATTGGAAATACGGATTTATACTATTCATATTTATTTTTGTTAGCAGGTTTATTGAATCAATTACATAAATTCAAAATAAAATAATATTTTGTATATGACACAATAATTTTTGACAAATCATATTTAAAATATGAAAATAAATGGGAGTTATAGTTACATCACCTTTTTAAAAGAAATTCATTATAGGGTGAAACACTGCTTTTTAAAGTTAGATTATCTCAAATAGAAATGCTCTTAGATCATGGTATATTTAGATTGGAATATTCTAAATGAAACAATTTAAAATGTAGGTAAGAGATATATAAAGGTGAATAATGTAACCTAAATAATTATTTTTAAAAAAGGGTTGAAACAAAAATTATTATCTCTTCAAAGTATTAAAATATTAAAGGGATGCTCAATTATGTTGCAGGCTAGGCTGTAGCCTGAGCTGATTCTTAAGTTTAATCACAAAAATAATTCTTAACCCATCAAATCTATTCTGATTTATTCACTAATGATATTTTACTCTTCAAAAAATAACACCTTAAAAATGAAAATTACTTAGGGATCAATAGCTATTACAAATTTTAAAATATATAGTGTTCATAGAGCATAACATTTTTTAATATATAAACAACTGAATAAAAAAGGAATATATTCTATTTTATGATTCTTTTAATTATGTAATATGGAAATATATTGTTTCTTGTAAATTTTAAAATTATAATGTATATACATAATTTTCTAATATGTAAATTTATAAATATAATTATGTAGAGCAGCATAATTAGAAGACAAAGTAAAAAGAATGGAGATCATTTGTTGTGAATTTAATGGGTATGAAAATTATGTATGAAAGCATAAAAAGACAAAAATATTATATATTTATTTATAATATATATTTGGCACTTATATGTATAAATATTAAACTTACATTATTTAAGGGAAAATTGATCAAAATTTTTAATATAATCAAGATATGTTGCAACTTTTATATATTATAAAATATTTTCAAATATACATATTTTATAAAATATTTATAATATACGAATCTGCTTTTTAACAACATTATTAACCATTTGTTTGTTTAGAAATATTAGAAATAAGGGCCGATTGTTGCTTTACAGCAATTTCTAATTAAATAGTGTTTAGCAAAAATTCTAGGAAAAATGAAGAAAAGGTTCTTTTATTATGACGATAAATCACAAGCTTTTAAAGGTTTGAAAGTTCATGATTTATCACTATAATAAAAGAACCTTTTCTTTGTTGTTTTGGACTTTTTGCTAATCACCTAAAGAGATTATTAATTATATAAATAGCGTTTATTGAATATTAAAAATTTTACCATTATTAATGATAAAATAAAAATATTTTTGTAAAACATATAAATATATCATATTATATATATTTGAATATATAATAAGATGAGACATTATTTCAATTTGCTAGTTCATAGATATCTGAAACACACAATTCATAGATCATATATTTAAATGATAGAGAATATAGCAAATGAATTTTACCTTCCTGGGTTTCCTTGTAGGATGAGCCATCTCTGAAAAATTTAATACCGAATTATTAAAATATTATTAATATTATTTATTAATTCTCTTAATAGGAAAACAAGGCACTTTTAAATACTAGAAAAACAGTTTTAAAATTTATTCATTTTAAGGCTTACTTAATACTTTTAAAAATTGCTAGTCAGTTACTACATATTAAATCATATTAGGTTCGGAATTAATGATGATCACCCCCACTGCTTTTATTTTCACTCGTATACATCTAATTGTTCAATGATAGAAGACAAACATTTTCTTTTTCTCTTTAGTGCATTTAAATAAAATTATTTTTAAAGTGTATTTTTTATTTATTAATTATTTAGAATGGGCTCTTCAAATTTTCTAGGGATAAAAAAATTGATTCATGTTTTGAAACTGTCAAAATAGTTAAAATACCTTTTACTTCAACCAATATTTATATAAATTATAACCTCCCAAAAATTGGAATTTCAGTCTATACCATAGTTTCTGGTTTCATAAATAAGATGCTCTTGAAATGATAAAGAAATGGATTTTGCCCAATTTGCCATACACCTATCCCCCGATTTACACGGTACTTGTTTTACACGTTTTCGCTTTTACACGGTTTCCAAATAAGTTTTTTTTTTGTTTTTATCGCACTATACTAAATGCTACTGTGATTGAACACATGCGCTGTGTACACATCTCACGAGGAATCCCGAGCTTATGTGCTGACTACATATTTTAACCTGTCAATGCATTTTATTTTTATTTCTGTGTACACCTATCCCCCGATTTACACGTTTTTCTCAGGAACGTTGCTACTGTGTAAATCGGGGGATAGGTGTATACTTAAAATCTGTGCATTTGGCACAAAGATGAACAAAATCATTGATTTGATTAATTCATTTATTTAAGGTGCTAGAATTTATAATAGGTTATTTGTAATTTAATAAATCACTTTTGGCTTCAAATTCTTTCGGAAGTTCAACCTCGTCAGTGGTTCCAAATAGTGAAATGATATATTCTACATTACAAATGCAAAAGCCTAAACTGCTTATATTAATATATGTTACAATTACAGTGCAAGGAGCTGCAAACTTTACCCACCAGACATCATGGCTTGTATTATGTGTATTTAGGTTAAGTAGTGACATATGTAAATAATTTCAGCCAGTATTAAAGCTGATAGAGTGCATGTGCATTTTTTGCTTCAATCTTTTTGTATTTTCAATATAGCAGTTACAAATATTGATTTTAAAAGTCATTGGTGCTGTTATTTTTCTTTATTAGAAATTTTATTTTATGAGAAGATAACCTCAAAAGAACAATTTATCAACAATACATAGCAAATAATCTTTTTCATTTTTATTATTTATTTTAGTCCAACCCCACCAGCGAGTGCAAGTAACCAAACGGGGCTCTGGCACATTTGTAAGTGCAAAGTCGAACTGCTTTTCACATGTGGACATGTGGTGAGCTTACATTAAAAAGCAGTCTCTTACTACCCACCACGATAATCATGGCCTGTACCACGTGTACTAGGGATAAGCAAAAAAATATATATTTTTAAATAAGAAAAAATAATATTTTCCTTGGAGAAAGCCTTGAAAAAATATTAAACTATTACCAAAAAAAAAAGATCATATATGTAGCATGAAGTATATTGATTATACATTACCTTTCAAAATTTGGCATTTCATAAATCTGTTCCTGTAAGTAAATAAAGATGAGTTAAATTTAAATGAAATATATTTTAATATACTAAGTATAAAGTAAAATATTTTGTTTACAAATATTTCCTAATTTGAACAGATATAATAAATACAGATTTAATATTTTTAAAATCTGTGTTTATAGTTGGAATAGTTTTATTATTAGAAAAATATAAAAAGGAATGTGAAAAACTTGCGGTACATTTACGGTACATAAATTATTTAATATAATTTTCTTTTGTCTGATGATAGCAACAACTATTAATTTATTTGGATAAGGTCTTATTTTCTTGTATTTATAGTCTATAATGCAAATATTTATCATTAATATAATTGAATAAGTAAAACAGTAAATGAATAAATTTTTTCTGGAAAAATATTAACCTATAAAAAAGTCACATCATGTTCAAAATGTCGAAGCTGGTGTTGTCACTTTATCATTGAACTGAATTCGAAAGTTTTCAGATATGTTTAAGGGATGACACAAAGTTTTTAGCATTCATTTTTATGGGAGAAGTGACCTTTCTTTTTTATAGAAACAGTTACAGTTCATTTTGATTTTAAAATTAGTTTCTAAAGACAAAATAAATTTGTTATTCTCATTTATATGAACTCTTCAGAAAATTTATTTCAAGTTACAAATAAAAGATTGCTGAAGAGTTCACATAAATAAGAATAACAAATTTATTGAAAAATTGTTTTCTATCGGCTAAAATGAAATAATTGTTCACAAACTTATATTCCAAAAACCTAAGAGCATATTCAACTATTTAAATGTGATCTTTAATGGCTGAGAATGTTTATTTTAAAGAAATATTAGAAAATAGAAGTTATACATGAAATTTTAAAAATTAGCGAATTACTGTGGTAGAAATGGTAAAAATTATTAATATATACAGTAAAACCCCTCTTTAGTGAACCCCAATGGGACAGAGCTTTTGGTTCACTATAGCCACGGTTTGGCTTTTTTTTTTACTTTTCAAAATTTTTAGACCATATAATTAAAGGACAGCCATACACACTGGAAAAGGCTTCCTCTTAATAGTGGTCACTTTGTTTTAATTCCCTTAATTGACCAATTTCCTTACATTGATACTGAATAATAATAGAAATCATTAGATGATAGGTTCTTCTTATCATTAACATACATGTACCTCTATGTCTAATTTAAAAATCAAGACAAATCCTAGGCAAAGTTTTATTAAATATATATTCAAAGATATAAAATGATTTTAAAACATCATTATCACATTATATAATACATTGTTTACTTGGAAAAATGGCTCTAACACCTTGTTGCTTCAAAGCATTCTTCAAGCATTGCACCATTCAAATAAAGTTGGTGTTTTTCTTCCATTTCATTTTCCCACATATTCTTCAAGGTCTAGATTTCGTTTTTTTTTTAAACCTGTCATGCAAAACATTGCTGACTTTAAAATCACCATAGTTAATGGCATAAAAATAGTTTTTGTTTGATCACGGGACCATTTATTTGGATTTTTTTTAGCCCTAAAACGTACGATTGCGATCGCGGCAAAAGTTGAGGTTGATTCCTCTTTGTAACAATTTTTAATAGCTTTATATTTTATCTTTTATAATAGAAAATTCATACTCTCTTATTTTAATATTTTCTTAACATTTTGCCTGTGTTGTTTCACTTTGAAAAGTTCTGAAAATGGCCTTTTTTTTTTTTAAGAAATAACGCTTTTGTTTTTAAAATGCCTTTGTTTTCTTCATTTTGGAAGCCATTTGTATTTTTATATTTCAAATTTAATGGATGCAAATATAATCTATTTAATAAAAAGTATAATGTGTTAAAATTTATACAACATACAGCAAAAATAAAGTGCAAAATTCAAAACAAACAATGCCGCTAAATTTATTGTTTTGAAATCGCGATCCGCGAGCTGAAACATGCTCAAAATATGGTTGTTTTAATTTTTTTTTATTACAATTCTAAGTTCGTTATAAGCATAGTATTTTTAATAGATTTTATTATTTTGGGAGCGAAAATAGGTTCGTTATAGGGGTAGTTCGTTATTCTAAAAATCGCAAAGTTTGTTATAACGATGGTATTTTCAATGGAATGGAATTGGGAATTGGCGTGGGTTCGTTATAAGGGAAGGTTCGTTATATCCAGGGTTCGTATTAGAGGGGTTTTACTGTATATAGATATCTATTTTCTAAAAAAATATTTTTACTATAATATATATATATAGTCGCATAAAACCTTTTAAAACAAAGATTATGATATAGCATCTTTCAAATTCATTATATATTTTATTCTGTGGCCAATAAATTTGATTAAAATGTTATCCTTTTTATTTATAGATTCTAATTCCTGGCCTATAAAATTAATTTTATTGTATATTCCTTATCTGTCACCATGAGATTAATATTTTAGTGGGGAAGTTAAAATGATTATGTAATATGTAAATGTGTGTGTATGATTATGTAATTGAAAAAATGAAATTATTACACAATTGCAAATTTATTCAAATTCAAGGGAATCTAGGATTGTATATTTGCTTTTAGAATAAAATAAATTGTGATTTATTTAACATTTATATGAGTTTGAATGTGAAATTAATTTATCAGCCTCTCCAATTTTTAGCAGCTTATTTAAGAAATATTACTCACATACCTTTTAAGCTATGCTCCATGTCTAAAGATTTGATATGTAAATATAGGACATTATTTTTTAAATTTTATTTGTCAGCCATTTCCGCGATTTTTCCTTAATTTTTTAAAATACCTGTTAATATATTTTGAAAAATTGCTTCTAATCAATAATTGTTCATAATTACCATTGATATAAATATTTTAAAAATAGTTTAATGAGCTTGATAATTCTAACTATATATATATATACTTACATCAGATAACACGTCATTGTAGAACAACTCTTCATTTATTCTGTCTGCACATATATATGCAGTTATAATTGAAGAAAAATCATCATATATATATAATTTAGAATATTGATAAGAGGCTTCAATATTTAGTAGGCATATCTTTTTCCAATCATGGATTTTTTTGCCTCAAATTTTACTTTAAATATTTATCTTCACCAAATTGTGCTTTGTTTTAATAATAGGTGTGTTTGTATTATTGAATTTTATTAATTTTAATGGTAGATATTTCGTATTTCTAATTCAATTGTTAATAACTTTATTGATTATAATCACAATTAATTCTCTGTAGAAATTTTCTTTGGGATCTTTGCTGGATGGCCTGTATTTATCTGTGTACGTATCTCCCCGAATGTATATACATTGCTTAGAAAGTATTTTTATTTGCCTTTACTTGTAATGCTACTTCTAAGAAATTGAAATATACCTATTGCAATTTTTAAGCCACTATCTATACTCTTAATGAGTTTTCACAGGCAATTTAAGTAAACCTGTAGTGTTGCCTGGGTCACTCGGCTAGTAAACATTAAAACCCAATATCCTAGATAGTGTTAAAGTGTGAAGAATGGGGAGTAATGACCAAGAAAAGGGAAATATGAGTGACCACATGAAACACCAATGGTGGGCTCTGCTAATAAATTTTGGATCATAGATCAGCAAATCAATGAAATTATCTTTTATATGGATTAAACACCAAGATCAAATTGAATGGAGACACCTCAAGGTAGGTTTCGAAGAAATACATTACATTTATAGTAGAATTTGCATGAGAGGACACCTCTCTACAAAGGTCACTTTGGCTCAACAACTAAGTATTTTTACACACACACAGAGGTTTCACTATAATACCTAATACGAGAAGATAGGCCATCAGAATCCAAGCACATGATAGGAGAAAAAAACACAAGGTAATAAGACCAAATCCAAATAAAAAAAATAGTGTGTGACGTTTCGGTAACAGCGTTGTTACCGAAACATCACACATTATTTTTTTATTTGGATTTGGTCTTATTACCTTGTGTTTATAATCTATAATCCAAATTGTGCCTTATCAATGATAGGAGAAACTATACCAGAAGATTAATAAGCATTCCCTCTCTCTCTCTTGGAGGGGTCTTGCCTAATCATCATACTTGTAGATGCCTGAATAATGACTAGATAATAATCTAAGACCAAATGAACAAGCATCATTATGTGCTGAATGGCGATCTAGGGATACCAATGAAGACCCAATATAGTAGAACTGTAAAGATACATGTTAAATAGGAGCATTAGCTCCATAAAGAGAGGGAGATGTGCTGTGGTTTATGCTGTGGTTTTTTCTTCGGTAACTTATCATTGTAAAAATACTAAAATATCTTCTTTATCAAAAATGAAATGTTATATAAAATTGAGGTTTAACAAACACCAAATAAAATAGCTACCCTTATGATTCCACTCTATCTAAAATGCTCTTTATAATTTAAAACTTTGTGAAAATAAGTAAATTATCAGAATTATAAAAAGCATGTGCAATGTAAAATTGTAATTCAAAAGAGTAGACATAATTTTTTTATTGAAAATATTAGATAAGAAAACATACCTTCACTAGCAGCTATAGGTGGCAAGGGCCGTGATATTGGAGGAAGAGTAGGACCGATTACACTATCATAAAGACATTCATCTTGATTTTCTTCTTCTTCTGTATATTCAGGGCTGCACAGATATTGTATATTAGTAGTGAGATATAGATTAATTTTACACCATAGTCAGGAATGAGGCTTTATAGGGTGTATGGGTTCACGAAAACTCATTGAAAATTTACTACATATATATAAATAATTTTATAATTTTATATATTGTATGTGTGTATGCATTTATTAAATGTGAGTGGAAATATTGTAGATCAACCATTTTACTGCAATATTAGAATATAATATATAATTATTTTATTATAAAATGAAGGTTTTTAAAATATAAGAGGAATAATTAATTTAAAATTGATTGCAAAATGATTCATATAACATTTGCTTAATTCAAAATTTTCCTTTCTTTAAAATTGAAAATTTTTCAACTTTATCAAACAACCTAATATCAGTGTAGAACCAAGAATTTGAGAAATAAGCACATTGGCATATAAATGTTTAAAATATGAAGCAAAAAATATATTTTTGAATAAATTTGTTTCTTATCAAATATACACAGCATAATGTTACTATAAAGAGTAACATGCTATTGTAAATGAATTTGGTCAAAAATAAATTTATTTTAGGTGATATATATTCAATAATTATATTCAATATAAAATATTAAATAAAAATTATCTTAATTATATCATTAAGATAGGGAGGGTGTTTTCCATTTTGATAAAAAAAAAAAATTCGATTCCATTTCCCAAATCTCATAACTAAGAATGCATTAACAAAAGGACAAAAAAATCTCTCACATACATCAAAATTTCAGAGAGGATATTATATTAACGAATTTATTAACTTTATAGAAATTAATCTTGGAGAAGAACAATATGGTGTTAGGCAAGATGAAGTCTAAAGAGATGAATATCATGAGATAAGGAAAATATTGCTCAGAAAATTTCTAAAAATTAGAAAATCAATATTTTAAATTCTCTCATTGATTTTGAAATGATAGGATATATTAAAACATTGATGCTTATAAAACTCTAGACTTATGTTTGAATAAAACTTTTGTGACCTTAGAATAATAAATTTACCTTTACCAGGACCAAACTGCAGCATTAACCCTTTCTGGTCCGTGCGCACCTTTGTTTACATAAGTGTAGAGGCTGCCTTCTACTGTGTATGTAATATGATCCGCTCGTGCCTATTCCCTTAATACCCCATATTATCAAATTTAATGGAAAACAATGTTTTACAAGTGAAAATATATTTATTAGTGTATACAATATTTGAAAAAATAGATATTTTAATTTATATTTCTATAAAGTATGGTATTTCCGGAAACAATCTCTCAATTTAATAGCTTTTTTCACTACAGGTTTCACTATAAAAAATCTGTTATTTTCTATCCACCAGGTATGGATTAGGAAGAACCGACCTTCAACTCTTTGACAGTCTGAAATTTAGCATTGTGGGACCGATTTTCCAACCTTTCCAAGCTTGTTTCAATGGACAAAAGTACTGAATTATCTTATTTCTAATCTATAATCTAAATTTTACCTTACCAATCAGTCAAAGAAATTTTTAGACACCATCATTCGCTAGTCACCATTTTCAGTCAAATAAATGTCATGTTTATTGATGGAAAGAAGTTTACTATATTAGATATGCATTATAACATTGTGATTATTACAAGGAAGAGGGAAGATATCTAGAAAAGATATTAAACAGAATTAGAGAGAAGCTTGGGAGACACTTATGGAATAAGTTTCATTTTCTAAAATAAGCCATAATTGCTAAATAAAAATATGCTTTAAAGAATATATTTAAACATAGTACTTGATATCTGGAGCTACTAGAAAATTCTTAAGCATAAATTATAGATAATTGAAAAATAAGTTTGAAGAATTCTTCTTCTCTTCTTTCTTATCTCCACTCAATCATAGGGTATCAAGCCTGTAGGGCAGTGTCGGGCAACCGGTGTGCCGCGAAGAATTCTAGGTGTGCCGCGAACATTTTTGTAGGTATTTAGAACTTTTGGTTAAATTTAAAAATAATGTTTCAAAAAATATTTTTACTAATTTTTATTCAATTTTAATAATTTTTTTCAAAAATTTTCATTTAAAAATGAAATTTAAAAAAAGCAAATTTCATTTTATATAAAACTTATTTTGGTATTATAATTACAACAGTTTGCATAATTTTATATTTCATATAACGTATGTACATAATCTTGACGTACATAACTGGCACGTGCCATTATTAAAAAATAAAAATGCAAATAGGTACGTACCTATTTAAAATCATAAGTTAAAAAAAAAACAATCCGCGAAAACTTTATTTAATAAAGTTGAATACATACTGCGGGAAAATACCTAATTTTTAAAATAATATGTCCAAACTTAACCGTCATTTACAATCTTTGTCACAGCTGTTTATTAATAGAGACTCAAAGCTACAAAGCTTAAAAAAAAAATAAAACAAAAAAAAATTATAAATTTATTTTAAAAATTTATTCGGAGTTTTCGTCAAAGTATTGCTGTAGTAATTCTTCATTTTTTTTGCATGTTGTAAACCACACACACATTCACACAATAAGTTTTGTACACCGTAAAATCTGTTGGTTAAAAAAGGAAAAAAATATTTTTGTTACGAAATTCTCACAGGTGCGCCGCGAAAAAAAGAAATTAAGCTTAGTGCGCCGCAACTCGAAAAAGGTTGCCCGACACTGCTGTAGGGCTTGGGATTTTTGATGGAGTCTGATGGAGATGAGTAGACCTCATCAAAAAAGATTTGACAACCATAATGATTGGGTGAAGTAGATTGGGTTTTGTCATTGTGACTGGGAGCACTACTCAGTAGCAAACCAACTTAGCTCCAATATGAAATTGCCACCTCTGACATGAGGAAAAGACACCATGTGCAGCTGCTACTAACAATGGAGTACAGAAGCTGCTCATCCAGTATCCCTGGATCAGGAGCCTTACAAGGTACTATCAGCCGGTCCAGCTGAGTCCAGGTTTTTTAGAGAGCTTGTTACTGCTCCTCCTTTTTCATCCGAGCTTGGGACTGGCATAGGCAGAGTTTTAAAGAATAGTAAATGGAGAATAAAGTTCTAAATAAAACATCAAAATGAAATGCAAGCTTGCAGAATATGTACTCCTTGGTTCATCTGAAAATTATCTAAGGATCATTCTGGATGGTACACCTTAAAGAATAAAAAAGAGGTAGACCAAGGTGAGAAAATTAGCTTAAAATTAAATAATGAAGATATGAATAGGGAAATCAATTGCTGAGAATAAGGTGAAGTGGCATTCCATGATGTCCCATTAACATATAGGAAATGAATTTCATGAGGATGAAAATATATATTTATATTATTTACAAAAAATATTCATTTCTGTTAAGGTTGAGACTGTTTTGATTAATGACCATGCTTAAAAAGTTTAATTTAATGATTTTGAAAAGAAAGGTGCCCTTTAATTCAAAAAACTTTAAATCTTGAAAAAAATTATAAATACACATTGTTTATATAATATTCAATTATTTTATGTGTATTCTAATAATGACATACATGTAACTTCCTGAATCAGCATAAAGTTCTTCTTCCTCTTCATAAGGTACTGCAACAAACAAGATTCATAAAAAAATTTGGAGAAGCTAGCACACAAGTTTGCATTATAGCTATACCAAAATATTTGTTCTCTCTTTCTATAAATTATAAAACAATGTGTTCTTAAAAATTTTAAGAGTGTTCACAAAAATATTTATTTGGTAGAATATTTCGATGAAGAATAATTTTATAACTTATTTAAATAAATTATTCTAATAGATTAATAGATAAACAAATTTTGTGCATTTTAAATTCATCATACGAGGTGTGTTCAAAAAGTATCGCGACTTTTGAATTTTCGCGGGTTACGTATATTCGAATTTCGATCTTTTTGTGGCTTTATGTTGGTACTCATGTCTCTCACTTATGCCGACAAGCTCGGCCATTTTGAATGTTCACTTAATTGTTGACAGATGCTTTGCTTGCAGGTGTTTTGGATCGTCTTCGATTTTTACCTATTAAAAAAAATGGATCAAAGAACCTGTATCAAATTTTGTGTGAAAAACGAAATTAAGTGCGCGGATGCATTCCGAATGTTGATTGTGGCATACGGAGAAGCTACCTTGGACTGAAGCAACGTTTATCGGTGGTACAAAATGTTCTCAGAAGGCCGAGAAGATGTGAACGACGAAGAGCGTGCCGGACGCCCGAGCACTTCAACAACAGACGAAAAAATTAATGAAGTGGAGAAAATGATATTGGCCAATCGTCGAATCACCGTTAGAGAAGTTGCTGAGGATCTAAACATATCGATTGGCTCGTGCCATTCGATTCTTATCAATGATTTGGGCATGAGACGGGTTGCCGCGAAATTCGTACCAAAATTGCTCAATTGCGACCAAAAACAGCATCGCATGAACATTGCTAATGAGATGTTGGACTCTGTCCGCGACGACCCAAATTTGCTCCAGAGGGTCATAACTGGTGACGAAGCGTGGGTTTATGGTTATGACCTGGAAACCAAAGCTCAATCATCTCAATGGAAGCTGCCACACGAACCAAGACCGGAAAAAGCGCGCCAAGTTCGGTCGAATGTGAAAGTTTTGCTGACAGTTTTCTTCGATTGCAGGGGCGTGGTGCATCATGAGTTCTTGCCACAGGGTAGAACGGTCAATAAGGAATATTACCGGCAAGTTATGCGCAATTTGCGTGAAGCAATCCGCCAGAAACGCCCGGATTTGTCGAATAACAAAAATTGGCTTTTGCACCACGATAACGCCCCTGCTCACACATCGTTGCTTGTGCACGACTTTTTGGCCAAAAACAACACACTAATGATGCCGCAGCCACCGTATTCCCCAGATCTGGCCCCCTGTGACTTTTTCTTGTTCCCTAAACTGAAGAGGCCCATGAAAGGATGACATTACGCTACGCTTGACGAGATAAAGACGGTATCGAAGGAGGAGCTGAAAAAGATTTAAAAAAATGATTTTTTGAAGTGCTTCGAAGATTGGAAAAACCGTTGGCACAAGTGTATAATATCTCATGGGGATTACTTTGAAGGGGACAAAATAGGTATTCATGAATAAATAAATAATTTTGAAAAAACACAAAAGTCGCGATACCTTTTGAACACACCTCGTACATGTCCCATAACTTTGTCATTCAATGTTCTATAGTTGGTAGAAATTAATTAATAAGTGTCATCTAGAGATGTGATGATGTCATTAGCTGAAGTTCAAACATCTTTAATCAACAACTCTTTTCAACTTTACAAATTATGGAGAAGCTGGACATATACCCATTTAGAAAAAAAATTCTTTTCAGTTAAAAAAAAACACTATCAATATAAAGATGGAGCATCTATCTCAAATATTCTCCAGAGACAGTAAAATATTTACACACCTGTCAAGACACAATCTGTGGGATGAAACCTAATGTCTACCTTTACCTTAATGGAACTGCTCTCAAATGGTTTGAGAACAATGAGCAATGCATCAAGACTAAGGAAAAATCATTTCCCAATTAGAAAATGTTTTTGGAAGAGAGAAAATTTAAAACTAGAATTAATAAAGTGAGTAAATTCCTAGAGAAACATTTAAAAAAAAAAGTTTTTCTTCCATAGATACAAATACACCCTTTTTCATATATTTAAAACTAGAAGTCGGAAAGACACTGAGCCCAATTTAAGGTGAGAGCACTGAAATGTATATTCAATAAGTGCCTTTACAATGAGGTTGACCCCCAAATATGTGAAGATAAAATTTCCCCTCTTGTGAAGGGGATTGTGGAAAAATTAATCAGGCCTTTCTTCCAAGAGAGATGCTTATACTACTGATTAATTCATCAGCAAGTGCTGCCATGTTGAAACACTCAGTCATAAGCAAGTGAACTCAACCAAGTACAAGTGCTTACATAATGTCAACTCTCTTTGTGACCAAGATGATGGACATCTGTAATCACTGATCCTAAAATAATTCACAAGGAGGTACACCTATGGATGGTCTGGCTACATAAGCTAGTATTGCTTGTATGCCTGCAACTGAAGCTGCACCCCTACCAATCGGTTTTTCAGCCAGTAGGAACTGGTGCATGCTTTTGCAATGAGCAACCATATGGTATGGGCCCTTGTGCTCGCTTTTAAGGTCTAGCTCCATGGAATTTACCAATCAGCCCACAGGCATCTACAGGAGTTGATCTCAGCTGAGTTGCTGTCTGGGCCTTCCTGCTTGGGTATGGGTAAATGCTCCAATAGGACTTCTCCCTTTGGTCCTCGTACCCTTAACCAGTCCTCCCTGAATATGTTGATGAATAAGGGACCTCTGAGTCACTAGGTAGGGAAACCTGGTGTGTGAACTCCTTGGTTTTTCATGATGCGCTCAGCAAGGATGCTCCCAGTGAGGCACACAGAGTGGAGACCCAAAAGTTTCTAAATCTAACTTGGTGAATTCCCTTAGAGAGAAAAATATTGGTAATTTTTAATTATAGATATGAGGCCCAATCTACAACACCATACCTTGTAACCTAGTACCAGAAACAAGGCAAGATCCAAACAAATGGCAGGACAATGATAGAAAGCCATTTGTTTCATCTGTGGCTACCCTGGACATGTCAAACGATACTGCTCTTACTGAAAAAGGCAGAATGAAGAAAGAAGAAAGGGATTTTTAAAAAGGAGGCAAGACTCACTGGTGCTCTACAACTCCTACCAAATCCCAGGAGCCCAATACCAATTCACTATACCCTGGCCAAAACAGATAAACAGCATTGCCTGTTTAAAAAAAGCTTGTCGCCTCATTGTTCCCATCAGAAAACTAGAGTGCAACCTTTTTTTGGGGGTGAGGCCGCAACATTTGGAAATCCTCCCTTGTCAACTACGGTAGAAATGAAAAAAAATTACATTGCCATTAAAAATGGAAGATGAAATGCACATGTTAAAAGATTAATAAGAAAAGCCTCTTTATTTATTATATGTATAGATTGTATCTAGTTTTGACATCTATTTTGAAGGGAAATGCAACCTTAATTTTTACAGAACCTTATCCTCCTGGCGAAATTTCTATCTATAATTCAGTATATATTTAGAATCATCATATATTATGTCCCATAACTTGGTAGTTCAATGTTCCCTAGCTGTAAATAATGGGTCATCTCTAGACATTTTGGCATCATTAATAAAAGTATCAAATCTTTGAATATCCAATGACTTATTTTCCATGTTACAATATATATATAACAACTAAGAGAGAGAGAGTTGTGGGGGAAACTAATCCCTTTATAACTGCTTCTCATCAATCTACATTGAGAGCCCGAATATTATTTTTTACATTTTTCTTTTCTCCGATAGCTTGTTCAAACGATATTTTGATTAATTGGCAAAATCATTAGAGTATGCGATTCCAATTTATGCCTGCTGCAAAATGAACCTATACAATTTTGTCTCAATATATATGCTTTAACAAATGATCTTGTCCAAAGGAACCCTAGCAAAAAGATACCTGAAGAAATATATTCATCTTATTATTTAGAACTTTGTTAGCAGTATGAGTAATTTTACATTTGGAATTCAGATAAACATTCAGAAATGTTTCATTCTTTAAGAACTTTCTAAATAAGTCCTGAAATAACTAGTGGATAAAAACTAAAGTTTACCATATTAATTTTTAAAATTTTCAGAAATAAAAATATGATAGCTCTTTTTTTTGTGAATTCCAATCTTCCATCATAAATGAATAAATTTTTATTGTGTCTTTTGTGAAAATCAGTTTCAAGAAGCAGCAAAAATTTTTCGTTTTTCATCCCATAGCTAGCATATACTGATATGTGCATAATGACATACATAGAATGACAAAATTCAAATAAAGAGTATGAGTTTAAATATAAGCAATATAAATTTTATGACATATTCAGAAAGACCAATGAAAAAATATGTGGTGTATGAATTATTTTTAATTTTTAAGATTTTTAATACCCCTTTAAGCTCACATAATATGAATATATTATAATATGAATGAAAGATTTTGTTATGTTTAAGCAAAGAGGAAACCTAATTAATTCTGTGTCTATATATTATAAAATTACACCAATTATTCAGTAAAAGTATTTAATATTAATACAGTAAGACTAAATACTAACCCGGGATATAGTGAACCTTCTCTTATAACAATAAAAGGTAATTCCCAATTCCAATCCATTGAAAATACCGTTGTCATAATGAACATTGCAGTTTTTAAAATTGCAAACTACCCCTATAACAAATATAATTTTATCCCAAAATATACTTAACTATTGTTTTTCAAGACAATAATATAATAAAATATAAATTGAGAATATTATCTAAGTAAGCAGAAAGCATACAAGATGTAGACAAGAAGCCTACAAGTACAGAAAAAATGTTGGTTATCCAGAGCAAGCTCAAGGGCCATTTTATATTTTCAAACATAATATGTAAAGTGAAATGGGACTTAAAGTGGGATGTAACACTTTTTGAGGTGTGAAGAGTGCAAGTTTTTGTTTTTCAATAGCATTTAAAAGTAATTTAAAGGTCTGCAAAATATCTTTACTTAATTGGGCAAACTTATTTTAGAGAAATAAAAACAGAATCTGTAAAGCAAAGAGAAAACAAAAAAAAAAGATATCAATATATTGAGAAAAACATTTTCTGATCTTGCAACTGAAAGTTGAGGAATGATAGCACCATCTATCAGATATCAACTAATCATTGTTTTTAATCATTCCAAAATATTAGGTGCAGCCAGCACCAGACTGATGAGAGCCAACAACCTGAAATGCATACTTGGTTGGTTTTCATGATTTATCAAGAAAATGAAATTTTCAAATATTCTGGAATTGATCAACAAATAGTTGATATTTTCATATGGATAGATGGTGTCAGTAATCAGCAGCTATTAGTTGAAAATACAGGAGATGCTTTTTCTTAATTTAACAACCTGATCTCAGCACAACAATTGAAATTTTGTTATATTTTATATATAATTTTATTTTGATTACAATTCTCTATACACACAAGGTAATAAGACCAAATCCAAATAAATTAAAAGTGTGTGGCGTTTCGGTAACAGCATTGTTACCATCTTCAGACAAAAGTACTTACAAAACTACAAAAGTCCAGTAACGCTGTTACAGAAATGTCGCACACTATTTATTTATTTGAATTTGGTCTTATTACCTTGTGTTTATAATCTATAATCCAAATTGTGCCTTATTAATTCTCTATACAATAAAAAGATATTGAATTTACCTTTAAAGTTTAATTTATATTCATCAATTAGTTTGTTAGGCCGTATAGGTTTGACTGGTGCAGGTCCCAAAATTTCAAGTGCAGGAAGAGGATTTCTTTTGGGCATTTTGAATTTAGAAGAATGGTTTGATATGTTTTTGTTGAACTTGATGGATTGAGGTGGTTCAGAATTTGGTCTGCCCTTTTCTAATTTTGTAGTAAGATCTTGAATAAAAGTAAGGTTTCTTTGTGGAGCTAAAGGTTTAGATTTTGTAATTTCTTTATCTTCATTGGAAACCAAATTAAATGGTTCGTTTTTTTCAAGTAGTGATTTAAATTGTTCCAAGCAAATTGATTTTGTATCTCCTTGTAAAGGAAAAATTGTTTCTTGCCATTGTTCCTTTTTACCAAATTTTTGTAATAATTTTTGAACATTAGGAGCTGGAGTTTCGTCAACCATATCTAAACACATAATAATTTTTTACTTCATAATTGAAACTCATTTAAGTAAAAACAATTATATTAAAGAAATATGTGTGCATAAGAAAAATTATATTTTAGAGTTTCTATATCATTTGATTAAATATATAATTTAACAGACATGCAAAATAAATTAGTATTATAACTGGAATTTTACCTTGTTATAATTTTTTTCATTATTCATCATCTGAGAGATACTACACCTATCTATACAAATCACAAAAAACAAGACTGAACTAGTCAGAGTGAGGGGGGAAGGTTATGATAGGATTATTGAGGTATGGTGTGAATTGGAAAGGAACTATGATGAATAACCAGAAACAAATTAATGGTGATGGATAGCATGAAGAGGGTAAGAAAAAATAAAAATTGACACCCTAAATATACCCTTCAATGGTACTCAACTCTATATTCACACATAAGATTCTCTAAATTTGCAATGGATACCTTGGCAACTATAAGTGATGACATTCATTTAGAGGTTGCAACTTTCTTTAAGAGCAATGTAGCTTCTCAACAGTGAGGTGATTCCATTATATGATCAACTGTGAACACCTGATACAAATCTTAAATATGTGAATTACTCATTCGTAGACTGCATCATTTGTCACACAGGATACTCAAAACAGCTTTGTAGATTCAAACAGGAAGTCGTTGAATAAAATTAATCTACATTCTTTGAGAAGCATCTACAAAGAAGTCACTTTTAATGCAATAAACATTGAAAATTATTAAACAAACTTGGTATAGAGCTAACTTTCCTTATAATGAACCTTATTCTAAATGGTAATTAAATTCTATTCCATTGGAAATACTATTGATGAATAAACTTCAGGTTTTACAAAATACACACACACAATAACTTTATTATTACCTCTATATACAAAATACAATGCATGCAAGAACTTATTAAAACTATAGTACACTTCATTTCAGCCAAAAATTAGGATTATTCAAAGCTCTTATATATATAAAACTTTTACACACACTACCATATAACAAAAAATTACCAATCAATGAAAATGCTTCATTAAATTGATTGGTAGAATAATAGAAAACCAAAAATTATACTTTGATTCAAAACCTAAAGTGCAAAAAACAGGCTGGGGTATTTTTATCATTCAGTATTTTTGTCTGATGATGGTAACAATGCTGTTAGTTTAAAATCGCACACTATTTTAATTTGGTCTTATTTATTATGTTAAGAAAAACAATCTACAGGTTATAATAAAAAAAATGTCTGCACTGGCCTAATAAAAAATATGCAGAGTTAAAAAATAACATGCCTTTTATAATGAGGAAAGAATTTAACACCAGATGCACGTAAATATTTTCATGAGCACTTCACATTCATTAAATATTGGTAACAGTGTTGTTAACAAAATATACATTGATTTGAATTTGGTATCGTTACCTTGTGTTCGAACATTTGGTTTAAACATGTAAAACAATGAAATCAAATAGTAAATGTTGACCTGTTGAAACAAGGCTACCAATTTTGTCTTAAAACTGGGAGAGAGAGAAAATACTAATATTAGTAAGAAGCTCTTTAAGAAGTACAGAAAAGAATTAGTATTAGCTACAGATCAATTTCTGGTGGAAAGTGCAACTAGAGATAAAAATGGCATCAATAAATAAAATTCATCAGAACTCAAAGATATTTTGATAAAATTTTATATTAGTCTAAATGAGATTTATTTTTGTGCTAAACCTACTTATAAACTGACCCTAATAAAGCATTTAAAACAGAAATGTTAGGAAGGGGGTTAAT